>CM069857.1:49559609-50159609 GCA_036172795.1 Pelodytes ibericus | reverse complement strand
CCAAGACAACGAATTTGCAAAATACACAGCACATGGTCAAGATAAGTGTGTCTACAACAGGCTAGGTCTGATCTGTGTACCTTTCCCATTTAATTAGGTTATGAATTAACATCCTAATTACCTGAGCTGATGGTCTATGGCAGTAGTTAAGTACAAGGGAAAACTGCTAATAATACCGGTAATCTACGCATTAATAAAACAGCTACTAATGGAAAGACATTCTACAGAATGCTTTGATATGACTGAGCAAAAAGCAATATAAATTACTTTTAGATGATGTGAAAACAGCCAGTTGTATGTCTGAATCTGTCCTGATTTAACTCAAGACCAGATATCCAATAACATAGAAACATAGAATGTGTCGGCAGATAAGAACCATTCGGTCCATC
Organism: Pelodytes ibericus; assembly: GCA_036172795.1. Lineage (NCBI taxonomy): Eukaryota > Metazoa > Chordata > Amphibia > Anura > Pelodytidae > Pelodytes > Pelodytes ibericus. Next base: position 50,159,220 of record CM069857.1, on the reverse strand, counting down.
TAGTCTGCCCAATTTTTTTTTTTTTGAGTACTTTTATTAGTCCCCCGTTCCCGGTCTTATAGCTAGGATAGCCTTGTGTCTATCCTACGCATGCTTAAAATCCTTGACTGTGTTTACCTCTACCACTTCTGCTGGCACGCTATTCCATACATCCACTACCCTCTCAGTAAAGTAATACTTCCTGATATTACTTTTAAATCGTTGCCCCTCTAATTTAAGACTATGTCCTCTAGTTGTGGTAGTTTTTCTTCTTTTAAATATACTCTCTTCCTTTACTGTGTTGATTCCCTTTATGTATTTAAATGTTTCTATCATATCCCCCCTGTTACGTCTTTCCTCCAAGCTATACATGTTAAGATGCTTTAACCTTTCCTGGTAAGTTTTATCCTTCAACCCATGAACCAGTTTAGTAGCCCTTCTCTGAACTCTCTCCAAAGTATCAATATCCTTCTGGAGATATGGTCTCCAGTACTGCGTACAATACTCCAAGTGATGTCTCACCAGTGCTCTGTACAATGGCATGAGCACTTCCCTCTTCCTACTGCTAATATCTCTCCCTATGCAACCAAGCATTCTGCTAGCATTTCCTGCTGCTCTATTGCATTGCCCACCTACCTTCAAGTCCTCTGAAATTATTACTCCTAAATCCCTTTCCACAGATGTTGAGGTTAGGACTGTACCAAATAGTCTATATTCTGCTTTTGGGTTTTTACACCCAAGGTGCATAATCTTGCACTTGTCCACATTAAATGTCAGTTGCCACTGCTCTGACCATTTTTCTAGTTTAGCTAAATCATTTGCTAAATAAGTGCATAAAGTGTACATATTGCTTGTGGTCTGTGGACTGTGGTTGAAGATAAAAGCCTATTATTGTCCCACTTGAATTCACATACTTTGTATCAGGGTGATTGGGAAATGTACCAAATCTAAAAGTTCTGAACAGAAACACATGAAATTGGCTGCAAAGTCTCCCAAGAACTGTTAAGGAAGTGATGAAACCCCTGACCTTTTCTGGAAGCTTTCCAGCATGGGAACCTTAGCAAAAGAGGCAGCAGTGTTAGAAAGATTCATTCATGATTGTCTTAATCAAATGTCTTTCTGTTTCTCTTTGTTCAGAGCCTATTAAATTGGGGAATCACCATACTTTTTATTGGATTCCCCATTTTTTATTCAATGTTAGTTCAGCTGTAATATCCAGGCTCGATTCATTAAACTAGCAATGACACACTCTCCGGCCATTAGTCCAAACTGTGAATTATTGGCTCAAATTCCATCTACTGTGAATAGAGTCATCACCTAGTTATTAACCAACCCGTAAGCAGTGTCCATACAAAGCAGTCCAGTTGCCCAACGTGTGTAAGCAAAATCTTTTACCTTAATAATTCTGGTTACTTCTGACATTTCTACAATTTAGGAAATCTTCATATCAGGACTATATCATAATAAACAGAGGCAGAACGAGTCATGTAAGTCCTAATTTGATGACTGCTGGATTGATAGATATTTTGTTTTGGGTTTTGTTTATAGTCTCAAATCAGGTCCAGTCTACATCGTGGATAGTCCCAAAGTATTTGGAAATATTTCCATTCATGTCCCATTATCCTGACAAAATTCCTCCACTTTCTCCCAAACTAACACCAACCTTGTCAATTTCCTCTTGACACACTTCAAAGAGGGTTTTCAAACAAACACAGTCACCTGTCCCTCCTACTCTTTAAATGTCTAACTTTCTATCTGCCACTATCCTTCTCTCTGCCACTAACAACTCCTCCTCAATTGACCATCTTCTGAATAGAGGATTGGCAAAAGACATCACCCTGGGGTCTTGATTCCGCACCTCCTCCTCCTTTTTTATATATGGAGGTGCAGCCACAAGGAATTTTACCTGTAGAGGAGGTTTGAATCAGCATCAAAGCCATAGTTCATTTCCAGAATGACTTCATTCCAGAGGAAGATTTTGCAATGTCTTATACTATACTCAGTCTTCAAGCATCGGTCAGTCTGTCTAATCTGCTCATATTTCTATCTGCAGTAAAACCGTGAATCAAGTTTGGTCTTATCCTTGTCTCACGTGAATGGAATACCAATCAGTAGTATGTAAATTCCTTCCTTAGTATTAAAGACAACTAAACTTTTATTTAAAGTCTTGCCCTAGCAAGAGTTAAATAGTAGTGTCCCAGCTCTGTGAAGTAAGCCCATTGTGAATCTTACAGATATATGGTGGTTTACCCAGATCTCTGCCTCTCAGCCAATCAGCACGGGGATTTGGGGCTGTTTGTGGCATTCAAAAACTAGGGCCTTTTCTGCAGTAGCAGAGAGAGACTGTCAGTGACAACCTGTGGAAGTGCCAGGGCTCCTGGTTAGAGGATAAACTGGCTTATACATTAAAAAGTACATGTCAGTTTATCCAAATGCTAGTGCCACTCATATTTTCACTTGTGTTTCTATATTAAGCACAAGTGAAATAATGTTTGGTGGCACTTTAACATTTACTGCTTTACTGGAAGGCTGTTCAATGCATCCACCACCCTCACTGTGAAGTTAACACTGTCTCACATTCCTTCCAAAAAAGTAACTTTCAAGTTTTAGACTTTATTCTATAACTTCTTCTCCTTTGAAATGTGTTCCTCTCTTGTACTTTGTTAAATGTCCTTATGTGACCATCTTGCTTTTTCTATACTCTTACTAAAGTTTCTTACAAAATAGAAAGTTGGATTTTGAATCATATTATTATAATTAATTTCTTATAAACAACCATCATATTCTGCAGAGTTTTACACTGTGCTAGGAGCCCTTTCTTCATCCACTGGAGTGTTATTCCAGATATGTACTATATTTCTATTTGCATTTTTCTTCTGCTTCGTCCCAATGGCTGCCACTGTACAAGTAGTCAGAACGATTAGTCTTGACTTTCGTTACTCTTTTGTTATTGAGTGTTCCAGGTGTTTGATACAGGTCCAATTGACCCTGATCCCCTCCCAGCCTTAGGGGCCTCACTGTAGAGTTCCTGAGTGCTCCCAGTTACTAGGAGGTGGCGGGGGTAGGTTCTATGGGTGACTATACTTTGGGTTTACATGTGACATTTACTGCCTATATGGTGCAAAGTAAAATGGACACCAGTAACTCTTGTATCTATTTAGTTACTGGAATGGTGCACATCAGGAATATTCTCCAACTGGAACCTTCTCCTACAACTTTTGAAAAAAATCAAACAAGACCAGAATTCCTTTATTTTTGTCATATGCTTGTTTAACTTTGAATTTATTTTTTTCATGCTCAGAGCACCCACACAATTTATATATATATATATATATATATATATATATATATATATATATATATATATATATATAGCAAAAACACCCACTTTTTCTTACTTTGACCTGAAAAATCTTGTATACAATTACAAACAGTAAAAAACACCTCATTTTTATCCTGCATTTATAAATAAATAAAGTTGTAAGGCAAAGCATTGGCAGTGTCCTTTGATTGCTGCCAATGCATTTTTTCCGTGTTTTGTGCCCCATTTAAGCATACGATCACTTGTAACCGTATGCATGGGGTACTTAAATTCTACTATATGGTGCCTCGGAACCCTAGACAGCCTTTAAGACGAACTGGCAGCTTGTAGTGTTGCCAAGGACCGTGCTTTGCAGGACGTATATATATAGACAGACAACAAAGACTTCAGGACAGGGGTGTACCTGGTGTATTTGGTACCCGGGAAGGAACCTATGTTTGGCACCCCCAATCCCATTTTTAAATGTAAAAAAGTGCCATCGCTATGCATTTTTTAATATGTATATAAAATTAGAAATATAAAAATAAGATGATAAATGAACGAGTTGCTCGGACATTGGTTTACTTGTTGTCTTCCATGTCTGCATCGGTGCCACACTATGCTGGCTATGTGTGTTCCCGCTGCGTTGCCATGGAGATGACGCAACCAATGCCTGACGTCACACTAGCGGTTTCACTACTTTATTTCCGGACGTGTTCCTACTTAAACACTGTCCCCGGTTGCATGAGATGTGCTGGACGCCATTTTTTAGGCTGAGGAAGTTGTCAAAATGCGTCCCTTTTTAGGCATCCTGTCTTTTTCAAACCAGGTTTTTGAGTTCAGCACATTTCGGGCAACAAAGGTGTGTTTGACCGATATTGTATCCTGTTTTTCATTCCTGTTAATTTTTATTTTATTAGCCTTCCCTGGTTACTTACGTGTTTGGGCAATTCAAATTGGAGTTGCCTAGTGTTCATTTTATATGTATTGAAGATGTTGCCTATTTGTATAATTGTATATTTATGTTTACATATTTTTTTTTATTAAATTGCTATATTATTAAATATTGATTGGTGTGGAGTTTTTTCTTTTTTATGTGATATTTGTCTGTGATTATATTATTTACTGATACAGCGCTGTCTACTCAGATATCTATCTATCTATTGTGACAGAGTCTATGGGAGGGTAATAGAAGGAAGGTATGTAGGCAGTGGCGGCTCTAGACTTTGTGAGGCCTTAGGCGAAAGTCGAACATGAGGCCCTCACGGACACACATTATTAAATAAAATATATGCAAGTGATAATAAAAATGAACTGTAGAAATAGCATATTTCAAGATCAGACTCAAATCCCAGCTTCTAGAAATGAACAGCTCCTAGAATTTTATTTGTCTCATAATTATTCTACAAACATCCATAAACATTTGGTATAGATAAAATTGTGTGCGGCTGACTAACTCACATTGTTATTGCTGTGTCCTAAATGTGAACACTAACACATATCACACAGTCATTCATAGACACACTCAGTGAGCACACACTGACTCACAGACACACTCAGAAAGCACACAATCACACACTAAGAGAAACACTCAGCCAGAAGGAAAGGTGCTCAATGTTGAAAGTGGTCTCACAGACCACGTTGTGCTAGAAGATTGGCACTTTGTTCTTCCTCACAGCACCGGATGCACTGTGATTTAGCCATTCAAAATGCCAGAATTTTGCCACTCAATATGCCAGGATTTAGCCATTTAATATGCCAGGATTTAGCCCCTTAATATGTCAGGATTTACCCCCTCAATATGCCAGGATTTAGTCCCTCAATATGCCAGGATTAAGCCATTCAATATGCCAGGATTTTGCCCCTCAATATGCCAGGATTGTGCCACTCAATCTGCCAGGATTTTGCCCCTCAATATGCCAGGATTTTTCCACTCTATGCCAGGATCTTGCCCCTCAATTTGCCAGGATTTTGCCACTCTATGCCAGGATTTTGCCCCTCAATATGCAAGAATTTTGCCCCTCAATATGCCAGGATTTTGCCACTCTGTGCCAGGATTTTGCCCCTCATTATGCCAGAATTTTGCCTCTCAATATGCCAGGATTTTGCCACTGTATGCCAGGATATTGCCCCTCATAATGCCACTATTTTGCCCCTCACAATGCCAGGATTTAGCCTCTCACTATGCCAGGATTTTGCCACTCTGTGCCAGGATTTTGCCCCTCATTATGCCAGAATTTTGCCTCTCAATATGCCAGGATTTTGCCACTGTATGCCAGGATATTGCCTCTCACTATGCCAGGATTTTGCCCCACACTGTGCCAATATTTAGCCCCTCAATTAGCTGATCTCAGAGGAGAAAGAAGAGAGATACAATCTGACCTGCAGAGAGAGAGCAGGTCTGTGCAGAGTAGCACCAGTGAAAGGGCTAAAGGTTGGTGAAACCAATGTTTATTTTATTGCTTAGATTATTACCCTGGGTTAGTAAGGGGAATTACTTTATGTGTAGTAAGTGCTCGAATTTGAGCTAGGATTTTGTTTGTAGATTTTTCCTTTATGTTTTGCTGCATGGATTTATTTTGAGCCCAATGTGAATAAACCCCACTGTTGTTTTGCATACAATTACTGTTGTTCTATACCTGTTATCCTAGAGGACTGTGTTGCTTTGCCCTAAAGGTCACACTATGCATTTAAACACACACACACACACATGCATATATATATATAAATATACTGTTATACTTATATGAAATTTTATATATGATATTTTACTTTTTATTTTTAACAAAAGTGTTATTGATTTCATCCCTCTGCACCTACATTGCACATGACACTGGGGTGCTGAGCGGGGGTGACAATGAACAAAGGTGACACTGCGGAACTGACTGAGGACAGAGGTGACACTGAGGAGCTGAGCAGGGACAGCAGAGGTGACACTGGGGAGCTAAGTAGGGATAGAAAGAGGTGACACTGGGGAGCTGTGCAGGGGCCCACATTCATTTGCCAGGTTTTTTGTTGCCCACATTCATTTGCCAGGGTTTTTTTTTTGCCCTCATTTTTTGATCATCTCATCATTGGTAGAAGTCATTGGCAGATTTAAGAGACATGTTATTATGGCAGCTTCGGAAGTCATTGATTATTGCAGCTCTAAGAGACATTTTTTAAATGCCCCTAAAAGCTGCAATAATCAATCACGTTCCGAAGCTGCCATGATAAAAAGAAAAACGGTACATTATTGGCAGTGACACAGTCACTGTTCCTACCTCGTTCCTCCCAGTGTGGGGCTGTGTGACTTGTGGAGGACGCGCACAAGCCGTGCGCATGCTCACATGACGTCGTGTGATGAAGTCACGTGATCAGGTGATCTCCGTGATCGCTGCAGAGCTGATTCTCCCGGGACAGTCCCAGGATCGAAAATGTTGTGGGACTGTCCCGGGTTGGCAAGTATGCTCAGGGCCGTCTTCAATAGTGATTGGACCCTGGGCAAGCATTTGCTTGGGCCCCCTGGACCCTGCCCCCTCCCCTGCATGCATGCCGCCATCCATCGTGATGTTAACCCCCCCACACACACACACACACATATGCCATAATTGTTGTGCCATTCAGATGCCAGTAATATTGTGCCTTTCAGATGCCAGTAATATTGTGCCATTCAGAGCGCAGTATTATTGTGCTAGTCAGAGCCCAGTAATATTGTGCCAGTCAGAGCCCAGTAATGTGCCATTCAGAGCCCAGTAATATTGTACCATTCACAGCCCAGTAATATTGTGCCAGTCAGATGCCTGTAATATTATGCCAGTCAGATGCCTGTAATAGTGTGCCAGTCAGAGCCCAGGAATATTGTGCCAGTCAGAGCCCAGGAATATTGTGCCAGTCAGATGCCTGTAATATTGTGCCAGTCAGATGCCCAGTATTATTGTGCCAGTCAGAGCCCAGTAATATTGTGCCAGCCAGATGCCCAGTAATATTGTGCCAGTCAGCCTCCCCCCCCCCCCCCTTCCCTAGTACTTACACTTCACTGCTCCGTGTCCCCCGCCGGATGTCTCCTCCGTGCAGTCTTCCCTCTTGCACGGAGGAGGGAAACAGTCACATCCGGCGTTAGGTTTTTTTTTGTTTTTTTTCCCGGCCGTCGCATCCATCCATTTTCCCGGCCGTCGCAATGCGCTGTGAACGCGGCAAGCAGGGGCTGGGGGCCCCGTTTGCCCCGCGTTGCTGAGGGGGATTTCACCCTACCTGTCCCCCCCCACATTTTTTCCTGGGGGGGGATCCATCCCCCCCCCATCCCCCCCGCTTCCTACGCCCATGCCCGTTATCACCAAATGGTGCCTGGCCATCACATTACTGAAATGTTGGGTAAGTTTGAGTGTTGACCAAATAATAATTCTCATTGGTAGCGGGAAACTCATTGTAAACTCAAAATCAATATTGCCTGTTTGCCTGATAATAGAAAATGGACATGTTTCAGGCTCAGTCGAGAACAGTTTCTATTAGACTATTTAAGAAAAAACAACAGAGATCTGAAATATTGAATGAACATCTAACACCAAGAGATGATGAAATATCCATTTCCAATACAAGAGATGAAGATCTACCAGCTGCTCTTCATGGTGCTGGACTATGAGGCAGGTCGAGGAATTTCAGAATAAAATATAATGGTTTGGCTGTTTGTAACAAGAAACTGGGCTGTTATTACTGTTAAACATTTAATTTCATAAACATGAAAGTAATTTATTTATTGAAGGAAATGAAAGGCTGTGATGTTAAAGTATCAGGAAAATATAAGGTTGTCCAGCAAGCTTCTGTCTGAGAAAAAATGGATGAACGCTTTTCATCAAAGGCACACAGTATATGTGTGGCAAAACTGAAAGGTCGTACTAATGATAAAATAACCAGATACATCGATAACATGGACCAAAAATACATCAGCTCTACATGTAAAGTCTTCATTACAGTTTAAAGCTCAGCAAAAAGCAATAGGTGTGAAAAGAAAAGTGTGATGAACAAACCAATACTAATTTTATTACTACATAATTTGAATATTAATAAAATGAATAAAACAATAGCATTTGTGTCAACACCGGCGGATAATGGCCAAAAAGAAACGGAGGTCCCAAAAGCGCAAAGGACACTATAATAATAGTAAACAGTGAATCGGCTTCTAGGGGTGTGTATACAAAAAAATAAGTGTAAACTCCTAAAAGGGGTAAAATGAAAGTGCAACACAAGATAAAAGAATACACAGTGTGAAAACTAAAAGTGTACAAGCACCTTGTGTATCTACTGTGATACACGTGGCATGATGGCGGCAAGATACATTTTAATTGTGATATATATGTATATTTATTTATTTTATATATGATTTTTTTTTTTACATTTGATTTAAATACCGTATTTGCTCGATTATAAGACGACCCTGATTATAAGACGACCCCCCAAACTTTGGATATTCCTTTAGGAAAAAAACTAAAAGCCTGAATATAAGACTACCCTATAGGAAAAAAGTTAAACTTGTATATATTCACATGTAAATTGCTTTTTTAATAAAAAATGATGATATCAAAAAATGCATTTCTTGTTTTTATTTCCTTTTATGTGCCAATACTGCCTTTCTCTTTCCCTTGCCCCCATGTCTCTGTCTCTTCTTAACCCCCTCCCTCCCTTGCCCCCATGTCTCTGTCTCTTCTTAACCCCCTCCCTCCCTTGCCCCCATGTCTCTGTCTCTTCTTAACCCCCTCCCTCCCTTGCCCCCATGTCTCTGTCTCTTCTTAACCCCCTCCCTCCCTCCCCTTTACCTTGATCCCTGGTGGCTAGTGGGGGCAGCCGGGGGATGTCTGCACGATACGTGCAGATATCCTCCATGCTGCCCGACACGGCAGTCTATTATGACGGACAGCTGTCCGTCATAATAGTCTGCCGTGTCGGGCAGCATGGAGGATATCTGCACGTATCGTGCAGACATCCCCCAGCTGCCCGATTTACCCTGGTGGCTAGTGGGGCAGCAGAGGAAGTCTGCGCGATGAGCGCAGACCTCCCCTGCTGCCGCCCGGCACGCTCGCCGGGACTTCTGTGACGAAAGCGGAAGTACCCGGCTTCTTCACAGAAGCCCCGGCGGTCGTGCCGGGCGGAAGCAGGGGAGTCTGCGCTCGTTGCGCAGACATCCCCTGCTGCCAGAGAGGGGGATCCAGGTCCCCTGCAGCTCTGCTGGGGACCTGGATTCATGTCTTATAATCTGACCTCAATTTGAGGTCAGATTATAAGAGACCTCGATTATAAGACGAGGGGGATTTTTCAGAGCATTTGCTCTGAAAAAAACCTCGTCTTATAATCGAGCAAATACGGTAGTTTTTATCATTTTCCATGGGAATCCATCTTTTAAAGTGAAACATAGCCTCAATCACCTCTTAGGAAATAATAGGGGTTTCAAGGCTACCTTTCGCTTAAAAAAAACAGCTGACTTGGTAGCATCAAACACTCCATAGGAAATAATTGGTAGTTTGAGGCTATCATTTCGGCTCAGTCCAATTCTCAATGAATTCTGCCACTAAAAAGTTGACCCCGAATTCAGTCATCTTGACTGAGTTTTGGCCTGATTTGGGATCATTATGGTGATTCCTGAAAGGCATGATTTTAAGGACCATTCGGATCACCAAAATGATCCAAAAAGGGGTCATATTTCAGACCCCCAATTTTCGTGTAGAAAATCTGAGCTCTCTGAATAGACCCCATAGGAAAATAAATTTGACTCTCTATGTGGGCTTGCAGATTACTTATTATGTGTTAATTAGTAGGAGGGTTAAGTATAGCTCTTCTAACAAAGGGTTTTGACAACAATATACACTATTTATATGCAGTGTATATAAATAATGTATTAATATATGTATAAACACACTATGTATATACACTATTTATATGCAGTTTATATAAATAGTGTATTAATATATGTATAAACACACTAGATATATACACTATTTATATGCAGGGTATATAAATAGTATATTAATATATGTATAAACACACTAGAGATATACACTATTTATATGCAGTGTATATAGATAATGAATTAATATATGTAGAAACATAAATATATGTATAAACACACTAGATATTTGTAAATATTTACTCACCAGACTTGCACTGTTGGTATATAATGTATAAACATGACTGTGCCAAGACACCTGATGTTTAGTATGTTTATGAACAGTGTCAGCTATTTGTTCAGATGTTAATTGGTTGGAAGGACAATTACACCACCCCTAACACTGTCTATAGGTTTTGGTAGCAGTATAAACCAGTTTGTGTTAACGTAATACATTGAAAATAGTTGAGTGTGCTGTGCTGTGGCGGGCAAGTTTTATTATGATTTGGTTAACTCACACAAGGTGAAAAGTGATGGGGGCGTGCCCTAAAACAACAAAATGTGAGTGCAATAAAGACAAGAGTTGGGCATTGTTTGGTAGAGTTTGTCCAGGGTGCTCCAGGTTATGGAATGATAATCCTCTTTTGTCTACCATGGTGCTGCCAAGACAGAGGCACTCTGGGCAATCCAGGTTAAACCGGTGCAAGCGATTGAAAAGGAAGAGAGAAAGTTGTAGCCCATATTACATTATTAGGTCAAGTGGGTGTGGCCCATATTACCTTATCAGGTAAAATGGATGTGTCCTATCTGAAAGCGAATGGCATACTAGTATGGACGTGGCCCACCCATGTCTGTGGAACTAATTGGAAGATTTAAAGCAAAACATATCTTCTTACTACTAATCCAGAATTATTAAATGATTGAAACCAGCCAGTGCAAAGAGAAATTAATATCAGAAGTTACTCTGAGTGTGTGCACACGAGTACAGTACTGTACATGCACACAGATTGCACTGGTGTAATTAGAAGTGTAAAAGGCCGTCCCAGCCTATGAAGTCAGTTTATAGAGCAACCAGGGGGCATTTGAGCCCCTACACTACTTGTCAACCCTCCTGTGTAGTGGAGGGGTTTAATCTGCTAACAATCTATACATTTTCAGAATTGCAGCAAATGCATAAATCGGTGGGAAAAAAAGTCTCTTAATATTCAAATGACCTGGGAAAGGTTTAATTTGCATATCAAACCACGGTTGATGTCATAAACCAGAGACACCGCAGACACATATAAGACATATTTTCTCCTAATTTCCGCATTTACTTGTAGTTTTGCTACAATTCTCTATTTTATTCTCTATATGCACCGTAAAAATCACTGATTAGTTGGTAGAGTCCCTTTAGTATGGCGCATACTATATGTTTAACCATCTATGATACAGTGGACAGGATTATGTTTGGAGGCAGTGGACAGTTGTCTGCATTAATCCCTCCCTTCTCACCTGTTCTGCTGGGGAAACAGATCTTGTAGAGGATATGTCAGGAGGCGTTCTTGGTTCTTCTTCACATACACTCCATGCAGTAATTCTTCTGACATCTGGAGACTCTGTCAGGCAGAGGTCATCCATCTTCTCGATGGTCCTTTGAACAGGGCTCAAATAGTTTTTGTCCTGCGCAGTCTCTCCGTGGGCATAGGTATGCTCCCTGGTGCTCAAGGGCAGTGTAAAAAATGGGTGTTTCATAGCTGCTTCAGGAGTTATTCTCTCGTGGGAATCCCAAGTCAATATACGCTTGATGAGTTGCACCATTTTCTTCCGATCATAGTACTCGTCTATGACATCTGCGTCTGCGCAGTCCAAATCGGGATAGTGCACCAATTCAATTTGGTCCAAGGATTTCAGCATGTACTCACTCTTCTCTAACGGTTTGACTTTGGACTGCATTTGGTACTCGTCCACTGTCTTGAGTTCCCATTTTGTCCCTCCCGGCGATTCTACTTTCATTTAAAAAAAATAATGGGGCCTTACTGGCTGCGTTGAGGAGATAGCTGCTGGGCAAACCTTGGGTCTCGCAGATGTAACGTATCTGGTCGTACTGGCTGCTCCCCGGGTAGAGAGGACAACCAAGATGGAGCTCGGCAATGATGCAGCCAAGAGACCACATGTCTACTTTCTCGCAAAAGGGCAATCCCAGAAGGATCTCGGGTGCCCTGTAGAACAGAGACTGAATGTACGGCTCTTTCAAGTACCGCACCTCGCTAAAAATACTGGAAGAGCCAAAATCAATCACCTTGACCCTGAATGGGTACCTTTTCTTGTCCACTAGCATGATGTTTTGGGGTTTCAAGTCTGACTGCATGATGGAGAGCTCTTTGAGCTTGGACAAGGCCTTCAAGACCTGAGCGGTGATGGTCTGAATATGTCTCACCGGAAGAGGCGCAAAACTAATTTCCTTCTGGTACTCAAAGAGATTTTTATGCAGGAGCTCGAAGACCAGGTAGCACTTGGACTCATCGTAAAAATGCTCGTAGAACAGTATGAAGTGGAACTTGTCCGCATTCACCTGCCGGAGGGCGTTCAGTAGCTTCATCTCGTTTTCGGTGATGTAACTTCTGGTCATGTCATTGTGGAGTATTTTAATGGCCACCAGCTCACCGGATCCTCTCTTTCTACCTTTTACAACTTATCCGAAAGTCCCTCTGCCCAGAACCTTGATGACCTTGTTGCAGTCCATTGGAGATTGCAGTTGGGCCATGTCGGAATCCAGGCTGAACCCTAACGGATAGGAAGGCACAGCCACACACACAGGAGTGTCTCCTACAAACAACTGACCACTCCGACTGTGCCAGACATCTGCAGCATCTTCAGAATTCCACCGAGTCACAATGGCCATGATTCCGAGGTTACTTGGCAGCCAAGGCTGTGTTTAACAAACAAAGGACAGGAAACCGGGCAAGCAATGAGAGCCAAGACCTGGGCAAACTTAAGGGTCCCTGACTGCGGCATCGAGATTTAGCAAGTGCAATTAAAGGGGGAAAGTCGTAAAAATAATTTGATCTCGTGTCTTGTATTTGGAGTATACAGTATTTTAATGATTTATCCAGGTATATAGGGGAAAAGGTTTAAAAATATTATTAGGAGAGCATAGTGGATGCATGGAATAGTCTTCCAGCAGAAGTGGTAGAGGTTAGTACATTAAGGAGTTTAAGCATGCGTGGGATAGGTATAAGGCTATCCTAGATATAAGATAAGGCCAGGGACTAATGAAAGTATTACTTTACTGAGCGGGCAGTGGATATATATATTTTTAGGTACTAATTGAGGTACTAATTGAGCAGCAAATGGTTCTTATCTGCTGGCAGGGCCTGGCCCAAGACATTGTGCTGCCTGGCACGAAAAATGATATGGTGCGAGTACTGGCAGCAATTATTAAAATGTGTACCCTAAATGTTTGAGAATTTAAACCTAATGTACAATATTTGAGTCATGTTATAGGTCAGTGGTCACATATGTTTTGAGGAATTGCACAGCCTATTTTTCATATTAATGTTTGTTTTACCATTTCTTTCTTTTTTTTTTAATAAGATTTTATTTGAGTCATATTTTGTGCAAAACAGTAAATACAGTTCAAATAATACCGTTCGGATAAAAAAAAACAGTTCTTGAAAAAAAAAAACAGTTGACATAAAAGACTCCGTTAGTATTTTAGGTGAAATACGTGGCTATGAAATAGGAGAATAAAGCATAGACTATCCACAAGATAAAATACAGGGTAATTGCTAGAAACTTTCACGAATGATGGGCATGACATGGGTATAAGCTGCCTACAGAAACCTTGGAGGGTTTCATCTGCAGAGAGGAACACCTGCCACTTTATACTACTATTGTGTTTGTTACATTCAAAAATCTGTCAGAAATACGATAAGAGTATGATCTGAGGAAACCTTGGCCACTGGATATATTCCCGCATCTATCTCGATATGGATGGGCAGGCTAGTTCCTCCAGTTGAAAGAAAAACAGCTAGGATGGCTATATCCTAAAGCCTATAGGGAAAGCAAGTATGGTAATCAAGAAAGAAAATGAAACTAAAGGAGGAGTTGGGGAACAGCGAGATCGGAATTTTCAAAGTTGGGGGGGGGGACGGACGGACGACAAAGTATGACTGACTTAATTGGAACAAGACCGCAGAACCTGGTGGAACATAAACATCAAGGACAATAAAAAATAAAATTAAAAGCCCAGAGACAATAGGACAATGGGCTATAGATTGAGAAATCCTAGCAAGTGGGAGACTAGCAGTAGTTCAATTAAGGGAGGGGATCTTAGTTGGGCTCAGGAAAGGGTATCAATAAGGGAATAGTAGGGGGAGTTAGGGTAATCAGTCACGGATATTCCAGCTGTAATTTGTGGAGTTGAATCAGTCTAATACTTGTTCTCTTTGTTTCCCACCCTCCCATCCTGAGGCAAGCACATCGGTGGGCGACCATAAGCGCCAAGAAGTCATCACTTCGAAAATTAAAGTGAAAGCTTGCTTGTCCCGCAGCTGGATCCCGGGACGTGTCTGACTGCCAATTCATGGAGTCAAGAAGGAATTTTTCACCCACTTTGGAGCAGGTTGGCCAAGCTTCTATAAGGTTTTTTTTGCCTTCTTCTGGATCTTTGCTAGCATTTCATTGGGTGTGGAGTGGTGGAGTAGGGGGGTCCCATCTTGCGGTAATGCGACACTCACTACTTCTGGGGATAGCAAAAATACCCTGCAGGTTGTGATGGGCGCAATTTGGGTACTGACGGTGTGGTCGTGCCCATGCGGTGGAAGCGTATCTAGCCGGTTGGTTGTGGATACAAAGGCGCAAACCGATTGTGTGGTCGGGCACGGTTATGGCTACTGCAGAACGTAAAAACATGTTGGGCGGTGATGGGCCCATGGCTGTGTCCTGTGGAGTTATGTACCCAGGCAGCCGCATGGGGGCACTTGAGTTGGAGGGCTCACGGGCCTCCAGGAAAGAGGGGGGTTCAAGGCCAGCAGACGTTCCTGGCCGCCCTGGTATACCCCAGTGTGCTTGACAAGTGGTTGAGCCAGGGAAGGCGGCCCGGTGAAGGCTGGATCGGCTGTCATGTGTGCTGCAGGCAGGTGGGGCTCAGCGCAGCGGTCTCCAGATTGTGGTGGGTGCCACATTTGGTTTGGGGTCTCCCCCCTTTTTGTTATAAATGACTTTGATTTGGCACCAAATCAAGTGTCCTGATTTTATTCAAGTGTTGTAGGGTGTAGCTAAAGGTTGATTTTCTCCATCGGGAAACCGATAAGGCATGGCAGCTTAAGGGTTTGGTGCAGGCTGTGTGTCCTGAAGAACATCTAAGAGTCGGCGGTTGGGGGATCCGGCTTCCCGCAGCCGATCAGGCAGGTGAGGCAAGTCCAGTGCTGTCAAAAAGGTCAGAGGATCTTCTATGTTCTCTATCGTGAGGAGTTTACCATCATTGTGCACTGTCAGTGAGTGTGCTAAACCCCAGCGTTATTTAACATTCGTAGGTGAGCCAATAGAGGGGCCATGGATCTTCGCCATCCCACTGTAATAGGCGGGAGATCTTCAAAGATCTGTAAGATTATGTTTTCAAACAACAGTTCTCTATGTTTCCTAGAGATTGCGAGCAGCGATAATTTGTCCACCATTGAGCGTAACTTAACCGCCACATCTCGTGGGGAGTCTTGGGGTACTTTCGCAGCCCGACGTACCCGAAAGAGATCCAATATAATCTGGTCAGGAGGGTCAGCATTAGGTCGTAGATTTCTGAGCCAATTAACCAGGAACACCCGGAGAGCAGTGGGACCATGCGTCTCCGCATGCCTCTCACCCGGATATTAGCTTGCCTGGCCCTCATCTCCATCGGGGGCATCTGTTTGTGCACATCATGCAGCTGGTGAGCCATGAGGCCCGTTGATCAAGTAACTCCACTCTCTCTCGATGCACCTGTTTGTGTGGCGTCAAGTGCAGTCACTTTTCCCTGTAACTTATCAACGTCCTGACGGTCCACCGTTAGGTCAGCCTTTAGTGCTTCCCATAGCTCACAGAGAAAGGCTCTCATATCCTTTTTGGAAATAGGAGCATTTTCTGACCCCTGTGTATGGGTGGGTAAGCAGCCCTTGACTGTGAAGGAGGATCCGAGTCCTCCGAGGCGTCTTCACTGGCGGTTACTGCCACTGGAGTCGACATGGCAGGTGTGGCTGGTTGTGGGCGGCCAGGCTGCATCAGGAAAGATACGATATCTTGTCCCTTTGGACCCGCCACTTTTTCCTTTTGCTTCCCTTTGTTGCCCATCGTTGAACAGGGTGTAAAACTGTATGTTCGTGCGAATAAGGAAGGGTATATCGCCATGTAAGTATTATGTTAGCAGGAGCTCCACTCCATTTCTTTCTTTTCACCTCGTACATAATAAAATATTTTTTTCAAAGAGCTCACCCATAAGGTGAAAAGAGAGTCATGGTAAAACATTATTATGATAATACCCTGTGCAATTTCTTAAAAACCTGATGCGACCAGTAACCTATAACAAAATCCAGACCGATATAGTCAGTGTCAGAGGAGTTAACCCTTGGATTGCCTGACATATCTAGGCAGTGTCAGAGGAGTTAACCCCTTGGTGGCTAGACAGATCTAGGCAGCAGAGGCGTCACTAGGGTTGGTGTCACCTGGTGCTGTAACTCATGCTGTCAACCCCCTGGATTTCCTCCAAAACCATGCCAAACAGATTCCTTAGTAATGCCAGTCAGATGGCCCATTAAATATGCCACATACAGTAGCCCCACAAATTATGTCACACACAGGAGCCCATTAACTATGCCACACACAGGAGCCCCATAACTATGCCACACACAGGAGCCCCATAACTATGACACACACAAGAGCCCCATAAATTATTCCACACCAGAGCCCCATAAATTATGCCACACCAGAGTCCCATTATTTATGCCTCACCTCGGAGCCCAGTTAATTATGCCACACACACAGGTGCCCCTTAATTATGCCACACACAAGTGCCCCATTATTATGCCACACACAAGCGCCCCTTAATTAAGCCACACAAAAGAGCCTCTTAACTATGCCACACATGGGGCCCAATAAATATGCCACACATGGGACCGCCATTATTATGCGACACACAGGAGCCCCACAAGGTGACAAATGTATAATTTCGAAAACAATACATATCTATACCCACAGATATCTCTCTATAACTAGTTGCATTTTATACTTATTTGAATTTTTTAATATTATATTCAACTATTTTCATATGTAATAAAAAAGTTATTGAAAAATTGCATTCCTATTTTTTATTCCCTTCCTCTGCACCCACATTGCACTTAAATGACTTAACACAGCACTATACAGTACCCACAGAACTTGCCATGCACCTATATTGCACCCACAGCACTTGGCTTGCACTTATATTGCACCTACATGATTTGGCATGCCACAGTGTCACTTTGCCCTACAGAACTAGCCAGTGTCACTTTCCTCATAGTACATGTTATTTTGACCCACAGACCATGCCACAGCCTCACAATTAAAATAAACCAGTTTTCCCATTAATATGCCAGTGTTTGCCCATAAATATGGCATAGACAATTTGCCCAATAATATGCCATCATTATTTTGCCATTAATATGCCAATTTGCCCAATAATATGCCAGTATTATTTTGCCATTTAATATGCCAGTCAATTTGCCCAATTATATGCCAGTACTATTTTTCCATTTAATATGCACTAGCCAATTTGCCCAATAATATGCCAGTATTATTTTGCCATTAAAAAGCCACAGGCAATTTGCCCAATAATATGCCAGTATTATTCTGCCATTTAATATATGCCAGTATTTTGCAATTTAATATATTCCAGTATTATTTTGCCACTCAATGTGCCAGTATTTAACCCCTCAATATGCCACACTTTTGACATTCAATATTCCAGCATTTAACCCCTCAATATGCCAGTATTATTTTGCCATTCAACATGCCAGTATTTAAACCCTCAATATGCCAGTATTTAACCCCTCAATATGCCAATATTTAGCCACTCAATATCCAGGATTATGCTCGTTTTATGCCACCCTCCTTCCCCAGTACTTACACTGACATACACACACACACACACTCACACTGACATACACACACTCTCACTCACACTGACATACACACACACACACTCTCACTCACAATGAAATACACACTCTCACTCACACTGACATACACACACTCTCACTCACACTGACATACACACACTCTCACTCACACTGACATACACACACTCTCACTCACACTGACATACACACACTCTCACTCACACTGACATACACACACTGTCTAACTGTTTATCTTACCTGCTCAGCGCTGCAGGCATCTCTGTGCTTTGAGCTCCTCGTGTGAAGGAGGGACTTAGCCAATCATGGGAGACTTCTGAACTCTCAGCCAAACAGAAGAGTTGAGAGGTCTCACCTGATTGGCTGAGACCTCCTTTAATCAAGCTCCACCAGAAAAAAAAAGAAAAAGACCACTGCACTGAGCATCAAAGTGCCGCCTGTGCCAGGATGCCGCCTGGGGCAGCTGCCCCACTCTGCCCCACTATAGGGCCGGCCCTGAAGCTCACAAGTGAACCGGACCCTCTGAGGAAGCCTGATGGTGAAACACGTCAAGGCTCCCATGCTGAAGTTTTAGCACCATTTTCTTGGTGCATTTTCATGTTTGATTTTATGTCCTGCATTTTATTGTAGTAATTCTGTATACTGACTATTTCATCAAATTGTATTTCTAACATACCTACTCACCTTGTATCTCTCTTTCTTGCACCGATATTATATGATCTTGCCATTTTCTCTACAGTTTTTAGTAACAACTCCACAGATCATACCACCTCTCTCTCTCTTATTACTTTCTTCTCCTTTGCTTCGCGCAGATCTCCTACATACCTCTAGAACTCTGGGCTTGAGCTGCATCTCTCCTTAATTTTTTTTATATTTCCTTAAGGATAGACCCTATAAACAGTCTCTATACCTTGATAATCAGTTGTAAGTAGCTTACCCATCTCCAAGACTAGACCACAACTCAATGCAACTTCCATTACCTGTTTGATTATATATCTTGAGCTAAATTACATTTATTGAAATGATATTTATCAAAGATCTGGATAAATATATAAATATTTACATCTCTATATTTTATGTATGTATATTAAAACAAGTTAGGCTGGATATGTGCCAATGCACAGGTGAGCATATTAGGAGGGAGCCTCTGTTCAGTGCATACAAACAAATCTGTCTGCACTCCACAATCCCAAGTCTCTAAGACAGGATCTGGCTGTAGTTAACCTGCAGTCTCACAAGAATGTAGAATAAAAGCAGAGATCACCTGAATCCCCATATTCACTTGAACCTCCTCCCTCAGTAGCATGAGCCCCCTAGTGGTATCAATCGGTTACAACAATGTGTTTCATCACACAAGGGGATGCAATCGGTTCATTTTGGTTTAAAATTTTTCATGTACTCAAGGGATTATATATATATATATATATATATATATATATATATATATATATATATATATATATATATATATATTTTTGTGGTATTCAATAGATTGCAATATACATTTTTCTGCTAACTATATATACATATGTATATATCATGATAACATTATGACCACCTGCCTAAAAATGTGTAGGGCATTTCATTTTGCCATGAAAACAGCCCTGAACCACAGATCTCTGAAGGTGTGCTGTGTATCTGGCACCAAGACGTTAGCAGCAGATCCTTTAAGTCCTGTAAGTTACGAAGTGGGGCCTCCATGGATTGGACTTGTTTGACCATACACATCCCACAGATGTTCGATTGGATTGAGATCGCTGGAATTTGGAGGCCACCTGTCAGTAGTCATTATGTTACGGCTGGTTGGTGTATATATGTGTACAGTATGAGTATAGCAAGTGCTTGATTGGCGACTTATGCAGTAAAAGGAACACACCCTTTGAGTGCCATGAGGATGGGCAGTGAAAATCAAAGAAACTTTTTTATGGATGGCCCCATTCCCTGGTCCGGGAGCTAAGGACCCAGAGCATTGTGGATCATAGCTAGAACCTGGATCCATGTATATTTATTCCTTACAGGGCATTCTTTGTGTATTCAATAACTAAACAAAAACTATGACTAAAATCCACTGCAATTTTTGTCAACTGACTATATATATTTATGTATATAAATTATTGAAAACATACGTTCTGTTTGTATAGCATACGTTTGTCTGTATAGCATTTACCTATTTGGACTTCTCGTTGCCATGGATCTCTGCCAAAGTCCAGTCCCCTGACTCTATCTGTGCCTGTCTGCTGCCTGCACAATGCCCTGCAAAGTGCAGAGGAAGAGGATACTCCTCAATCTACTGGTACTGTCATGCGAGTGTTTCCCCTCAGGTCTCCCTAGCAAGTTAACTTAGCACTATGTAACAGCCTTCTTAGACCTGTTTCCTCCTTCACTGCTGGAGATTTAGTAAAATCTACTGGAGAGTTAGTCGACTAAAATAATTCAGATGACTAAAATACAGCTAAACTAAATGGAATTTTAGTCAAAAGACTATGACTAAAACAAAAACAAAATTTGCTGTCAAAATTAACACTGCCACCCTCATGAAACTCAAATTACTCAAATGGCATCCCAGGGAGGTCATTAGTTTATTTATATAGGGGCCATGGGCATTGCGCAGATCAGTGGGCTAATAATGTATTATAGAGGGTCACAGGCATTTGCTAACCTGCGGTCCATGGGTCAGTTATTTTATGATAATAAGGGCTACAGCCATACGCAGTCCTGTGGCAAATTATCCTATTATATGGGGGACAAAGGCATACACTGTTTAGTAACCACGAGCATGGCACCTATCTGCTGCCACTAGGGGCCAATTTGTTTTATTTCATGGGGTCAGTGGGAGGCCGCTGGCCAGGGCGGGCCAATCATTTTATATTTATATTTGAGGTTGTCCTATAATCAGACCTCAAATTGAGGTGGCAGGCAGCTGATTGGGAGAATTCTTCCAGCTTGGCTACATAGGCCTTAAGTTTGACATGAGACAGTAAAAGAGCACTGGAGGACCTCCTGGTCAGATAAACCAAACATAAAGTAATCCCTCCGATTTCAGCCTGTTGAAATAACAAAGTGGAGCTTCCCTCAACGCCAGGCCATCCAGCCCGTACAATAGGAAAAAAAAAAGGAAGCAAAAACGGTTTGCGGAATGAGCTCACAATCAAAGCAGGTATGTGAAAATAAGCCAGAGTTTAATGCTTCCGTAAAACAGGCTAGTACAAAAAAGGAAATGAACCACACAGTGAGAGAGACGCCTTACGCGTTTCGTGCTTCAAAAGCACTTAATCATAGGCTGGTGGGAGAGAGCTCACATGGCTAGTTATAACAGGCAAGCAATTAACTTGATTGCCTATACATCTGTAGCTGTCTCTCACCATTCCAAGCAAAAGATTATTTAAAGTGAAAACATATGAAAACATTTAAATATACGAACAATGCGCAACATATATAAAACATATATAAATATATACAAAAAATGTGCAACAGAATGGGGAGTCTGAATTCTTGAATTGCTCTAAATATATGCACAGATATAACTACACGTGCACATATATATACATAAAGGGACGGGTAATAGATTAAGATATTGATACACTTTCATAAGGAATCAAAAATTGCAGCAAGTGCTATTTATGAAAAAATACATTTACATCATGTTTTGAATTGATTCCCTTAGGAGTGCAAGTTTGAAGTGAAAAAATCCAAAAGACTTCCCTTTTACACAAAGTTTCAATAGTGTTGCCTTTTCTAGGAGGAATTTTGATCTTCTCTATAACCTGATATTTAAAGTTTGCAACATTCGAATTGCAACACTGTGCAAAATGTCTGTGAATTGGTGTGTTGGACTTTGTACTGACTATGTCAGATAAATGCTCCCTAATTCTTTCTTTTACGGGACGAATAGGACGTCCTACATATTGTTTCTGACAAAACTGACAAGTCACACAATAAATTACAAAGTTGGTATTGCAGTTAAAGAAATCCTTGATGGTGAATGTTTTACCTGTCTGTGAGGAAACAAAGCTGTTTCCCAATAGTACATGATTACAGCATTTGCACTGCTTAGCACCACATCTGAACATACCCTTGATTTTTAACCATGTGGAAGACACTTTTTTGTCTTTATCTTCACATAGGTAACTGGGAGAAATTAGGTTGCCCAGGGATATATATACCCTTTCTGGCAATTCCAGCTATTTTATTGCTGCTAACAGGTTTATATGCAGTTTCTAGATTAAGTACTGTGCGGTGTTTATTAAGAATTTTCACAATATCATCAAAGTCGACACTGTAATCTGTACAGAAGGAAAGTTTGTCCCTGGTAGAGATGCCTGTTTTGCTACCTTTAATTTTCTTGGACTTATCTGACACTAATTTAGATCTTTCTTGGGATTTAGCTATATTGTACCCTCTCTTAATGTTAACAAGGGAATATCCTCTTTCCAGTAATCGATCAGAAAGTAACAGTGCCTGGGATTCAAATTCAGAAGTGCTGGAGCAATTCCTGCGAATACGTATACATTCTCCCACTGGTACACCTCTGGTACACCTCTAAAGATTGTGAGCTCCTTCCGCAAACCGTTTTTGCTTCCTTTTTTTTCCCCTTAAGTTTGACATCCCTTCTCAATTCCCTATAATTTGTTTTTTTCATGACTAAAGCCCTAAGTATTATATAAAGATAACTTAAAAGAAGGTAGTAGTAGTAATAAAAAGAATTACTGATGCCACTTTGCAAATTACTTGTAAGAATCACAAAAGGTCTAGTCCATAATGAGATAATGGAATTCTCTCTTTCATGAATTGGTTTAGGTATGTAATAATGTAATATTCAGCCACACATGTATTCCACTAGTGGGTGCTAAAGGGTTTGGTAAATATAATGTTTCATTTTAGTGGGGTTTATACATAAATGGTATGGAAACAAATAGAATGTTGCTACTGATTATTACACATTTAAAACTTGTTTCCAAAAATTGCTTTTCAAGGATGAAGCTCCCAATGTCTCAGATTCAGTTATGTAAGTTTTCCAGTAGAGGGAGCTAGAGGCTTTGTTAAAGTTATACAGTACTTGTTACAGGTTAAGTATTCCTTATGCGAAGATCCATTATCCAAAATCGCCCCCCAAATTTTTTTGGGATAATGGTCAGTTCAGATAGGGGATACTCACCAAGAATTTTTGTTCCTTCCTCCTGTACTGTGGAAGCAAGCAGTCATGGGAAATGTAGTTCCCACAGCATTGCAATGGGAGTGAGGGACTACAGCGCTCGGAGCTGATCCGTCCGTCAGCACATTGGAGAGAGCTCAACTCTTAGAAATGTTGTACATTTCCTTTATCCAATGTGAGCCACTTGGATTTAGGTAATGCCCATTAATAGGGCTGGTGCTGCAGAAATGATCCAGTAACCAAAAGTATCAGTTATCCGAAATGCTGCCTGTCCCAAGAATTTCGGATAAGATATACTCAACACCATCAAAAATAATTTACAGTGAGAAATATATAGCAAACATTGCAGAACAAGTAAAGGGCTAACAACACCTGTGTTTCTATTGCTGAGATCATTGGCGTAAAAGAAAGCGGGCCCTGGGCTGCTAGGTAGTCAGGCAGGCAGGCATATGGGGAGAGCTGTACCCATATACCATCCCCATGATTTACTGGGGTGAGAATACCAGAATGATATGATAGTATGATAGAGTTTCATATGATGTACTGACGAGCTACATTAACCTCACATATCTAAGGGGTCTACTCATGAAGCCCCAATCTGGCCCAAAATCAGGCCAGATAGGGGATAACAGCGGAATTGCAGAGAAAAACGCAATTTACTTGAAATTTGGTTCTGGGATCTTGGCCTGAGGAATCCAGTGGATTCCCCTTATTCCTAAAAGGCCAAATCCTCCTGAAATGAAATGGAATTCAGCTACAATAGCCAAACAAGAACAATACAAACACATTAAAAAATAAAGAAATAATCATTTAAAATAGTTTATTATAATGTTATATATTATAATAGACTTATCAAAAAATAGGTTGCCAATGAATATTTGCAGATATATAAAAAAATAAATTCAATCTTTAATAATTTTAGCTAAAACCAAATAAATTTTATATGGTTTTAACTAAAATTAATTTTGTTTAATATATCTGTAAATATTCACTAGTAACCTATTTTTCTGATAAGTCTTTTTGAAATTAAAGAGGGTAAATACCCTATTTAGGAAGCCATATCTAGGAGTAACATACAGTATATTTGTAAAAAAAATATATATTATAATATAAGCATTTAAAAAATTGTAAAAAAAATGCATTTTAATGTTTATTTGCTTCATTTGTACTTATTTAACATTTTATTTTATTTCTACTCAATTTCATTTTTATGACTTTCAATTTATTACACTTTGGCAGAATTTTGTGCCAATTCGGGATCCCTTTGGTGGTCTCTAAATGGCCTAAAATCTTTAAATAGACCCCATGATGTTTGTTTATTATTTCAGAATTCATCCTCACTGTAAAAAAATAAATAATCTGAACTCAGGAACATTGCGAAGTGCAGTGTAATCTCTATATCTGCATTCACTACCATCCTATATCACACAATCTTCAATCAACTACATAGGGGGTCTTGGACTAAACAAGCGCAGTGGTAAAAAAAAAAGTAGGTAAAACATGAGTACCATATGTAATATTCTGCGCTTTTTTAAACTGATTCGCGCCTCTTCCATTTATTTTTATTTAGGTTCCGGTTGCGCTAATAAATTGAGATTATATTTGCACACGCTAAAGAGCTTTGTGAATATTTTGGGAAAAATAATTTGTATTTGCGTGTGAAAGTTACACCAGCTTTTAGCAAGTGCTATAAAAAGAGGCAGAAAAAAATTAGCAAAATTCCCTGTTTTTATTATCAATTATGCCTTCACGATTTGCTTGTATGTACTATTTGAGTGTTAAATGTTTAGTACATTGCAAAAGGGGCAAAGCGCAAAAATAGTTTTGCATATAACATATAAAATATTTGCGTTTTTTTAGTACATGTCCCAAAAATTGTTTGCGTTTTTTAGTACATGCCCCTCATAATATATTTACGTTTTTTAGTACATGCCCCTCATAATGTTTAAGATCATGTACTATTTTAGGCTGACTATGAGATCTTAGAAAACAAAGCTGGACAGGAAAACACATGTCAAGTTAATCTCCAATGTACAATATAACAAATTCCGCTAACTCAAACCTCTTGTAGAGTGTCCTTAGTGTATATCCTCTGCTTGGGGGCTGCAGCGAAAAAGTCTGGCTCATAGCTTGATCGTAGACAGAGAAAAACACGAACGCCAGCTAAAACATCCAAGGAAGACCGAACATCCAGGTAAAAGGTAATACATATTCAGTTCAGGTCCTTAGACATTAAAATTGCAAACGTGCAGCAGAAAGTAAAGACAGGAGTTGACACACACGCTTGGTGCGTTTTGCACCTCAAAGATGGTGCTTTATCAAGTAAATCTTAAATGTAGACAATGGACTAAAAACTAGCGCACGAATGATGAGACTTTTTAAAGGAACAGTCGACACAAAACTATTTTTTGCATGACTCGAAAGAACACAATGAAATTCTGATTCATGCAGCCATATGTGCTAAGGTAATATCTGACATTTATTGATCCACACAATGATCAACACAATCCAGATAGTCTCTGGCTATTTCCGTGCTGATATGCAGAAAGCTTTAGGAGCATATTAAAGGGCACTCCAAACATCTGTGCATTACTTGATGTAAGAGGAAGAAGCAGGTCGGTTAGAGATCAGTGTTTCAGTTCACCTGTAAGCTAAACAGTGAAGTAGAATATTGTGATCTGGCTCCCTAGTTCCAGAAACAGATGTTTGGGGGGTTATTACCCCCTGATGGACCCAGTAGCTTAAATTTGGCCCAGATTCCAACTTTGCCATGAGGAGGTTCTGTATAGACTCCTTAGGAATACAGCACTTTCTGTTACACCCAACGAGCAGCACAGACATGATGTTTCACCAAACCATTTATTTCATCTACAAACAACAGTAGGAAACTATAGATTCATATGTTACTGATATACTTTTTTCAAGATAACATTGTTCCTTATTATTCAGTAACACAACCCAACCAATACTTTCCAATGGATCTTGGGTAACGTGGATACACCTTGTCCACACTCTTTCTTTGTAGGTTCACCCGATAGTATTTATCTGAGGAGAAAAACAACCAGAAGATCCAAAATTACACAAAAGTCTATGACTCATGCACAACTTTACACCCGTTCAGAGCAGATTTTGTGTATCTGGCTGAAAAAATACATAACAGAATTAACACTAGACTTTTAACTTATCAACTATATGGTCTACTCAATAAAGAGAGAATGGCAGGGAACTGAGATGAGAGCTTCAAACTTTAGGCCAAAGTAGCCGAGTTGGAAACATTCTCCAATGCAGCTGAATGGGAGAATGTTTCCAACTCAGCTACTTTGGCCTTAAGTTTGAAATTCATGTCTCGATTCTCTCTTTATTGAGTAGACCCTTAAAGCTAACATCTGAAGCCAAACCAGAGTGCTGAATTGGAGACTTTTAATTGTCTTTGTTCAGCTCAAGTCAACAGACATGAAATGAATGATGCAACAAATAAAAAGGTAAAATATGTCACCTTTGTCACCTAAATAGTATTTGAATTTTTTTATACAGGTTGAGTATCCCTTATGTGAAATGCTCGGGACCGGCAGCAGTTCAGATAATGGATTCTTATGGTTAGCAGCACTGCCCCTATAAATGATCTACATGACCTAAATTCAATGAGAGCAACTTGTACATAGTCTTTAGGTAATGTAGATCATTTCCAGCAGAGGATCTGGTGAACTTTCCTGCTCCACGGTGCTGCCGAGATGATCTGTCCATTGCGTGTAGTCCCTCCCTCCAGTCGCAGCGCTCTGGGAACTACATTTCCCATGGGCGCTGGCTCCTCATTAAAGGCGCCAGGAAGGTGAGTATCCCTTATCCGAACTGACCAACATCAGAATGTTTTTTGGGGGGGATTTTGGGTAAGTTCGGTTTTTGGATCTTCAGATAAGGGATACTCAACCTGTACGAGAATTCCATGCAAATGTATAGCATGTATTGAAAATGTGTTTGTGCTATCTGCAAGGGATGACTTCAGTATCTGGCATCAGAAGCATATTAATAATTAAAAAAAACAATTCAAGAATTGAAGTATTGGCAGCTACATTGCATGCCTTATTGGAAATATGTTCTTGTAAAATCAGCCTCAAGACTGCATGCAGGGCCGATCCTAGGGTCACGGGCGCCTGGGTGCAGGTTTTCCTTTGGCGCCCAAGGGTGGGCGTGGCTATATTATGAACTCCTCCCCTTTAGACATTTCTGTTCCAGACATGCCCATTTCAATATTGGGGAGAGAGAAAACTGTATTTTAATGTAAAGGACCAACGTTTATTTTAAATAAAGATATATATTTTGCCATAATACTGTGTAGTGGTTTTATTTATTTCTATGATGCTCAGCCAGCAACATGGGAGACTTTTTGCTGGCTAGCAAAATGAGTTTTAACTACCGTTCCCATGATTCCCAACCAGCCAAAGTCTCTCATTAGTCTGGCTGAGCATCATTGGAAAAGAAGTACATAAGGAGTGATAAATAATATTCCACCAAGTCAGTCACTCACGTGTCTCTCTCTCTCCCCATACCCTCATGTCTGTCTGTCTCTCCCCGTACCTCATGTCTATCTCTCCCCATACCCTCATGTCTGTCTCTTTCTCCCCATTCCCTCATGTCTGTCTCTCTCTCCCCGTACCCTCATGTCTGTCTCTCTCTCCCTATTCCCTCATGTCTGTCTCTCTCTCCACTCATGCTCCATGTCTCTGTCTCTCTCTCCATTCATGCTCCATGTCGGTCTGTCTCTCTCCACTCATACCCCATGTCTGTCTCTCTCGCCACTCATACCCCATGTCTGTCTCTCTCTCGCCACTCATACCCCATGTCTGTCTCTCTCTCTCTCCACTCATACCCCATGTCTGTCTCTCCCCTCATCCCTTATAACTTTTTCCATCTCTATCTTTCTGTTCTCCATGCTGGCCTCTTGTACACACAGTC
The DNA here is from genome assembly GCA_036172795.1 of Pelodytes ibericus. Lineage (NCBI taxonomy): Eukaryota > Metazoa > Chordata > Amphibia > Anura > Pelodytidae > Pelodytes > Pelodytes ibericus. The sequence continues at coordinate 50,130,853 of CM069857.1, read as the reverse complement.
ATACATAAACACACACAGTCACACAAACACAGTTACACACTTAGTCACCCTCACAGACATACATTTACACAAACACCCTTATACACACTGTCACACACATACATAAATACACACAGTCATACATAAATACACACAGTCACACAAACACAATTACACACTTAGTCACCCTCACAGACATACATTTACACAGACACCCTTATACACACATACATAAATACACAGTCATACAAAAATACACACAGTCACACAAACACAGCCACCTTTACACACTTAGACATAGGATACACTTGCACACTTGACACTCATGTACACACACTTACACAGACAGTAACACACACATAGTTATACACATTGACACACACATACACACTTATACACATACACAAACATTTACACAGACAGTAACACACACATAGTTATACACATTGACACACTTATACACATTCACAGACACTTCCACACTTTCTTTCTTTTTTTATTTATATTTTAACACCCCCCAACTGTTATTACCTCCTCCTTCTTGTTAGTCCAAGCACAGAGCAACGGGGGAAAGCTCCGCCCCCGTCACGTTCTGTGATTGGCTGCAGGGAGGAGGATGTTCTCTATGGTGTCTTGGCAGATACTCTAGAGAACGTCCTCCTCCCGGCAGCAGCCAATCACAGAACGCGACGGGGGCGGAGCTTGCACCCGTCGCGCTGTGCTTGCTTTAACAAGGAGGAGGACGGCAGGGAGAGAGCTCCCTGCTTCAGCGCCTCTCCTCCCGTGCGCCTGGGCGCGGTGCACCCCGTGCACCCGCCCAGGATCGGCCCTGACTGCGTGCCATAAACATACGGAGCCCTTAAGCCTTGTGACAACTTAAAAAAAAAAAAAAAAAGAAGACATTATGGAACTGAAAAAAGTGCAGAGAAAGGCTACAAAACTAATAAGGGGAATGGAAAGTTTTAGTTATGAAGATTTATACACACTAGAGAAAAGCATCTTAGAGGGGATATGATAATGTTATATAAATATGTACAGGGCCCATACAATGGGCTCTCTGTTTATTAACCCCTTCATGACCAGACTGTTTTTGGAATGTTGTGCGTTAGTGACTGAGGCTGTTTTAACACTTCTGAGGTGTTTGTGTTTAGCTTTAATTTTCTTCTTTGTCAGTTGCTGTACCCACACATATTATATATTGTTTTTTTTCAGGACAAGAAGGGTTTTCTTTTCATGACAATATTTTGTTCATATCATTTATTGTATTGTGAAAAAAATTGTAAAATATGGTTAAAATTAAAAAAATAAACACTTTTCCTGACTTTTCTTTGTAAATTCTTTTACTAAGCTCCAAAAGCTAATGAAAAAACCTGCTAAATAGATTCAACTATAGGTCCTGAGTTCAGAAATACCCAATGTTTATATGTTTTTTTGCTTTTTTTTACATGTTTTAGGTTAATAAATACAAGTAGCATATAGCTGTTTCAAAACAATTAAAAAAATTAGCGTTAGTGACACCGATATTGGACATGAATCTCTGAATAACCCCCCACATGTACACATTGTTTATAAAGTAGACATCCCAGGGCATTCAACTTGGTGTAATTTGACACTTTTCACTCATTGTACCACCAATCTTTGATAAGTTTTGGCATAGTAATTTTGTGTGTGTTTTATTTCCACACACTTTGAAACTTAGGTATGAATTTAAAGGGGCTGTTCTATTTTATTGCCAAACAAAACCCCAATATATGTTCAGCAACTTCCCCTGAGTATAGCGGTACCCCACATGTATACGTTTGCTAGGTTTATGTGGCAGGTACAGGGCAAAATGTAGGATACGGTTATTGCAGCTTTAAAACATGTATTTATTATGTAATGCTTGTGACTACATTTCCTATCATGCTCAGCCAGCCAAAAGCTACCGTAGTAGAATAGAAAATGTAGTCTATAGTAGGAAGCACCGATTTTTGCTATCCTTGCTATCCTGCGGCTGCATGGATCATATATCCAGCTGCTGCGATCTCCTATCTACTGCTGGGGGCCAATGCAATGCACTGGCCCCACTAGCAGTCTTTTTAAAAAAAAAAAAAAATATCCCTAGAGGACCACAGACAGACATAACAGGTCATTGGTGCTCTACGGAATAACTTCTTATTTTTATACAATTTATTATTATTATTTTTAAATATTTTTATTTATTTAATTTTTTTTATTTTTTATTTATTTTTTTATTTTTATTTAACTCTAACCTTAACCCTAATTCTAACTCTAGGATTAGGGTTTTGATGAACTCTAACCCTAACCCAAGAGTTAGGATTAGCACAATAGAAAAAAATAAAATTTAAAAAATCCTTTGGGGGGGGGGGGGGGGGGGGCTGGTTGTTACTGGGGGGGACCAGGGGAAGACTTGACACACTATATTTAGTCTCTCCCTGCCCCACGACCACCGTGGAGCAGGGAGAGAATATAGCTGTCAAAGCAGGCACCTTCTTTGACAGCTATTAACACGTTTCCGGGGGGTCCTCAATCGACATGGCTGAAGTGTCTCGGTATCGAGACACTCAGCCATGTCTTTGTTAGCCCGATTGCGTTATGCCAGCGTGCATACCGCGATCGGACCTGCATGAGATTTCCCTATGACGGTCCAGGACCGTCATCGGTCGCGAAGGGGTTGACGAGAATGGACAAAGGAAGGTAGAAGAGGTCACCCGCTAAGACAGGAAGAAAGGAGATTTAGTCTATGACAGCGGAAAGGATTCTTCACGGTAAAGACAATAAAGGTATGGAATTCAATGCCTGAAGTGGTAAGTAGATGCCTTTAAAAGGGGCCTAGATACCTTTTAAATAACCAGAACCTAGAAGGCTATGTCTGTTAGTATAGTCATTAATATGTATTTAGATGTTGTTGATCCAAGGATAAATCTGATTGCCATTTGGAGTCAAGAAGGAAAATTTTCCCCATTGAAAGCAGACGTAGAAATTGCTGAAAAAATAGTTTTTCTTGCCTTCTTTTGGATCACCAGCAATAAACAAGGAACAGAAAAACGGTTGAACTTCATGGATACAAGTCTTTTTTTCAGCCTAAACTACTATGTAATTATATGTAACATAGGAAGCATGAAGTGTAAGCATTTTAGCATGAAAAGGATACAAATAAAGTACTTCTCTATTTGTATAGCACCATCGGGGGGCAAGCATTCTAAACAGCATGTCTGCCCACTGACAGAGCTGTAAAATAAGAGAGGGCTGGTAAGGTGCTTTCTGTATATTGTTTCATTAAAGCATTTCTATTTAAGATGTCTCTTACTTACTCACTTGATGCAATCTTTCAATTAAACAGAACTTATTATTTGCCGACAGTTGTCCTTCCATGCTTACATTTGTTAAAGCAGTAAATGTAAACATCAATAGTGCAAACAATGTCCTGCCACACTAGAAAACACACAACTGACTTTTGTGCAATAGGTAGTTCATAGGTCATAGGTCTAAACCTGTGGAAAACGTATAGAACATTTAGAACGTTACCCCATCATTTTTCTTTACACACGACCCAATTGTTGCTTTTCAGTCAGTGCTTGTCTGACTGCCTTAACATTGCGTGGTGTCTATAAGCCCTGAATCATTACGCACCGTTTTTGAAGAAGTAGGCGCTTTGGATGGCTTGGCATTGAGGTGGGCTTACAGGAGGCAGCCAATCGGGATCACTGATTTCATCATCGTAATCATCAAATAGGATTCCTATGGTATCATCCAAAATATCATCGAACCAAGATATGCTCCTACTGGGCCTTCTCTTGTGGCTCTTCCTCCGGCGGGGATTTTTCTTTTTGTAACGGCGGGAGGAGGACCTTGTCTCCTTGGGAATGTAAATCCTGCTTGGCAGCACGGCATCGACATTACTGGGAACCCCTTTCCAATGTCTACTAATGTCCCATGGACCTTCTGTGTTAGCTGGTAACCATACCAAGAACATAGTTTTAATTATCATGATATAACATAATTATGTGGGTATGTTTTGGTGGGTGTCTTGTTGGTCACCATGGTTTGGGGGCAGAGATGGTAGCATTTTATCCTTTGACCCAGGAAGCACAATGTCTGGGGGTGGCCCTGGATGCATATATACAACCGACAGCATTCCGTTAATTAGTCAAAACAGGTCCTATGAGATAAATAAAATACCTTATTAATCCCTCTTTGCTCCGTGTAGGGGGCAGACATGTTGTTTAGAATTTTGGGTCACATGTGTCATGTGAAAGAAGATCTGACCCAAGATGTCTGCCCCTTGACATAGCTATATAAGCAAAGAGGCCTCAATAAGGGTTTTTTTTTGTATTCTTTCATTGAAGCATTTCATTAAAGTTGTCCTTTAAAGTCTTTTAATAGGAAATGTGTTATTTGCATGTCAATCCAGCTGCTGTTTTGATTTCAGTTAAACTAATTTGAACTAAAATAAGCATCCATTTCTACTCCATGTTGCAAATCATAGTTTAAAGGACATTTGTCACAAGTATAGCAAGTTACATCCTAATTAATCATCTAATCCTGCTCTACTGTGCTGTGCTTTTGAATACTAATCTATTCAGTGTAAAATCTTTTTTTACCATTTAGCAGCGCTGGCATGTCCTATTAGAGTGCTGCCATGTTCTCATCTCCCTCGGGTCAAATTTTCAATTATCCAATTCATGGCAGGGGAGAACATGCCAGTGATGCTAAAAAGTAAAAATATATATATTTTGCATTCAATATATTAGTTTTGAAAGGCACAGAGCACAGTAGAGCAGGGTTAGAATATTAACTTGGATATAACTTGTGGTAGGGGTGACGGTTGTCCTTTAATAAATGTGATTGTACACATTTAATTGATCTGGGGATGTTGTTGTGCTAAGTGTGCGCCGCAACCCTAGCACGATTCTGCACTGTATTTTCAGGGTTTGTGTGCTTTGAACAGGCAACACACTATCACCTAAATTATACAAACCATAGTCAAAAGGTCGACGGCACCATGAATTCGGCACCAGAGTCACTCACTCTGTTGCCGATTCGACCAGAAGTTATTTTTGTATACTTTCGTTGAATCAACAACAGAGTAAATGACTCTGATGCCGAATTCATGCTGCCATTGCCCTCTCTGCTCTATTCCATGTTAGTGTGCTGTCCGTTTGGCGTGCACCACCATATAAGGGCATGATATACCCCTGGTTGAAAGCTCTATGTGTAAAAATCGAAAACTTTTATCTGAATAGTTTTCTCATACTTACTTCTCCAGGTTCCAAAGAGACCTTCAAAGAAGTTTTCCATACTGTCATCCTTGACCCGTACATATTGTGTGAAGAGCTCTGATGGGGATGACTGCAGACACTCCTCCCAGCTGGGCTGCTGTTTAAATTCATACTGCCAGTATTTCTTACCTGTTGACAAGACACATGGTCTGATTAAGTGACTCTGTCAAACTAAACATTGTTGATCCTGTAAATGTAGAAAATCAAAAAGTATTCAAATTGATCAATATATTGTATTATCAGAATTGCAATTAAATGCACAAATCAGAAGGAAAGTATGTTTTATACATCCCTGTTGTGTCTCATGCATATGACATTACCTGTGGCTTTATATGCAAATTAACTACTTTTCAATATAATTTGCATATTAGTAAGCCACATGGTGATGTCATAAACAAGAGACACCACAGACACAATTAAATAACATTCCCCTCTTATTTGCTTGCAATTTTGCAAACACAATGTATGGATCATTTTATATATATTTTTATTCTTTACACAATAGAAGTACCGTATTTGCTCGATTATAAGACGAGGTTTTTTTCAGAAAAAAAAATCTGAAAACTACCCCTCGTCTTATAATCGAGGTCTTCTTATAATCTGACCTCAAACTGAGGTCAGATTATAAGACATGGATCCAGGTCCCCTGCAGAGCTGCAGGGGACCTGGATCCCCCTCTCTAACAGCAGGGGATGTCTGCGAGATGAGCGCAGACTCCCCTGCTTCCGCCCGGCACGTCCGCCGGGGCTTCTGTGATGAAGCCGGGTACTTCCGCTTTCGTCACAGAAGTCCCGGCGAGCGTGCCGGGCGGCAGCAGGGGAGTCTGCGCTCGTCGCGCAGACATCCTCTGCTGCCCCACTAGCCACCAGGGAGAATCGGGCAGCTGGGGGATGTCTGCACGATACGTGCAGATATCCTCCATGCTGCCCGACACGGCAGACTATTATGACGGACCAGCTGTCCGTCATAATAGACTGCCGTGTCGGGCAGCATGGAGGATGTTTGCACATATAGTGTAGACATCCCCCGGCTGCCCCCACTAGCCACCAGGGATCGAGTTAAAGGTGAGGGGGAGGGAGGGGGTCGAGAGACAAGGGGAGGGGGTGGGACAGAGAAACAAGGGGAGGGAGGGGGGCAGAGACAGAGTCAAGGGGAGGGAGGGGGTTAAGAGACAGAGACAAGGGGAGGGAAGGGGTTATGAGACAGAGACAAGGGGAGTGAGGGGGTTAAGAGACAGAGACAAGGGGAGGGAAGTGGTTCAGAGACAGAGACAAGGGGAGTGAGGGGGTTCAGAGACAGAGACAAGGGGAGGGAAGGGGTTAAGAGACAGAGACAAGGGGAGTGAGGGGGTTAAGAGACAGACAAGGGGAGGGGGAGAGAGAGAGAAAAATTGGGGCAAGGGAAAGAGAAAGGCAGCATTGGCACATAAAAAGAAATACAAACTAGAAATACATTTTTTGATATCATAATTTTTTATTAAAAAAGCTATTTACATGTGAATATATACAAGTTGAACTTTTTTCCTATAGGGTAGTCTTATATTCAGGCTTTTAGTTTTTTTCCTAATGGAATATCCAAAGTTTGGGGGGTCGTCTTATAATCAGGGTCGTCTTATAATCGAGCAAATACGGTATGTTAAAGGGCTTAATAATCTAACAGTCAATTTCAATGTTGTGGGTAGCACTGAACACCAATGAATAAATCACTGCTGTGAAAAGAAACAAACATTCTATACATACCATTCTATACATAACATTCTATACATAACATTCTATATAGAACATTCTATACATAACATTCTATACATACCTTTGAAGAAATAAACTTTTTCTCTGTCAAGGTGATCATTAGCGGGAAGAGCCAAAGCAGCATCAATATCGTCTGGGATATTTGTAAAGCCTTCTGAGATCTCACGAGGATATTGTGGGTCCAAGATTCCATCAGTAAACCTCCAATATATACTGCCCTAAACAGATCACGAAAATACTCAATCCGCAGTCTGGTTCATTTGCTCAATGATCAGTGATGCATACCTCCCAACTTCTGCCCGGCAAATCGGAATGCCGTGTGGCTTGGGAGGCCGAGTGTCAACGACACCATAGGATTCGATTGGTACTGCAGAAAAATCCTGCTGCCCTGCTGAGCTCTACCTCAAAGCGGCGCAGTTGGGAGGCATGGGTATGGCACTGCAGTCATCAGGTTGCGCATCAGAAGAACTGCCATAGCCACTGTACTAGAGTTAGCAATGACAATATGTCTTCCTGAGGGCTTTCAAGTCTCCTTTAAATAATTTTAGTTTTTTGAGGTTAGGCTTGGGTATGTTTAAGCAGAGTAGGAAGCTTTTGTTCATATTTTTATTTAACATTTTGTGTCGGTCAGTATTTAAAAGAACTGGTGGATTTGTTATGTAAATCCTCTATGGCAGGGGTGTCCAAGTTTTTTTTTTGCAGTGGGACACTTCCCCAGAAATAATAATGATACACAAATACACACATATAGATAGATGTATAGAAAGATGTATATGTATGTGTGAGTGAATCACAGACTAAACAGTAATAAAACTCATGGTAACATGCAGTACATGAGTGTATCACAGACTCTGCAGCAATACAACACATATATACACATCCACACACACACAGTCACACTGTGATACTTAGACACATACATACACAGCCACAATTACACACACATACAGTCAGACTAGCACACACGCAGAGCCACACTTACACTCACAAACACATATTTAAGGGTATAATTTATATGAAGTAATAATTCTTTTTTTCCTCTTTAAAAAAGGGAATTTACAATAAATTAAACTGGATATTTAATTATTGTTTGTATTTTTTTGTGGATATATTGTTTTATTTATGATGTATTATTTTAAATTGCTCCGGTCAACCTTGTTTGTTTATAATCTGTAATATTTATAATCAGTAAAACAAAGTGACACTTTACACAAAATCACACTTACACACACAAAGTCACACTTACACACACAGAGAGTCACACTTACACACACAGTTACACACACACACAGTCACACTTACACACACAGAATCACACTTACACACACATACACAGAGGGTCACACTTACACAGTCACCCTTACACACATACAATCACACTTACATAGACAGAAACAAATATTTATTTATTTTTAATTTTTTTTACCAGGGCTTTGGACACCTTATTGGGCTGCTACTCCATGCAAGTAGTGGTACTTTGTTTTGTTTTTTTAAATGTTCCCTCCCTCTGACCCGTGCGCATGAAGTCACATGCAAGGTAGAGGAGGGACATGACCTACGTTATCAGCAGCATTCTGTTGGGGAACTTAGTTCCCTCGATGTTGCTTCTACTTACACGTGTGGTCGGAGGCGCGGTTACCACTCCTCCTCTCATGCGGGCTGCACCTCGATGTCCCACGGGCCGTATTTGGCCCGCGGGCCGCATGTTGGACGCCCCTGCTCTATGGAGAAGGATTTGGATATACTTGTTAACAATAAACTGTGCAGCTTTACAATTAAAAGTAGCTTAGGTAATATTGATTAAGGGCCCAACTGACTTGGAGTCAAAAATAAATTTAGCTTTCTTCAAAATCAGTTAACAAATATAGGTGTATAGAACAGGTGAACTGTAAAATAGCTTTCACAATCGCTTGGAGCAAAATACATGTTATGTGTCTTAAAACGGAAAAGTAGTAAAAGATTTTTTCATTACATATTGCTTTTGTTTATTTCTCTTCACCTGTTTCACATGGCTAAGAAATACCAATCAGATCTTATCTGACAACTTGTTGGGAACAATACTTTAATCACCAACATCTCTTGATAATTGGATGAATTATCCAACCCACTTCTCTGACATCTGTTTAAAATCTTTGCAGAATGAAAACCATAGAATAATTTCTTGCTAAATTTTAGCAAGTGTTTAAGAGATCTGAACTTTGGCAAAGTGATCCCATTCATTGTAAAGATTATGTTAATTGTATAAAGCCTTCACTTGTACCTGCAAAATGCAGCATAGATTGGTGAAAGGCCGAGCAATGAACATTTTTGTGATAAAATGCAACACTTATTTTTTTTCTGATTACTTACCTTAAAGAGGTAAGTCTTCCCTTGGCAGTTAATTCGAGTGAAGGCAGCATCAATTGGACCATCTATACCCCATACATCCTTAATGAGTTTTGGGTACCCTTCCAGTGCTTTCTTATCGTCCAACTCATAATAATACAGACCTTAAAAATGTAGATGAAACAGCGATAAGGTTTCTCAGTAGCCTTTGCCTCCTACTACACATGAATCTCTATTTATTTCTCAATGACTTGACTCTAAATCAAGAATAATAATGCAATAGTAACTGAGACTGAGCCATCTCTTAAAATGCCTCTTATCAATAAACTCCCTAGTATACAGCTATTGCCATATTTATTATACAGGTAATGTGGAAAAAAATGAACATCAAGGTTTCTGGAAAGCCTTAGGTTTATACTAAACAATGACATGCATTAACATCATACCTATAAAGGCAAACTTGGCCTTACTGCATATTTGCCAACAGTCTCAGATTTGTTAGGACAGTCCTGTTTGCAAATTTGCTGTAAGGCCCAGTTTTGTCAGTGACGCATCAATACCCCTGTTTAGTATAAACTAAATAACTGGATTCCTGTCCTGTCAAATTCATGTCTGTCTTGACTGTAAGATGTACCCAGTGGTGGACTAAGCAGGGGGAGGGTCTGGGTGCGGTCCGCCCTGGGTGCCACTCATTGAAGGGGTGCCACTGGCTGGGGTGTCCAGGTCTATTAGACCCTGTGCACTCCAGCCAATGACACCCCTTCAATGAGCCCCGATGAACATGGTGGTGCGCATTAGCGGACCGCAACTCCACACTGCAATCCACAATTCTGTAAGAAGCAACAACGGGAACCTAAGTTTCCCAATGCTGCAGAGAGTGCAAACCCGTCCCACCTTCTCTCCTCGACCCACCGCGTGACGTCATGCACAAGGGTCAGAGGGAGGGAAGACCCAGGGCACCGGACAGCGTGAGGGGCAAGTCCCGTCTACAGTCTGCACACGGTAGGAAAAAAATCTGTGCGTGTAAGTGTGCAAGTGTGTATGTGTAAGTGTCAGACTGTGTGTATGTGTGTAAGTATGTGTGTATGCATGTGTGAGTGTGAGTAGGCATGTGTAAGTGTGTATTTGCATGTGTGAGTCTGTTTGTGCAAGTGTGAGTATGCATGTCTAAGTTTCAGACAGTGTGTTTAAGTGTGTGTATGCATGTATAAGTGTCAGAATGTGTGTGTGTGACTCTGTGTGTGTAAGTGTGACTGTAAGTATGCATGTGCAAGTGTATGGGCCACCATCAGGGGTGATACACCTGTCACTGGCTGTGGCATATTAATAGGAAAATTGGCTGTGGCATATTAATGGACATACTGACTGTAGCATATAAACCGCCATACTGACTGTGGCATATTAATGGGCATTGAGTGGCATATTGACGTGCATACTGACTGTGGCATATTGGGCATCCTGACTGTGGATTATTAATTGTAAAACTGGCTGTGGCAAATTAATGGGCAACGAGTGGTATATTGGGCATACTAGCTATGGCATATTCATGGGCAAACTGGCTTTGGCATGTGTGAAAGTGTGTGTCTGTGTGTAAGTTTGAGTCTGTGTGTAAGTGTGAGACTGTGTGTGTAAATTTAGTTTTTTCAAGTTGACACAGTTTTTTTCATACAAATATATACGGTATATATATTTTTTTACATATGTATCCAAAAAATATACAAACATACACAGATATGGGATCAACAATTTACAATAGTATGTAATTCCTCTAACCCTCCCTCCCCTTTCCCACCTCCCACAAACATGACATACTGGTTACAAATTCTACAAGTTACAAATATTCTTGAAAACATTACATTTTAAAGTTGGGGAGAGGTGCCAAATACGCTAGGTACGCCCCTGGACGTACATAGTCTTAACCAGAGAAACTAGATCTTTCTGTGCCCAAGGCAAGTACAGAAAATTCCATGCCAGCTTTGGTGTCATTTCACAGCAGCTATTTTGCATAAAATGAACTCAGATACACTCTAAACTGTGAATACATGAGGTGCAGACACCCTGTACTTGTACTGGGTAATCAGGTACCCCATCTTGCAAGGTAACGCAACTTGTTTTGTAAGTAAAAAAGAGAAAGTAGTTTGAGTTCTCTAAATAATTTAAAACTTTATCTGAGTTAGGAATACAGTTTTTTTTTTATTGTGCAAACTAGGGGCTGTTAGCATGCAGAAATAGTTTGTCCACCAGTGGACCTTGTACATTTATTTTTAAAGCCGTAAGTATTGAGTTCCAGATTTATCTGACACCCATAGCTCAGTTGTGCAATATATTCCAGCTCTCACTGGGACAGTAAAATAAGCAATCAGGCAATCAACTACCTACTAATTCAGAGGTGGGAAACCTGTGGCACTCCAGCTGCTGATGAACTACATCTCCCATAATGCTCTTTCAGCTAAGCGGTTGGCAGAAGAATATGGGAAATGTAGTCCTGCAACATCTGGAGGGCCGCAAGTTCCCCACCCCTGTCCTAAATAAACAATACCATGAATTATTATTATTATTCAAATGTTCACCTTAATCTAAATTAAGTCTAAATTATTGTATTATAGTTTGTCAGCAAAACAAGTATTTTGTGTACTAGTGTGCATTTCATGAAATTTAAAACTGACATTTGTATGCCATATTTCTGACACCAAGAAAAGCCATTCAGATCTTGTATGACCTATTTGAGGGTATGCTGAGTGACTGAATCAACCTATCCAAGAGGTAGGAAATCCCTGAAAGTAAATGTGGCCCCTATTTATATATATTATATAAAGAGATCTGAACAAAAGCAACTTGCAAGTTCATGAAATATATTTTCTTTACAATTTTATGAAATCTATATTGCTGATCAAAACTATTTTCTAATAATTTAGACTAAAGGGTCTACTCAATAAAGAGCAAATTGCAGGGAATTGAGATGGGAATTTCAAACTTCAGGCCAACTCAGTTTCTTGAGCTGTAAGTTTGAAATTCCCGTCTCAATACCCTGCCTTTCTCTTAAGTGGACCCTTGGGACAGACCTTCTTTTATCTTACCCAAGATGTCTGCCCCTGATAGAGTTATATAAAGAAAAAGGGCTCAATTAGGTATTTTATGTGTACATTTTTATAGTTTCGTGGCTTTAATATACATGAAAAATGGTAGGTTTGAGAAAAAAAAATGGCATCACATTTTGACTCCAACACGTACCTCTGAAGGCGTATATGGTCCCATTCTTCAGGTTGGTAAAGGCATCAAAGGATTTCCCACTACACAACCCCTCAGGTTCTGCTGTAATATGCTCAGTAGTTGCCCCTGTAGTCCCTGTAGTCCCTGTAGCGGTTATTGTGTTATACTGAGGGCTGGTGGTGGGCCATGACGTTGTGGTTTCAATATCTGTTTCATTCACTAGTTTGGAAGCTTCTTCACTGAACTCATCTTCAGGAAATGTGAACACGTCTCCCCTTGTCTCTGAAACAAAAATACAGGTACATGTCTTGTCTCTCAAATTACAGCATTAACAATGATTTAAGTCAATTTTGCGGCACCTAGTTATCATTTAAGTGGAATATGTTCCCAAGTCACTAGGTTGGTTACTGAGTTCCGTATTTTATGAGTGGCCTTTTGTATTCCATCCCGTTGTATAACTATAATTAGAATTTCATACTGCGAAGTTAAGATCATACAAACGGATCCAAAAATGTGAACAGACAAAATCATCCATAAATAGCCGAAAAAAAATCTTCATCTTGCCCCACTCTGCCATCATTGCCTGATTTTTGCAGTTCACCTGCACATGTGCATTGTACAGAATATGGTGGATATGGTATAAACATATCAATAAGGATACAATAGCTAGAAAGTTATTTAGCATTGGGTCTTTCCCTTATTTATATGTTCAGCTTACGTTTTGGTTGGCAGACAGACACGTAGTCATCACAGCAGCTCTGATAATAAGTACACATTATGTCACACTGACATTTCTTGCTTTGGATAAATCCTTGAAAGCAATTCCCTTCACAGGATTCTGTAATAAGATCATAAGAAAAACAAATGTTTCTGTATTAGATTCTGTTATTTAATTAAGTATAAGAACATTTTATTTTACATAAAAATATATATAAAATAACTGCAAGTCATCAAAACACGTAAGGCATTTGGCATGTAAAGCACTCTATGTGTTTTAATAAAGAAGATATTATAGAGCTAGAAATCTGTTGCTCATTCCTCTTTTTACTGCCGGGTATTCAGACTTTCAATTCTTTGCTGCAATATTTTAAGTTAACCAAATTTTTACTAAAGTTTTTAAAGAAACTACATTTAAAAATTGTTATAATGTAAATGTAGAGAATAAAAGAATTATCAAACATTATCTACATGTTGTGTTAACAGAATTGCAAGTAAATGCATATATTAAGAGAATGTTTTCATCATTATTTGTCATTTTTTATCCTCTACAGTCACAGTATAAACAATGTTTAGCTAACAGAGAGTCCCTACAAGTATTATATGCAGGACGTGAATGAAGACATGATGACTATTTTGTAAAAAAAAAAAATACACACTAATGACATAACAATCATAGTTGCAGGAGTCACTGCCGTGACAAGGCCTGCCAATCTAGGGGAAAGGGCAACCCCTTCAAACACTTGCATCTCTGCCTGTTTAAACCTGGAAATTATAGAGAGCATCCAATTGGATGATCTCTTACAGACTCCCTGGGTGCTTTGTCTGACTTATCCAGAGCACCGAGCACGGAAATGACTGATCCAGGCAGGAAATGGATAACCTCACATCCATTTGCTGCCTGGATCAGTCTTCACAAAGCATGGAAGGAGAGGGACTTGCCTCTCCTGCTCTCCTCTTCTCCTTCTCTCCATCAGACCAGGTAAGTGATGTTGGGCAAGTGGCACTGACAAACTGTTTGGGAGCAAGGATGGCACTGGCAAACTGATTACGTTAAGGTATCACTTCACCCATTGTACATATCAGTAATCTGGTGCATAGTCCAAGTGCTCTGGCAGGCTGTTTGTGGTAAAGTTGGCACTGGCAAGCTGTTTGGGGCAAAGCTCGCACTGACAAGCTGTTTGTGGCAAAGCGTTCATAGATTAACTGTTTGCATTAAGTTAAGCACTGACAAACTGTGAAGCTGGCACTATTAAGCTGTTTGGGTCAAAGCTTGCATAGATTATCCATAACTTTCTTTGGCACTCTAGCAATTGTGGACTATATTTCCTACAATGCTCAGCCTGTCTTTGGTTGGCTAAGCTTCATGGGGAACATAATACACAACAGCTAGAGTGGCACAGGATCGCCATGACTGCCTAAAACCTTGCAGTTGTTCTAGACTACATTCTCTCTGATACTCCGAGAGTGTTTGTCTATCAATCATAGGGAACGTAACCCAAAACAGCTGACAGTGCACTATGGGAAATGTAATCTACAATGGTCACTGTCTTTGACAATTAAAATGTGTGTTGAATGTATTTCCCATGATTTACAGCTGGCCAAATGATAGAGGGTAAAAAAAACAGGGGAGTGGGTATGAAATATTTCTACAATGGTGCACAGTGGTGGAAAGCCCATTGTTTTCTTTCACCACTGGATTACAGAAAACTGGCATAAGTGACTTGAATTTGTTCCTCTGCTGGTATTCCTCCAGTTGTAATTAAGTGCAAGCTATTTGGAACTATCTATGGTATATAACAGACTTAAATTTTGCTGATACTGCAAATCCATAATGAAGAGATTATAATCCTTGGATAGACACTATCCCATATGGAGCCTGGACACATAGCTAATGAGGTAAAGGGGTAGAATATTTTTTGTGTGCTAGGAAGAAGCAGTGGATAAGACAGCCTGTACACAAGATGGGCAACATAAAACCACCTTTTAATCACGCTTTTCACCTACCTTCTGCAGCTTGGACTAAGCTGATGGCTCCTAGCAGCAGGAGCGCTAGGAGCTGCTGGACTCTCATGTCTCACCTCTTTGGAAATCTCAATCTACAATGAAACCTAATGGCCTGTGACCTCCTAGTTTATCATTATCTTTGTTTGCAATTTCGTCACTAATGTTTACAGAGATCAACAAAATACACGTCCTGTCCTATTCCTGGAACAGCATTGTCCTTCCTGATATGACAAGTTATTAAATATCGCACTGATGACATCTAGTTATTTGTAAAAGTTTATTACAAAGAAGGTATGGAAAAGAGCCAAATATAACTTACTGTTTTTCCCAAACTAATGTCCTGCCCCCCTCTAAACTTCCCCGTTCTTAATTGTCTAGATTTTTTCTAGCCTGCTCTGATGACACAGATTTCTATTCTCTTGCTTCCCATCAGTAAATACAATCACTGTCTGGAAGCATCTGGGTAGGACATCATGAGTTGGCCAACTTTTATGCTGCTGGGGATTATTTATGATGATGTTCGATTAACTGGATTTCCCTCTCATGTGTGAGTATCAGACTAGTTCACTTATTTGAATAAAGTAATCTGTACTGTTGCTCGCTTTCCATAACACAAGACTTTAGTTCAATTCAATGTACATTTCCAGTTCGTTGTCTTAGTGTGTGCAAATGTTAATGGTATTTTTATGGTTACTACCTTGATATCAGACTTTCTGTTCAAGTATTTTTTTTTTACTTTAGAAAAGAAGTTAGAAGAGCGCATGGAAAGGTGATCTGTCCTTGATTGGAAGATTACAATACTGACATCCAGCCTTCACATAAAAAGCAGGCAGTAAGGGTCTATGTCAGTGATGGTGAACATTTTTGAACTTGTCTTCTGGAGAAGTGCTCTCTCAATTCAGGCATGTTTCCAATCATCAGTATCAGCTACCCTGTTCATTCTTGCTTTGCTTCCCTAACTATAAGTTCTCTTGCACCACTGAGTCCAAGTAAAAAATGTGCATGTAAGTGCCTACTATACACTAATGTCAGTCTAAGACAGGGTTGCTGCATTCTCTTAAAAATAAAACAAACAAAAAAATTACCGGCCTTGCTATTGCCTCCATAGTTTGAAAACTGGCTTAAAATACTGTGTGGGTAGTAACTCTAGTCCTAGATCATAACATTTACTGGGCCTCTATATTTGATTGTGATATTCTAGGAACATATTGTGTTCACGAAAATATCTCCCACTCGCCCCACCTACCCTCACAAGCATGTTATCGCGGTCTAATTTAATATGGAGGGTGGTTGGGAGCAGTTGGTCAATATGCCAGTAATATTTTGTCACTCAATATGCCAGTAATATTTTGCCACTCAATAAGTCAGTATTTTCCCCTCAATATGCAATTCTTTTACCATATAATATGCCACTATTTTGCCATTCAATATGCCAGTATTTTACCATTTAATATGCCATTCTTTTGCCCCTCAATATGCCATTCTTTTGCCAATTAATATTCCAGTATTTTGCCCCTCAATATGCCAGGATTTAGCCATTTAATATGCCAGAATTTTGCCATTTAATATGCCAGGATTTTGCCCCTCAGTATGCCAAGATTTTGAAATTTAATATGCCAGGATTTTGCCACTCAATATGCCAGGATTATGCCATTTAATATACCAGGATTATGCCAATTAATATGCTAGGATTTAGCCAATTAATATGCCAGGATTTTGCCCCTCAATATGCCAGGATTATGCCATTTAATATGCCACTATTTTGCCATTCAATATGCCAGTATTTTTTTCCATTTAATATGCCAGGATTTTTCCCTTCAATATGCCATTATTTTCCCATTTAATATGCCAGTATTTTTCCCCTCAATATGCCATTTAATATGCCATTCTTTTGCCCCTCAATATGCCATTCTTTTGCCAATTAATATGCCAGTATTTTGCCCCTCAATATGCAAGGATTTAGCCATTTAATATGCCAGAATTTTGCCATTTAAAATGCCAGGATTTTGCCCCTCAATATGCCAGGATTTTGAAATTTAATATGCCAGGATTTTGCCACGCAATATGCCAGGATTATGCCATTTAATATACCAGGATTATGCCAATTAATATGCTAGGATTTAGCCAATTTATATGCCAGGGTTATACCATTTAATATGCCAGGATTTAGCCAATTAATATGCCAGGATTTTGCCCCTTAATATGCTAGGATTATGCCAATTAATATGCCAAGATTTAGCCAATTAATATGCCAGGATTTTGCCCCTCAATATGCCAGGGTTATACCATTTAATATGCCAGGATTTAGCCATTTAATATGCCAGGATTATGCCATTTAATATGCCAGGAGTTAGTCAATTAATATGCCAGGATAATTCCAATTAATATGCCAGGATTATGCCAATTAATATGCCAGGATAATGCCAATTAATATGCCAGGATTATGCAATTTAATATACCAGGATAATGCCAATTAATATGCTAGGATTATGCCAATTAATATGCCAGGATTTAGCCATTTAATATGCCAGGATAATGCCAATTAATATGCCAGGATTATGCCATTTAATATGGCAGGATAATGCCAATTAATATGCCAGGATTTAGCCATTTAATATGCCAGGATAATGCCAATTAATATGCCAGGATTATGCCAATTAATATGCCAGGATTTAGCCATTTAATATGCCAGGATTATGCCAATTAATATGCCAGGATAATGCCAATTAATATGCCAGGATAATGCCAATATGCCAGGATTATGCCAATTAATATGCCAGGATTTAGCCACTCAATATACCAGGATTTTGCCCCTCAGTGTGCTCATTATCTACCACCCTCCTCCCCCCTTCCCCAGTAGTTACCTCCTTCCTGCTCTGTCTCCCGGTGCTCTGCTCTTCAGGTCCGTGGCTGCGAGGGAAGTGTTGTGCGCTCCCCTACAGCCGTGAAACTTTTTTTTAAACAAACTTTATTGACGCAGCGCAGCTGGAGGGGAGCGCACAATGCTTCCCTCAAAGCCGCGGACCGGCTTAAGAGAAGGGGAATTTTTTTTTTCCTGGCGTCACCCGTCACCCCCTGATGGCCTGGTCATTATGCAGAGCATATAGGGAGAAGCGGTACACACCTGAGAGTTAGTGCAGGGATAAGACTGGAACCAGGATGGGATCTTTGCAGTACAGAAACAAGCCGGTAGCAGTATTTTTAATTCGCAAGGGTTGAGGTGCATACATAAACAGCAGTATGGAAATGCACAGTATAGATCAAATCACTGGTAGTCAGACTTATAATCCACTCAGATGATGATAATGAGGCACAGACCAAAGCACTGATAGCCACTCTGATAATGATAATGATGATGATGTGGATGATGATAAAAACACAGCAGCAGCATGGGCATGCACAGAATAGACCAGGACACGGATAGCCACACTTAAATACAGAGTACCCGAGAAGTAGCAACAGGTAGATGCGTGTTTGAATAGAAAAATATCCGCATAACAATCCAGGTCAGGGGCAATAGAGAGCAGCATAAACGATAACCAAGGAGTCGAAAGGGCAAAAGAGAGCAGAATAGTAGGGAAACGGTCTAGGAATATGGTAACAGAAAAATACAATACACGATAGACAGCTGAGGGAGACTAGGAACAAGAATCACCAAGCGCCGCTGGAGGCGTGGTGATTCTTTTTAAAGTTTCTCGGTAAGTAGGTGTGACGTAATGGAGCGTGTCTGTCCGCAACTTTAGTATACTTAAAGGGTACGTGCTTTGCTGGCCCTTAGAGGATGCCTCACAGAGACCTTGTCTGTTACTGCCATGGACCCTTTTGAAGATCATGATGCTCTGGTGATCCGTGGGTATATTGGTGAGTTGCTCCGTTGTGGAGCCTCACAAGTGATCCGTGGGTATATTGGTGAGTTGCTCCGTTGTGGAGCCTCACAGGTGATCCGTGGGTATATTGGTGAGTTGCTCCGTTGTGGAGCCTCACAGGTGATCCGTGGGTATATTGGTGAGTTGCTCCGTTGTGGAGCCTCACAGGTGATCCGTGGGTATATTGGTGAGTTGCTCCGTTGTGGAGCCTCACAGGTGATCCGTGGGTATATTGGTGAGTTGCTCCGTTGTGGAGCCTCACAGGTGATCCGTGGGTATATTGGTGAGTTGCTCCGTTGTGGAGCCTCACAGGTGATCCGTGGGTATATTGGTGAGTTGCTCCGTTGTGGAGCCTCACAGGTGATCCGTGGGTATATTGGTGAGTTGCTCCGTTGTGGAGCCTCACAGGTGATCCGTGGGTATATTGGTGAGTTGCTCCGTTGTGGAGCCTCACAGGTGATCCGTGGGTATATTGGTGAGTTGCTCCGTTGTGGAGCCTCACAGGTGATCCGTGGGTATATTGGTGAGTTGCTACGTTGTGGAGCCTCACAGGTGATCCGTGGGTATATTGGTGAGTTGCTCCGTTGTGGAGCCTCACAGGTGATCCGTGGGTATATTGGTGAGTTGCTACGTTGTGGAGCCTCACAGGTGATCCGTGGGTATATTGGTGAGTTGCTACGTTGTGGAGCCTCACAGGTGATCCGTGGGTATATTGGTGAGTTGCTCCGTTGTGGAGCCTGACAACAGATTTGGAATAAACACTG
The DNA here is from genome assembly GCA_036172795.1 of Pelodytes ibericus. NCBI lineage: Eukaryota > Metazoa > Chordata > Amphibia > Anura > Pelodytidae > Pelodytes > Pelodytes ibericus. The sequence continues at coordinate 50,110,955 of CM069857.1, read as the reverse complement.
TGATCTAGTGAAACCAAGAGAATTCTGGGAGATACCCTCTAAGTGATCAGATGAGCTGTGCTTTCTGCAAATCTGGGTGCATATTGGCCACAATTTTCTTTTATATTAAATTATTTACATTTTTACACTGAGCATTGTTCTATATCAGCTGAACAATTTGTCTTGGAAGCGTTTGTGTTGTTTTATTGTGAGCCGAATTAATAAGGCAATAGCACCAGATCTCCTTTTCTTTGATTAGCATGTGGAGCAGCAAATCAGGGGAAATATTACTACACCATTCTTTCCTTACTATTTGTAATACATTTACAAGAACAGACAACTGTCTGTCTCATGGTCTCTACAGGATTACAGCAATAGCTACTTCAACCATCCTAATATAATGAAGTCACTTTCTTACACTTCAGGAATGGAAACAGCTCTAATGATGAAAACTATGTCCCATCAACAATTCTAGATTTGACTAATAGTCCATTAAGCATTTTATAGGATCAAAATAGCAGGAATACATTTCCATGGAAGAGTTTCCAGTCTTTACCCCATGTGCACTTATATTGAGAAACATTACCCATCATAACAAAATCAATGATCACTTTAAAAGGCAGGCGACTGAATAAGACTATACAGGTACCACCCATTGTAGATATTTAGTACCAGAATAATCAGTATTTATACAGCAATTTGCATGCACACCATGTGCACCCTTGTATTATACCACTGATTAAAAATGCAACAGACAATTTTAAAATGAACATTTTATTGTGTGGTCCTCAGTGTCTGGTCTTTGGTTACCGATCTAGCTAAGTATAGGCATAGAGTCTAATGTTTTCCTATTCAAATATTACCTTTAATTTCCTAATATAAAGCCTAATTGTCCCTTCCCTCATTTCACCATCTTTTACTTCTTGTCCTTTCTCCCTTTGGACCCCTTTCACTACTTACCTTTTTCATGAATACCAACAGTTTCAAAGAAATATGTTAATTAAGTGTTCTTGCATAGCAAGACCACTTAATATTATCTCACATATATATTCTTATTCTTATTGTAGCCAAATTTACTACCCTAACTCCTCCCACAGTTTTTACACTACATTGAGAGTAATATACCGAAATGTGCAGATTGTTCCTGATTGGTGTGCTATTACTTTGTGGAACGTTTCGCAGGATGGTTCACAAAATATTGTCGTTTTTGTGGCGAAATTGGTCCCATAGGAATGAATGGTGGAATGTTCAAAACTAGAGTGGGAGCTGACAAAAGCTAGAGTGTGAGCTGAAAAATCAAGACATGATTTCTAAACTGCCACCACGCCCTCATTTTCAAGCCCACCTACACAAATCTTATATCAAAATGTTCAGCTATCCCTGCTGCCACTAAACATGTCCACAGCTAAGCCATAGTCCTGATCGTTTTCACAATATGACCATTTGTTTGCAACTCACGCCGTCCATTGACATTCATTGAAACTCCACTCTAGCCACATCAGATTTGAAGGGCAATATCTAAACTGCCTTCATTTTTAATATTTCAGAGACATACTATGCACCAAAATATAGGTCTGGGTCTTGTGATTCTCACAATATAAAGATCTTCGCTGTAGGATTTATAGCTTTTAAAATACGACTATTGAAGATGGCAACCGCACTCCAACCTTTCCACTGTTACTCCAGCCACTCAAACCACACAATAGTTACTCAAGCCACTCCACCCAGTTACTCCGCCCACTCCAGTTGTAGACTACTGGTGGAGGTGAGAACACTTCACACAATTTCCCCAGAAATTGTAGCTTTTCTAGTTATTACTTTTCTCCCTGAACTAATTATCATCTAGACCAGGAGTCTCCAGACTTTTTAGTACACGGGCAACATTCTATATTTTACACATTTTCTTGGGCCAATTAAAAAAATATCAGTTTTATAAATGAATTACTTTTTGAGGTAATCAGCACGATATAATTCAGAACAAAAGTGAAATGTGACAATCACAAAGAAAGGATGTTGTCCTTTCACTGGGAAATTAAATACTGGATAATGAGCAAAAACATTAAACCTTTTAACAAATTCTCAGATGAAAGAATCATTGACTTAACTGCAGATGAGAAAAAAACAGGATATTCATTTTTTGTTAATTTTGTTTACTGAAATTTCAGAATTTAAGAATTTCAGTGGCACATTGTATTGATTTCAATCATAACCAACAAATCAGAAAGTTTTCCTGTGCCATGATTTCTTCTAAATCCTCTCCCTGTGCCATGTCTGCTCCCAAAGTCCCTTTCCTGTGTCTTGGCTGTCCTCAAATCTCTTTTCTATGCCATGTCTGCCCCCAATGTGCATTTACTGTGCCATGTCTGCCTTAAGGCTCCTTTCCTGTGCCATCTCTGCCCCATGGACTCTTTCATGACATGTAAAGGTTTTGAATTACCACATTGCCATAACAAAAGCTACAACATATCCCCTATATGAAAGGTACACATGATCTTGGTTACAACTATATTAATTTGATGACAGAAATGTCCCCACAATATTCACAGAGGAGCAACCTACAACGGCAGTGTAAGCTGCTCTTTATATAAAGTTTTTACTTTTACGTGAAAGACTCTCACAAGGGTTAATGAAAGTTGCTTGAGTCAGAACTATAAAGATCACTGATCTTCTACATACAATAAGTTATACCCATTATTTCCTTTCCAATGCACCTGAAAATCATAGAAATAGCCTCAAACACATTTGGTGGTTAATGACTTTTAAATCCACTGCAACATCCCTCACCAAGCCAAACGTAACCATGTTGTCTCTGGTTTCAATTCCCATGGATATTTTCCACTCTTAATAATTGATGGTTTAATTGCAGTTGCCATAACTTGCCAAAAATGCTTCTCAAAAAGGCCTTTATCACTTATTTTTGGCTGCTAGTGATAATTTTACCCAAAGGAGTGATAGTCTAGAGACACTTAGGGAACACCAGGAAATGTGCACTGAACAGCAATAACATTCCCAAGTCTAAGATAATATTATGAATTGTATTCTATTATTTCTTGTTTCCAATCAAATGTTGATAATATGGTTTTTATATTAACACCTATATCACCATATCTAACACCGTTATCCTATGTCTGTGGTTTTCTGCTGTTTATAATTGGGAGGTTAGAGCCAATGACAGTAGGGGCATCATGTATGTATATGGGTATATCCAAAGTAGGGATGGGCAAACTGTCTGTTCAAGGACATCAGTTCTTGTGGCAAGGTCTGTCAAGGTCCACAGAACATCATTAAATTGTCCATCACAAGGCCTAGTAAATGTCCATCTTGAAGAATGTTAGTACCTACCCCTGATTACCAAAGACTGGCTCTGTTTCTTTTGATCCAGCATTTTGTAGTTTATGGATAATGGTTGGGGTACGTTTTACACGAGTAAGTGTGAAATCCTAGTAAAATGTGTTAGGTGCAGTGTTCCTGTTTGTTTGATCTTTGTTCCAAAAATTCTTTCAATAAAAGGTTACGACTCATTGTGTGTATTTTAATAGTAATATAACATACTACCCTCCCTGGTCAGAACAGGTATTTACTAAAACACAAATTGAAGTTAAAGAACGACTGGAAAAAAAATCAAACAAACAGAAGAGCAGTTCCCTGGGAGGTTATCCCCTGTTGATGGTACTAGATGAAGTAAATGTTTGACTATTACACCATGGTCAGTAACCAATGACCTTTAAAAATCCACCACCCCCTGAGAATATCCAAGAGGAGGTCAAATCAAATGAATGCTACTATCATTTACCTGTTCACTGCCAATCATCAGTAGGCAGATGATTAACTGCTCCTTTGTTTTCCAAGACATTGCTTTTGTCTTTGGCCAAAGCAGTACTGGCATTTTACCTGCAATGTTATGAGAAAGATGAGAGATGAGTAAAACAAAGAAAAAGATAAAATAGCACCTATTGTGAAAACTCTCCATTCTCAAAAAACATGATAGGCTATTTACTAAAATGGAACAGTTTTTTTCACTTGTGCTTTAATATAAATGAAAAAAACATGTTGCTACAATGATTGCGTGACTATCAGATCACTTGTGTTTCCTAACCAGTTTCCAAATACAACTCATTTTTACAACTTAAATAACAAATTATACACAAGTGATACTACAGCAGAACTGAAAACAGGAAACAACAGGAACCACAATACTTTTTCAGTCTTCATCAAAACTGCACCACAAATTAAACCAAATGCTATTAGAATTAAAATATTAGGCACTTACAGCTTGCCGGGAGAATGTTGTGAAATAGACGTATCATTAAAAGAATATTAACGTTTCAAAAATGGAAAAAATTATTATACAGTGGTTTCATTTTTTAACACTAATACTTTCTCTCAACCACTTTTCAATATAGAAGCTAAAATTAAAACCAAACTTTTCATTTTGCATTACATAAATGATAAAATACTTACAGCTAGATGAAATTGTAAAATTACAGCAGTTTGCAAGAAACCAGGACTGCCATCACTAGCTGAGTAAAAGTAATTTCTTTTTTTTTTTGCTGCAGGAACCAATGAGAATAATGTCATTTAAATGAATAAAGTTTCCTGTCTCTCTAGTGATGTCATCAGACAATGTGTTGCACTGTAAAGAGATCCTACTGTGTACAAGAGCAAGTTTATTACAGTCCACACTATTTATTCAATTCCAAGAGCACAGGAAGTGTCTAAATGAAATAAATGTGTATATCCTCAGTGTCTATTTCAGCGCTGGTGAACCTATGACCCTCAGTTGTGGCACATGGGCAGGTTAGCAGCACACTTATATTTTTCTTAGACACACTGGTAGCGCCTAATACACCACACTTTTTCACACGGGCAGGTTCAGCTCTCACCACTTGTCTGCTCTGTCCGAGAGGAGCAGGCAGCAGTGTAAAAGACGGGCACCACTGGTCATCTGCTTCTTCTCCTGATGACTGCGCATGAGCGCTATCTGTGGAAACGTTCAAGTCAGAGAGCAATTAACTGTTTGCTTTCCTCTCGGACGGAGTAGAGAAGCGATGAGATCTGAACCTGGCTGTGTGTATGTGTGTGTGTGTTTGTGTATGTATGAGTGTGTGTGTATGTATAAGTGTGTGTGAGTATGAGTATAAGTATGTGTGTATGTGTGAGTTTATATCAGTGTGTGAGTATGAGTATAAGTGTATGAGTGTGAGTATGTGAGTGTAAGAATAAGTGTGTGTCAGGATGAGAATAAGCGTGTGTGTGTGAGTATAAGTGTGTTTGTGAATGAATATAAGTATGCGTTTATGAGTATAAGTATGTGTGTGTATGAGTATAAGTGTGTGTGTATGAGTATAAGTGTGTGAGAGTCAGTGTGTATATGTATGCGGTGCACTTTGAAGTCTGCAAAATTAGGCACTTGGGCCCAAAAACTTTCACCATCACTGGTCTATATAATCAGTGCTACTGCACCTGCAGTTAACATGCAGAGAAATCACTGGGAGAGGGATTACATGTCAAATATAAAAAAAAATGATTTATGCAGAATGCCTGAATCAAATCACACTGGTAAAAAGCCTGTGCACTATACAAGCAGTAATCTTCATCTTGCATTAAAGTGAGTTTGAGGACTAGACTGTCCATTTAAGTCTAGGTATGAAAACACATGGTAATTATTGGCACTGGGGTAAATGGATACACTAATCCATTGATATCTTTATTTCCATTCCCTGTGTATCTCTCTTTCCACAAATGCATGAAAAATCTCTGATAAGTATCTCCTCATGAGCGTTTGATTCCAGTAATGATCCCAGTGTATGAGATGTGTAATTATCACATGCCCCCCTGGGAGGGTGACTACAGGATTCACTGATAGCAGTGAAATTTATAGATTGCAAGGTCTCCATTCAATAACATATGATGCTATCTTAATCACATTAGTCAAATTCACTCATCAATATCTCATTGCTTCAATGACCTGCAGTTTTTCTTTCTACATAGTGGTAGCTAGCACACACATGACATTTAAAAATACTATAACATGTAAAATTAAACAATATAGTATATACCTTAAGGAAATTTCTAAGCAAAATACCAAGATCCACATTTAAAAAACTTTTTTATTAGTGCTGTGTAATGCTCCTTTAAGTATATTGTATATAGTTATTTTAATTGGATATGGTTATTTTAATAGAAGCTAATAGAAGGCACCTCTCTCTCACTTTCCTTTTCACAGAGCTACAGCTCCATGCAGGGGAGGAGAGGCAACTTGTGCGGTGGGGGAGTGGGGGCCTTAACTGTTTTAAGGGCACACATGATCTATAATTCCTAAACATTTACATTAAACATCTGAGATCGAAAACCATTGTTAAAACCCTTATTGCTCCTAATATTTCACCTACTCTACAAAATAGGACCCACGATCTTCAGAACAATCGTTCTAATGGAAAGCTCTAAAAATATTTCTTAGACACAATCGCCTCCCACAACACTTTGCACAGTCACATCGAAAAGTTGAAAAAGCTTTCAGAGGGTGGGAGCATCTTTTAACTAGTCAGTGCATTTTTTTTTACTTCAACAAATATTAGCATTGTTACATTGTTTTTTTTTTCCCAACGCAGTTTTCAGTTTTACACTGTATAATTGTTTGCAGGAGGACTAAAGCGCAAAGATTTTTTAATTATGGCAGATGTATATTTTATTCCAGATTAAAACTCCCTTTGAAAGGTAAATTAGCACTTATCACTTTAAGTTTACATTTTCTACTGGAGTGTGTGGTATTCAGTGGCCTGAAATTAAATAGCTCAGCTCTGTGAAGATTCTCCTTCCACATAATTCAAGGAACAGAGTTTTGTATTTATAACAGGGGACTTTGTTTCTTCTGAAAAAGGTTGAGCTGTAAAATTGGCATATACACATATATTTATAACAAATAATCCTATTTACTTGATATTTAAAATATCTGAAGATGTTTTTATTCGTTTTCAGCATAATAGTGCAATAGAAGAAATATATGTGCCCATCGTTTACTGCTAGGAGTACATTTATTTTTAGAAAGTGCAAGCAAATCATTTTCCATGTTCTCATAAAGGATGCAATTCTGAACCTTACTAGTGCTAAGCAAGAATAATAACAATCCAAAATTATAAAGCTTTGAATTTGTTCTTCATGAAAATGAAGAATTACAAAGCAGTCACATTTATGTGACCATGTTATGTAGTGTTAAACCATAAGACAGACAAACGTGTCTGCATCTTGCAGCCAGTGCAACTTCCGCCCACAGCTCTCTCTCTGTTGATTGGATGGATGGAACCTTCATCACATCGCATCGGGTTGCTGCGGTAGCTGAATTTGAAGAAAGGATGTTGTCGTCTTGGAGACGAGGTTCGGCTGTTGCCAAAGGGGTGGGGCAGAAGTTGGTGACGTCACCCTGCAGCTCACAGTCTGTGCAAGGTGCTAAGAACAGAGTCTTGGAAGGAGGTCTTAGTAGAAAGTCATAATCCTTAAGAAGAGTAGCGGTGGACGTCTTAGTGAAACAGAGAAAAGGAACAAAGATGATGGAGGAGATGTGGTCTATAACTTACTAGCTTTGGGGACTGTGTGTTGGAAGCAAATTCTCAAAACAGCAAACAGTGCAGACATCAGAGCTCATATCTCTGAGATGAGGGTGACACTGGCTGGTGCATTTATGCCATAGAAGGACATTATCCTGCAAGGTTTGATCATTGCATGATAGAGAGGTTCTATTTTCTTCTCAGGGACTATATAATATTTATATTGTATGGATTTCTCTCCAAGGCTGCCTGATCGACCCACCTCCTTTTAGTCACTGTAGGCCGAGTGTTTACAGTTTGCCTGTCCATTGTGTCTAGAAGATCTAGTGTCTTTGTTTTTCCAGTGTATGTTTGGGGACCAGTCTGCCTTTTTTTCCCCTTCTGGGCATGCTGTTTATAGTGTGTTATCATTTTGTGCATCTACTGAGTGCATGACTGTTTAACATCAGGTCAGTTCTGTTTCTCTGCAAGGTCTAGTCTATATTTCAGTCTTGATTAACAATACCTGCTATTTTTAGGTAATTAGCTTCTACTTGTTCTTTAGGCTGAATAGATTGCTAAAGCCCATTCTGCTTATTCAGAGATGCTATAGGGGGACTCATGGTCCTTTTCCTCCTTGTCTCAGCCTTTAAGCTCTGTCGATTGATTAACATGTTTAACAACGACCGTGTTCTGGTGCCAGGGTATGTTAACAATAGGTGCTGGTGGCAGACTGGAGGGGCAAGCAGAGGTCAGGAGGTGTCGCCTGAGGTTCCTACAGATGTGCAGCTGGCTTTGGATAAGGTCCTGCCTGACATGCACGTTGCGATTTCCAATCTGAAACAGGCTTTATGTGCAGAAAGCATATGCAGAAACATCGCGGAGATCTTTCAGATGGTAGAGGAGGCATGGGTTATGCCAACACTGGGGCGAGAGGTGGCCCAGGGACTGTGTGAAACCATTAGGCTAGAGGGTGCTCTAGACCTTCTCCTTAAATTGCTTCAGTCACCTGAAAAGGAGGTGACATATCAGGCTTGCCAACTCCTGGAACAGATTCTTGTGACAGACAACAGGTAATATTTATCTATATATATCTATATGTTCAAGTCACATGTTATTGCAAATCAGAATGCATACATAGTTTCTTCAGGTAGGCTGGGTCCATAAAAAAGCCTTAGTAGGCCTCATTCGGTCCATGGTACCCAACCCAAGTTGGACAACATTGATGTGTCATACTTTTGTGCAATTCTATTCATCTTAAGTCCTGCTATAAACTTGATAACACCCATTTTGTTTGTCACTCTCTTAGACCCATGGCATCCCTTGCCAAACTGAGTCTAAATGTTGTTTTGTGACACTAAAAATAGAAGAATGCATTATTATACATATTTTGTATCTATGGATATAGGACAGTCTGCATTTGGTTTAGAAGCAGAATAAACAGACCTTTGATGTAGATCAATATAAGAGCTCTGCAGAGATAACAAGAAAAAAAAATGCAAACTCAGCCATAGCCACATGTTTTCCCCCAGTATACAACAGTAATAATAACAACAAACAATGATATGAAACATGATGGTACACTACATACAGCTTTGCTCAGTCATAATATAGTCATAATTCTTTTTTTTTCTTTGTTTTTTTTTTCATTTATCACTTCAAATGCTTTGAACGGTGTAATATTGATCTTAGTAGCTTGCATTATGTTTTTATAACACATTAAAAAAGATTCATTTGGTTTGATGATCTATTGTATATTTAGGTGTTAGTGCTGAACAACTTTTATACATGCTTAGTAAGCCCTAATATTGAGGACCGCAATGTCACTAATTATTAACCCCCCCCCCCCCCCCCACACACACACACTTAATTCATAATTTGTGGCCAAGTAAGTGTACAGTAATTAAAATGTCACCAAAAAAGTCACCTTTCAGCTAATTTTTACAATGCACAAACAATTAAAAGCCAAACCTAATGTGATCGTATGCATTTAGAAAAGCATTTTAGTGACTTGTTTCCTGTTTCTTTTACTGTATCTTTAAATGGGCTTTAGTAAGTGCAGTATAATTTATTCAGTAGATACTTGATCATAATAGAAACATAGAATGTGTCGGCAGATAAGAACCATTTGGTCCATCTAGTCTGCCCAATTTTTTTAGTCCCCCGTTCCCGGTCTTATAGCTAGGATAGCCTTGTGTCTATCCCATGCATGCTTAAAATCCTTGACTGTGTTTACCTCTACCACTTCTGCTGGAAGGCTATTCCATACATCCACTACCCTCTCAGTAAAGTAATACTTCCTGATATTACTTTTAAATCTTTGCCCCTCTAATTTAAGACTATGTCCTCTAGTTGTAGTTTTTATTTCACAATATCCCAAATCCTATGGGAAGTTCAGTGCTTGATTTAGCAGAGCCATTGTCAGTTTGCTTGTCCTTGTTCCCAGTGTAAATTGCTTACTATAATTATTTTGAGTGACGAATGCTAACACTGCTGCGTTTGATTGGCAGAAGGCAATGTGAATTACATTGCTTACCCTCTATTACCAGTGAAAGACTATTTGTTCTTTATGCAGTATTTCTTTTTTTTATAGGGACTCAGTCACTTAATCATTGTTTATACCAGGGGTCCTCAAACTTTTTAATCAGGGGGCCAGTTCACTGTCCCTCAGACCGTTGGAGGGCCGGACTATAGTAAAAACAAAAACTATGAACAAATTCCTATGCACACTGCATATATCTTATTTTGCAGTGAAGAAACAAATCAGGAACAAATGCAATATTTAAAATGAAGTAAAGTTAAATCAACAAACTTACCAGTATTTCAATGGGAATAGTGTGCCAGTCAGATGCCCAGGAATATTATGCCAGTCAGAGCCCAAGAATATTATGCCAGTCAGATTCCCAGGAATATTATGCCAGTCAGATGCCCAGGGATATTATGCTAGTCAGATGCCCAGGGATATTATGCCAGTCAGATGCCCAGTAATATTATGCCAGTCAGATGCCCAGGGATATTATGCCAGTCAGATGCCCAGTAATATTATGCCAGTCAGATGCCCATGGATATTATGCCAGTCAGATGCCCAGTAATATTATGCCAGTCAGATGCCCAGGAATATTATGCCATTCAGATGCCCAGGAATATTATTCCATTCAGATGCCCAGGAATATTATGCCAGTCAGAGCCCAGGAATATTATTCCAGTCAGAGCCCAGGAATATTATGCCAGTCAGAAGCCCAGGAATATTATGCCAGTCAGATGCCCAGGGATATTATGCCAGTCAGAGCCCAGGGATATTATGCCAGTCAGATGCCCAGGAATATTATGCCAGTCAGAAGCCCAGGAATATTATGCCAGTCAGATACCCAGGAATATTATGCCATTCAGATGCCCAGGGATATTATGCCAGTCAGAGCCCAGGGATATTATGCCAGTCAGATGCCCAGGAATATTATGCCAGTCAGATGCCCAGTACTATTATGCCAGTCAGATGCCCAGGAATATTGTACCAGTCAGATGCCCAGGAATATTGTGCCAGTCAGAGCCCAGTAATATTATGCCAGTCAGAGCCCAGGAATATTGTGCCAGTCAGAGCCCAGGAATATTATGCCAGTCAGAGCCCAGGAATAATATGCCAGTCAGAGCCCAGGAATATTGTGCCAGTCAGAGCCCAGGAATATTGTGCCAGTCAGAGCCCAGGAATATTATGCCAGTCAGAGCCCAGGAATATTATGCCAGTCAGAGCCCAGGAATAATATGCCAGTCAGAGCCCAGGAATATTATGCCAGTCAGAGCCCAGGAATATTGTGCCAGTCAGAGCCCAGTAATATTATGCCAGTCAGAGCCCAGGAATATTGTGCCTGTCAGATCCTCCCTCCTCCCCCGCTTCCCCATCAATTACCTCCAGCTGCTGTGTCCCCGGCCGGACGTCTCGTACAGTGTTCCCTCCTCCCTGCACGGAGGAGGGAAACATAGTTACCGGATCCGGATGTGACGGAACATCACATCCGGTCGCGGTGATTTTTTTTTTTCTTTTTCGGTAAACAGCGGGGGGTGCCGGCAGCCAGCAGCACCCCCCGCGGGTCCGGATTAATGTGCTCGGCGGGCCGCATTTGGCCCGCGGGCCATAGTTTGAGGACCCCTGGTTTATACCATGAATATCAAGATATAAAATTTAAAAAAACTATCCATTTAGTTTTACATAATTGTCGTAAAATGTGTAACATTTGAGGAAAACATGTTTAAATGTGTCTGTGGTGTCTCCTGTCCACATCATCTTGCAGCTCAATATGAAATTGTTGAAAGAAGTTAATCTGCGTATCACACCGCAAAATGAGGTCATAAACAGGCGACACCACGTTTTAAAATATTTCTCTTTAGTTATACATTAATTCACAATATTGCTAACTCAATGTATCATACCTTCTTACTTTTCCCACCAGCAAACAGAACGTCAAAATAGAAGCAAATAGAATGTTTGGTATGTCGAGTGTCAGTGCTACTGCGCATGTGTGATAACTCAAACTGACAGCGCTACAGTGCAACGCGCAGTGGCACTCTCACTCAAACTGTCAGCTCTACTGCACACGTGCCTAGACGTGTCCCAGACACCACAGAATCCGATCAGGACTGCGGGATTCCAGATCTGAATCCCGCTGTACTTCAGATACCTCTGTCCTGAAAAGTTTAACCGAGGTAAAGGTCGGCGCGGGACAGACCCCCGAAATTGCGACTGTCCTGCACAAAGCGGGACAGTTGGGGGTTATGATGCTTTTATCATAGAATCCATTTAAGTGAATTGTGGGAATCTTCCCAATACAAGCACAGGGGATTTTATAATTCTTTCATATCATGGAAAAAGTGATAGTATTTCATATCCTTTTTCAGTATAATGAAGCACCGAATTTAATTTTCGCATAAAATAGGCTAGTTATATGGTCATTAACCCTGCTGCTTGCTTACACCAATTTATTCCTAGGAAACATGGATGTAGGACATAATAACTATGCTATAACTATGTAGGACATAGTAATAGCAGTAGCAGGGATGCATCCTTGTTATTGCACCAGGTTCATATTCTACCTGCAGATTAATGATTGATTACAAAATACACACACTAGCAAGCTCATAGTGTATGTGTATCTGATCAGCATACGAATGTTACTGTGTATGCTCATGTGTGTATACGATCAGCATATGAATCCACTGCAAACACTGCTTTCTGGAGCTGTAATTTAACTAGATCTCAGTTCCTACAGCGTTATATGTATTTGCGTTCACATTTAGGAGAGTTATGATCAGATACACCGTGTATCTGATCAACATATGAGTGTGTATGTGTATCTGATCAGCATATGAGTGTGTATACATGTGTTAGTGTTCACATTTAGAAGACAATTGATCATATATATATAAGCACATATATTAATTTGCTGATCAAACACAGACACACACATTGCAGCACCCACAGGACTTGCCAATTATTATTATTGCAATAGTCCAATAATGTGCCACAAGACTTACCAAAGCACTCTTATTGCATCCACAAGGATTCACCACAGCACCAATACTGCACCCACAAGGCCTTGTTCCATCTCTGTCCCCAAACATCTTGTCAATGCCATCTTTGATCTCAAACATCTTGCCGAAGCCATCTTTGATCTCAAACAGGTTCCCAGTGAATCTTGTCCCCAATCAGCTCGTCAGGGCCATCTCTGTGCCCAATCAGCTCGTCAAGACCATCTATGTGGCCAATCAGCTCGTCAGGGCCATCTATGTGCCCAATCAACACTTTAGGGCCATCTATGTCCCCAGTCAACTCGTCAGGGCCATCTATGTGCCCAATCAGCTCATCAGGGTCATCTATGTGCCCAACCCGCTCGTCAGGGCCATCTATGTGCCCAACCAGCTCGTCAGGGCCATCAATGTGCCCAAACAGTTTGTCACAGCCATCTATGTGCCCAAACAGCTCGTCACTGCTATCAGTGTCCTCAAACATTACACTGCCCTCATTGTCCTCAACTGGCTTGGCAGGGCCATATCTGTCCCCATACAGCTTATTACACACAATCAGCCAGCACACACTCACAGATGCACTCAGCCAGCACGCAATCACACTCAGCCAGCACACAATCACTCATAGACACAATCAGCCAGCACACAATCACAGACACACTCAGCCAGCACACAATAACATGCAGGCAGCACACACTCACAGACACACTCAGCCAGCACACACTCATAGATACACTCAGTCAGCACACACAATCACACAGACACACTCAGCCAGCACACACAATCACACAGACACACTCAGCCAGCACACACTCCCAGAAACACTCAGCAAGCACACTCTCAGGCCATGTTGTGCTGGCGCTTCTGCGCTACCCGTTTGATCTTCCTCGCAGCACCGGATCCACAGTGACAGTGGGGACCGAGCGGTCCTGTATAGAAACTTAACTGCATGCGATCCATGCACTCGCATGCAATGAGGGGGGGGGGGGGGGGGGGAAGTGCTGAAGCATATGGCACCAAGGTTAGTGTAAAGGGGGCTTAACGGCAGCGTTAAGCTCCCCTGTCAGATAAAAAGATATTAGGTGAGTTAGGCAGCCTCGAGGCCCCTGCAAGTGTGAGGCCTTTGCCATGGGGCAAAAACTATTTAGTGACCCATTTTGCAATTTCATCAGCGAAGTCCTCAGAGACAAACACAGATAGACAAGCAGGACAGATTTGCTGACAGACACAGAGACAGTCAGACATGGGATGTACTGACAATACAGTGGCCGACATAGAGGCAGACACAGAGACAGAGAAGACAGACATACTGTCAGATTTATAGACAGACAGAGATAGACACAGATAGACAGGCAGGACAGATAAACAGACAGAAAAGGTACAGGGATTGCCACCATACTTGCACCAGTGTCATATGTCCCTGGGACACTGGAGTGAAGAAGAGAAACTGCTTGTGTGTAACAATATTGTACATGCATTATTAATGCTTATACCCTGTCAATACAACTGATGTGGGCCAGAGCTAAGTATAAGTCTGCTCCTATCTTTAAATACACCAGGTAAGTAGTGGTGCCACCTTTTCTTCAGAAAATACCTACCATACTATTGCCTTCATACACTTAACATTGGCCTAAAGCCAACTTTTTACCAGCCTGCCAGTAAAATACCACCTGGGTGGTAACCCTACAGAGAAGGGATAAATTAATTTTAGCTTTGCGTCTATTAATGGGGCACCACCATTAAATGGACTGTTTAGTGCCCAAAATGCATCTTACAAATATTAATGTATATTAAGGTGCTTCTCAAAGTACTTTAAAATGCATGTTTTACATTTTGCATTGCTTAAAATATAAAATACAGCTAAATGAAATTGTAAAATCGCAGCAGTTTGTAAGAATCCAGGACTGTCCACACTAGCAGAGTAAAAGTAATTTCCCTTTATTTCTTTTTTCTTTTTTTGCTGCAGGAATCAATGGGAATAATTTCATTTAAATTAATGAAATTTCCTGTATGTCTAGTGATGTCAGTGGCAGTGACTGTCATAAATCCTAGACATTTGAGATATAAATGAGTGCAAGTGTCAAATTAGTGTAATTGACATTAGAAGGACAATGCAGTAATATTATTTTGTCTACTCAAAAGAGATGTTCATATATATTATGAAACCATATTGTAAGATGAAAACAAGCTTACGGGCCATGTAAACATAGTTAAGGGTAAGCAAACATAGTTGAGGACAAGCAAACATTCCTAACAGTGGTGCAACATCCTGTACTGATCTGCTATGGTGTCTTGGGATATTATATGTTCAAAAGGACAGTTCGTTCTGGTCTTGTAGGCTGCTAAAGAGAGCACTTTCCTTAGTAAAACACATAGCTTAGAGAATTGCAAAACCATAAGGATATTTTCATTAGAATAGCTAATTTTAGAGATTTGGAAAATCGTTGCTTTAGGTAATGCTTCTAAAATCAGCACTTTGGAACATTTGGAACTTTGTGTACTTATCATGTGTATCATCCATTTTTAACAACTTTGGTTGGATGGGGCCATGTTTTCCCACTGTTATGCGTAAAATAGATGTTCCTATAACTCTCTGTATGAGGGGTGTAGGAAAGTGATTCAGTAACATCTGAATTCTATAAATTCATAAATGCATTGTCGTAGGGTATGCTCTAAGTCAGGGGTGTCCACGTTTGTTCTGAAGTGGGCAGACAAATGTATTTGTGCGTGGGCCACATACATGTTTCATTGAAAGTAAATGTATGTATATACATACATGTATATGTAAATACAGTAATGTGCAGTGTGTGAGTTTATAACAGATTCCCCAGCAGTGAAAAAAATTACATAGAATGCACACACATTAACAAGTGCATACACATACATATACACAAATACACAGTCATACTTCCACACACAGTGACACTTCCACACACACAGTCACATTTACACACACTCACACTTCCACACACACACAAAGTCCCACTTACACTCACACACAAAACCACACTTCCTCCCATCAGAGGCTCCCTTACATTGGACACTGGTATAGATTTTGATTATACAAGATGTGCTATTGCTGATTAAAGTAATGTCTTAGACGAGGAAATGAAACCTTATCTGAACTATAAATATGTACTTCTTATACACTCTAAATATAATAGCAGCAAATCACTAGTCCTCACTGACTTCATCAGTTTTAAGAACTCCTTATTCTATTTCTGAAGTTAGACTAGCTCCACCTTCCTACTTACCACTTTCATTATTGTTTATTTGCAGGGATCGCATTGCCCGTATTGGCCTGGGAGTTATTCTGAATATCACTAAGGATAGAGATGTCCCTGAACTTGCTAGATGCCTCTCAGGTGTTCTGGAGCATATGTTTAAGCACACAGAAGAGACTTGCAAACAGCTCATCTGTGATGGAGGGCTGGATACCATCCTGTTTTGGTGCCGTTGGACAGACCCAGTGGTTTTGCGCCACTGTTCAGTGGCTCTAGCAAACTGCGCCATGTACAGTGGCCCCTCTAACCAACGCCTGATGATAGAGAAAAAAGCAGCCGAATGGCTTTTTCCTCTGGTCTTTTCCAAAGAGGATGAACAAATCAGGTTCCATGCATGTCTTGCCATCACTGTATTAGCAACTAATAAGGAAATTGAAAAAGAAGTAGAAAGATCGGGAACTCTTGCATTGGTTGAACCGTTCATCTCTTCATTGGACCCTCAGGAATTTGCTCGCTCTCTTCTAGACAATTCTGACAACACACAAGGCCGGAACACTGGTGATCTCCAGCGCCTAGTGCCATTACTGGACAGTTCTCGGTTAGAGGCCCAGTGCATTGCTGTTTTTTATCTATGTGTAGAAGCTGCTATCAAATCCCAACAGAAGAATACAAAGGTACATAATAAGGCTCTTAGCTACTGACTAGGAACTGTACTCATACAATACAAGCATCTAGAATAGGCTTGGCAAAGTAGCAGAGTGAACTACATATGGGACATGTTTTCTTATTTGTATATCTTTTAAATCTTATTTGCAACTTGACTTTACCTTATATATTGGATAGACCTATGACTATTCCATACCTTCTATACCGCATTTAGCTTAAAGCATTGTTTAGGCAAGAATACAACTAAATATTATAAACTTTAGCAACACAAATTCTGGTTAATAAAAGGAATTGATTTCCAACTCACACCCTAATGGTACAAACAGGTTTTAAAAAAAAAATGTAATTAACTTTTTTATACTGTTTTTTTTTTTTTTTTAGGTGTTTAACGAAATTGGAGCCACACAGAGTTTAAAGAGGATAGTGTGTTACTCCATAGATGGGACAGTATCTTCCTTGGCCAAAAAGGCTCTACTGATGATGGGAGAGGAGGTCCCTTCTCGCATTGCACGCTCTGTCCCCAACTGGAAGCCATTGGAGGTGCAAAACTGGCTAAAACAGATTGGTTTTAACAAACACGCCCAGAGCTTTTTGGTATGTTTCATGCTGTTTTTATTCAGGTAGCATGCAGTCTTTATAAGTAGGTCTACATTTAACCATCTATCATTTTGGTTTTAATCATAGGAACACCAGATTGATGGAGATCTCCTTTTGAGGCTTTCTGAGTTAGATCTGAGAAATGACTTGGGTATGATCTCAAGTATTATGCGTAAAAGGTAAGACCCTTAATGGGTATGGGGTTTATTTAATGTGCTCCAATCTGGGCGGCAGTCAGCCCAGATCAGAGCTAATAGCTGAATTTTTTGACAACAAACATGGCAAAATTTCAACACTATTCAGTTCAATGAACTTGACCCGGGGAATCTTATTCTTAAACCAGGTTTTAAAATCTCCTTGTCAGTTCACCACAGTTCATTGTTTAGTGAATGGTCCACAATGTGATGAAACAATTTGAATAATAAGAGACTATTTACAGAGCTTTATTCAGTATAGATCTTTAGTTTTACTTGTTGTATCCACTCTGCTGAAGTACCTATTCACAGCAAATGCTTTGTTCTCCTTTATCTTTTTCTTTATTTCTTTTTGTCATCATCCTCTCTCAAGCTAGTGCTATGGAATTTGTGAAAATTCCCCAAATAACATTTGGAGAATTGAACATTATAGGGATAAAAAATAAAGTAAAATTTTTTTTTTAATGTGAATATTTTTCTAAAATATGCTATTACAGAATAAATGGTGCAAGTAGCATGTCAATCAACCTGTCCAGGGCTTATTCTGGGCGGGTGCACGGGGTGCACCGCGTCGAGGCTCATGGGAGGAGAGGCGCTGCAATCACAGAGCGCGACGGGAGCAGAGCTTGCACCCGTCCCGCTGTGCTTGGTGTGACAAGGCGGTGAGGGCCACAGGCGAGCGCCTGCGTTAACCGCACCTCCTTGTCACACCAAGCACAGCGCGAGGGGTGCAAGCTCCACCCCCATCGTACTCTGATTGGCTTCAGGAAGGAGGATGGTGTCTGCAGACACCATCGAGAACGTGAGGAGGAGGACAGCATGTGGGGGGGGGGGGGTTTAAAAAAATAAAAATGTACAGGGTGTGTGTGTGTGCGTGTGTGTATGTATAAGTGTGTCTGTCAATGTGTGTGTTACTGTCTGTACAAGTGTGTGCACATGAGTGTCTGTGTAAGTATATCCTGTGTCTAAGTGTGTAAAGGTGGCTGTTTGTGTATTTATGTGTGTGTGAGTGTGACAGTGTGAGTAAGGGTGGCTGTATGTGTAAGGGTGGCTGTGTGACAGTGTGTGTAAAGGTGGCTGTGTGTGTGACAGTGTGTTTAAGGGTGACTAAGTGTGTAACTGTGTGTGTGACTGTGTGTATTTATGTGTGACTGTGTGTAAGTGTGCTCTTGCCCAGGGCTTACTGGTTAACTGGTCCCGCTGCACACGTTACTGTCTCACGCGGAGGGCAGCAGTCCGCATCCAGCTGGCGTCTATTTCCTGCTGTGTGGAAGAGATGGCCGGGGACGCGAGAGAGCAGCAGCAAGGTGAGTACTGGGGAAGGCGGGAGAGGAGAGGTATTTATTGCGTAAACTAACCGTGGAATATTAATGGGCAATATAACAGTGGGATATTAATGGGCTAATTGGCTTTGGGATATTAATGGGCTAATTGGCTGTGGCCTATTAATGGGCAAACTAACATTGGTATATAAATGGAAAAACTGTCTGTGGCAAATCAATGGGCAAATTGGCTGTGGCATATCAATAGGCAAACTAACAGTGGTATATTAATAGGCAAACTGGCATTTTTAGAGGCCACACTGGCTGTTGCAAATGTAAATGGCAAAGTGACTGTGGCATGGTAACTGGTACCTGACTGTGGCTCATTTTAATTGGTAAAGTGATGCTGTGGGATCTTTTGTGGGGCAAAATAACATGTACTATGGGGCAAAGTGATACTGTGGCATGTGTTAGAGACCCTAGGAACACCTCTGCAAATGGGCTGCCCATGTGCTGCTTTGCTGCACCCTAGAGCCAGCTCTGCAGATCAGTGACCTGTTTCCCCTTAGACCTCAGTCAGCGCTGTCTGCTCTTTCTGTGCACAGTGATGACTCAGAGCGTCGGAACATAATGGTCATAGTCATCACTAGCCAGCGCTAATTGAGTTCTGAGATGAGGTCAGTAGGGGCATGGAAAAGGGACATGAAAAATACATGGTAGGTAGGAGGTATAGGAGAAAGATATGGGGGACAGAGGAGACAGACAGACATAGGGATCATGGAACAAAGAGACAAATAGAGGGTATGGGGTGAGTGGGGGTGGGGGGAGAAAGATACACATGGGGTTATGAGGAGAGAGAGAGACATGGGGAGACAGATACATGGGGGTTATGAGGAGTGAGACATGCGGGAGATAAACATGGAGATATAGGATGAGAAACAGAGATGCAGAACAAGAGACCACCATGGGGAGCATGGGGAACAAAAAGATAGACATGGAAAAAGAGATGGGGCATGATGGGAGAGACAGACATGGGGTATGAGTGGAGAGAGAGAGACAGACATGGGGCAGGTGTGAAGAGAGAGACATTAGTGGAGTGGGTTATGAGTGGAGAAAGAGAGAGACAGACATGGGTTATGAGTAGAGAGAGAGAGAGACAGACATGGGGTATGAGTGGAGAGAGGGAGAGACAGACATTTTGTATGAGTGGAGAGAGGGAAAAAGACATGTGGGTATGAGTGGAGAGAGAGAGAGACAGACAGACATGAGGGTACGGGGAGAGAGAGAGAGACAGACATAAGGGTATGGGGAGAGAGAGAGACACAGACATGAGGGTGTGGGGAGAGAGAGACAGACATGAGGGTATGGGGAGAGAGAGAAAAAGACATGAGGGTATGGGGAGAGAGAGAGACATCTGAGTGACTGACATGGTGAGCATGGTGGAATATTATTTATCGCTCCTTGTGTACTTCTTTTCCAGTGATGCTTAGCCAGACTTTGGCTGGTTGGGCATCATGGGAATGGTAGTTAAATCTCATCCTGCTAGCCAGCAAAAAGTCTTCCATGTTGCTGGCTGAGCATCACAGAAATAAATAAGACCACTACACAGTGTTATGGCCAAATAAATATCTTTATTTAAAATAAAAGTTTGTGTTGGTCATTTACATCAAAATAAAATTTGTGCCCACCTCCCCCTCTCCCCAATATTGAAATGGGCATGTCTGGAACAGACATGTCTAAAGGGGAGGAGTTCATAATATAACCATGCCCACATTTGGGCGCCAAAATAAAACCTGCACCCAGGCGTCCGTGACCCTAGGATCGGCCCTGAACCTGTCATGTAATAAAACACACACATATCCCATATGCCACTTATTATGCATCCTCTTGCCATCATGTCACTTATATCAAGGTACCTTTTCATGTCAACAATGAGAATGGCAACATTTATTGTCAATGCACCATTGTCCACTGTAAATATAAAAGGGTACCTTTATATATGTGAGTGCATTAGGCAGTGGCGTGAATAGAAACTACTATGCCACTGTGGTAAGATAGCCATGTGTCCCTCTGACCACGTAGCACATCACCACTTTATATCACCAGTACCATACACCTCCACTGTCCACGTACCAGCTTTGTCCACACATCACTTGTGAGCGCAGTGATCACAGATCACATGTGTTGATGTGCTACGTGGCCAATTTTCAGGCCAATTGTTTCCGCAAAGTTTTGAGTATCTGCATTTACAGTCCTTTAAAGTTTTGCTTTTAAAACCTTCACCACTAGGGGGAACCATAAAACCAACAATTACAATGCCACGGCATTAGGTAGAGTTTTGTTATTTCCTATCACCATGCTTTCATTTCCTGTCAATGGTTTAGGGTGGCTGAGGCTGTGATTTCAAGCCATGCACTTACAACAAAACAGCATCACACTATTATTATGTAACATAATTATGTAACAAGAAAACATACAAATAATAGGGATGTAAGAAATTAAAAGCATGCACAAAAGGTTGAGTGATGTCAACACACCTTGTACTTTAAGCGTTCAAATAAGTTGCAGGAGATTAAGTGACATAAAAAAAAACATCCTTTATTGAAATAACGTAAAAATCATAGTTGCATAAGAAATTCGCATCTCACATGTGTTGCCACCAGGGCTTAATAAGAGGTGTATGATTATGCCCTGGTGGCGAAATGTGTGGGGTACTTTCCTCATGCAACTATGATTTTTAGGCTAGTTCAATGAAAGTTTTTTGTTTTTATGACATTGGATCTGCTTAGCTATGATTGTACACAGTGGATAGTGGTGCGCTGACATCACTCAACCTTTTGTGCATGCTGTATTTTCAATTGGGGGTGAACACCATTAGTGGCTGCACAATAAATATATACGGTGGACACTGCTAAAATAGAATAATAACTAACTACAGACACAATTGTAAGAAAAGTAGAAACATAATTTAATATATAAATAAAATGTACATACAAAAAATCTAGGTAGTAAAAAGTAAAGTAATATACACTATACAGTGTTGGATTACAAATAAAAAATATATTAAATATGAATGAACATTCAGTACACCTGTGTCTCTTTAAAAAAGCAATCTATCTTGATTCACGTGTAGAATAGTCAGATAGACAATGCTGACTTCGAGGTGCAGGGAAAATGAAACATGAAAGCATGGCATATTTGAGATTTATTCCACCTCATCTATTAATGTCTGATTTTTGCAGTTCCTTTGTCAGTTCACCACAGTTCATTGTTTAGTGAATGGTCCTCGATGTGATGAAACAAGTCTGACTAATAAGGATTTAAAGAGCTTTATCCAGTATAGATCTTTATTTTCACTTGTTGTATTCACTCTACTGAAGTATCCTTTCACAGCAAATGCTTTGTTCTTTGCATATATGTTCAGCTGTTCTTCCTGATTCACTTGCTGGTGCTCCATTAGCTTTTTGTGTGTCAGTTTTAATGACCATCCTCTCTCAAACTAGTCCTCGGGGAAAGCACAGTTGTCGGGAAACAAGAATGTATTACATTACGCCAGAAAAACTGATCATGTGGCCTCAGCATATTGATCAGATCATCATCCAACCCCTGTTCACAGTCAGAGTAATGTAAAAATTATCACTGATAGCCTGTATTGATAAGTGACACATCCATGATTTGGCCAGTATTGCATGAACCCTAATAATAAATTAATACATGTGCAACACTGGAATGGAAATAAGGCGTTCCACCATTAAAATAGATGTTTACTGGAGAACCAACTGTACATTTCTAGTTGTGTTTGAACTACAACTCCCATACTACCCAGCTAACCTCTCACAGTGGGAAAGGACTATGGATGTTCTAGTCCAGACGCTGCATAATGCCCACAGTTGCATAACATAATGGCGGTATACCCATCTTCACTAACAGTAAGGGCATGATCGTAGGCATGCTGAACACGCCAGGGCTCGACAAACACTGGGTGCCATGGCAACCAGGAAATCGGACCTGGCGCCCGGTATTGTTAGCCCCGCATGGAACCCATTATCTTTTTCCCCCCTTTATTCCAACGGTGCGCGAGGGAGCAGATTGTGTGCACCGGCTGCACAGACTTCCTGCTCCAGCCCCTCACGCACCGCGATATAGTGCCGAGCACTGGGTGTGCTCAGCAGGGCTGGCACGTGAGCTGCTCTGTGCCACCGGGCTGAAACACAAAAATCCCCTTCCCTGCAATGAGACATAGCAGCAGGGAGGGAGGGGGACGATGACATTTAACAAGTGAACTTTTTTTTTTGTCTTTAAACAAAAACAACTGCTGCCTTGTGTGTGTGTGCCTGACTGTATGTCTGTGTGTGTGTGTGTGTGTGTGTGTGTGTTTCTGACTGTATATCTGTGTGTGTGTATGTGCCTGACTGTATGTTTCTGTGTGTGTGTGTGTGTATATGTGCCTGAGCCTGACTGTATGTCTGTGTGTGTGACTGTGTCTGACTGGATGTCTGTGTGTGTGAGAGTGTGTCTGACTGTGTGTATGTGTGTATGTGTCTGACTGTATATCTGTGTGTGTGTGCACGGGACTGAGTGTATGTGCCGTTGTCTGGCTCCTAGATTTTTTTGCTGGCTCCTAAAATTCAGTTAAGTTTGTCAAGCCCTGACCTACACATTGCTGGGTTAGCTATTAGGCTTTAATATATGCTGCCATGTTTACAGGTTTCTGCGGGAGCTTGTAGAATTAAAGACATTTGCCAATTACTCGACTTGTGACCGAAGTAATCTGGCAGACTGGCTGGGCAGTGTGGAGCCACGATTCAGGCAGTATACATACAATCTGGTGACCGCTGGGATTGACCGGAACTTCCTCCATCACGTGACCGAGCAACAACTAGAGCAAGACTGTCATATTAAAATAGGCTTCCACCGGGTACGCATTTTATCAGCAGCAAGAGGTGAGATGTCTAATCCATCACTGCCCCGTGTATTATGTACAATTTTTCCAACTGACTAATATTGCCGTGTAAGTTTAGTTTTTGATTGTATACTGGACATGTATAGATTTTCCTGTGGTTTCCATACTCCATCACTTCAGAGCAACATAAGATTTTTTTGCTGGCAGACGGAGTGAGACAAGAAGTCTGAAACTGGTATCAGAAATGTTATTTTCAGGAATCTCCCAAAGACAATATTCACACGAAATACACAGTACACTCATTTTACCTAATCAGAAACCATGGTAATTAAAGGTCAAAGATACACAGGTTGAGTATCCCTTATACAAAATGCTTGGGAGCAGAAGTATTTTGGATAACTGGTCATTTCGGAAAACAGATCATTTTCACCAATAAGTTGAAATACCATAGTATCAATGCAAATACCGTATAGAGCAAATAACTCCCTTTTACTGTGATGGCGCTGTATTATGAGGCATCGTTGGGAACTTGCCGTCGACATGTCAGGTCTGCACATGTGTCATTGTATTACATTTTGTGGGCATAGGGGAATCTGCGCGTGCATGAAAAGGTTATATCGCAGCTTACACTGAATAAACTGTTGTGTGCTTGCATTGTGTGTGTGGAATTTGCAACTTGTGGAAAAAGATGAAAAATATTTTGGATAACTGATCATTTTGCAAAACGGATTTCTGGATAAGGGATACTTAACATGAAATTGGTTTCTAGAGAGGAGGTAGCAATTGTGTTACAATTCCATTTTTCCAAAGGCTTTGTGAACTCTCACTCTCTCCAGTTCATGAATACTCACTGGCAACAGAGATTTATTATGTTTACTCAAACTGAGCAAAATAAAAGATCTTAATTAATTGAATTGGGAGTCAGCTTACAAAAATTTGGGAAAAGGTTTCATGACCAACTTTCCTGCAAGTTTCTAGAAGTTGAGAAATGTGCTGAGTGTGTTTTAGACGTTTCTTGTTCAACTTTATCTCACCAACAGAGTGTAAAAGCAGTGTTTAAATTGATAGTAGAGGAGTAATAGGCAAAATGCGCAAATAATAATGATAGGACGACCAGCTAATTAACAATTCAAATTTTTTCATAAATTAGTTTTGTTTCAGTAACACACATAAGCAAGTTGAATATGCAATTCGTAATGCTAAGGTTTAGTGTTGAAAATGTAGGAGAAATAAATATGAAAGCATGTCTAGTGTGATCCGCATGCAGGCATCCTTAAACTTAAATGGGAACGTTGAGGGTCTCAGCCACTCCAGTACAAAATATTTGGAAGGCTCGGTCCACTGAGAATCAATGGGAGGTCTGATGGATGTCTCAGCATATGCCAATGTAATCAGAGTATAGAGATATCTCATTATCTTGTAGCTTAACATGAGTCATGGATTGGTAATTCATCAGAATGGCGTCCTGGCCAGCAGGATGGTGTAAGATACACAGGACATCTTGGGGTGGGGAAGTCCTTTAGATCTGCGCAATCAGAAAATATTAGCTATTTCCACCGAGTCATCATGTATCTTATGTATAATGGAGTCATCGAGTTCCTGGATGTTAGTCCTGAGATCCGGCTCTCCAAAAGTTTCAGGGACCCCCTGGACCCGCAGATCGTTTTTTTACAGCACTTATTATTTATCGCTTCCATTTGTTGTTGCAGCACATAGATTTGATATTCCTGTGATTGAATGTGGAGATAAAGGGCAACTACTGTCTTCTGGATTTGTGGCGACTTTTCCTCTAAAAGCTCTGATCTAAGTATTTTCAGAATAGGACATCTTTTATGATTATAACACAATGCACAAGTAACTCAATTACAGGGATTGAGTCAGTCACTTGTGCTGAACAAAGACCATTATAATTTTCTCAGTAACAGATTTTAAAGGTATAATGTACACTTTAGTAACCATCCTGGTATATCCCTGTGTTCCAGAGATGCTGCATTCACCTCTGCCATGCAGTGCGGGTAAATCCAGTGCAGATGGCCCCGATGTGTTTATCAGTTACCGACGAAGCACAGGATCACAGTTGGCCAGGTGTGTAATGGTGACATATTTAGATTGTATCAATGTTCCCCTTTGTATTCTGACCCAGGAATGGCTATGAAATCAGTTGCATCTGATCATGGAAGTTTGTCCCACATTCAGAAGATGATAACTGTGAGGTAGGAGTTCAGCTTATCAGCTAAAGGCATTGAGAAATTCAGCCATAAAACTCCTGGACTTTTAGTTTAATCTCAAATCTACGTAAGCTGAATAAGGTTCTTATCAGATGGAGCCGAGAACAGTTGACTGGAAAGGCCATTGGAACTCAGTTTAGAAGAACTCAGCATACCTGTGTAAATTTACCTGGCTAAGTTGGGACTGGACTTCATGTATCTACTACTAAGGGAGATATTCACTAGAAGTGATCGGATTTATCTAGGCTCTGTACAGGGCCAATTAAACTCTTGGATGATCTAAGTTATCCCCTTCCCACATTTTGTGAATAGATCCCTATGTCCTTTAAATGAAAACGAACGCATAAACATTTACATTTCTGAGGCCTAAACTAGAAGCCTTAGAAAAGTCATAACATATTGCTGTGCATGTGTTCAGTCATTTTCCAATGGATGAAAGAACAGATAAAAGATTAAGTCAGATAACAATTTTTGGTATCCTGGGCATGCTGAATCCTGTGAATCCTAGGAGCCTGCTGACACTGCATAGCAATTCTCATTAACCATAGTCAGCCCTCTACTTTGTGAGCCTTAGGGGAAACATTTCTTCTTGACTCCAAAAGACATTCAGATTTCTACTTGGATCAGCAAGGCATAAACTATTATTGCTATCATTTATAAAACTGTATGTTCTGCTTTTCTAAAATAATATCTACACCCTATTTAAATGTATCTACTGTATTTGATAACATCACCTCCCTTGGCAGTGAATGTCATACAGTTATAGTCCTTACAGTAAAGAATATCTTCCTTTGTGGTCAATGCAAATTTTGCTCAGCTGAGTTCAGCTCAGATGACCTCTTGTTCTTTGTACATTTCTGTTAATCAACAGGGCACTGGAGAACTCTTTATATTTAGTCTGTCCTCATAACTAAGATCTTCCAATCCTCTTACTAATTTTGTAGCCCACGTTTGCTCTTTATTTTGGTTCCATAATGTTCTTGTTAAGAAATGGTGCCTAGAATTGCACTCGATATTTTATGAATTGTGGATATTACATTTTGGGGGGGGTCTTTTGTTAAACAAAGTGTCTAATTAATTGGGGTTAGTGTTATTATTGGGGCTGAATTGGGTGGTAGATATAAGCTATATTGTTTCATATGTAAATATATGAATTTATTAGAATAGGATGTGGATGGTGTATCCTTGAGTTTCAGTAGTGTTTTAAACTTGCTCGTTGATGACGAGCATTTGGTGGGTTGCCCGCTATGAAGTCCTCATTAGCCATTAGAGAGAGGAGGGGGAGGGCATGTTAGTAAGGCCTGCCTTTTAAGACGTGTCTCCAGGTGTGGATAGTACATAGCACATTCACGTGATTGACGTCAGCAATATTGGGTATCCAAGCTGCTATTTGAATAGGGATTGGCATCGCGCTTCTCTAGTGAGACCAATGACTTAGGGGTGGGTATTGACCACTCCACCACTCTAGCTATTAATGAGGATCTGTAACAGGCCTCGATATAAGGAAATCCTAATCCACAAATTTCTTTACTACGTACCAAGTATTGGTACCCTAATCTAGGTGCCTTTGACTTCCAGATAAATTTAGTGATCACCAAATAACGATTAGGCACCTAGATCTATATTTTTATTTATGTCTTCATCGAAGTCTATTTAGTTAGTTTGACAAGATCTGTCTACTTCTACTAGCTATATTCTGATTTAAGATGTCTTCTTGAAAATACCTTTAGCAACCCTTCAAATAATTTTCCCGCTACAGATGTCAAGCTCACTGGCCTGTAATTGCCCGGCTGAGATTTTGATCCCTTTTTACATATCTCCACCACATCCGCCTTTAGCCTTCCAAGAATATCCCTATACAGTTACTGAAGAATTTGTTAAGAATATTAGTGAACAGACTACATGGGCTAGATGGTTTGTACCTAGCGACAGAGTCTATGATTGAGGCAGATTAGAGGAACAGTTTATGCCCAGTGAGTCAAGGGCAACTTTCAACCTAGGGTTTCGTGATGGTTAGCAAACTGGCCAAGTATAAAAGGCATCTATATCAATTATCTCACTGATGCTACTAAACAAACTAATAAACAGTGGCCTGCCATGCCAAGCACACACCGATACTCAACAAAAAGTAAAACCCCATGGAAAGACCACAAAAAGGATCAAGTAATGGTGGAAATACTTCTGGCAATAGACATGGTGGTCCCAATTTTACAAATGCAGAATTACACATTAACAGTAAAGCTAGCAGTTGATGTTAGAGACAAATTTCTAAAGAAAGAATGGCTCTGGAGTAAATTGGCCCCTTAAAAAACACTTTTCATTTAGAAAGACGAGTCAGTTTAGATTTTAGATGTATGGTTATTAGCACCAGTTTACTCTTGTGTGTTCTTGTATGTTTTGCCAGCCTCCTGAAAGTCCACCTATACCTACATGGATTCAGTGCTTTTATCGATGTGGAGAAGTTGGAGGCGGGGAGGTTCGAGGACAAACTAATACAAAGTGTGATCAGTGCTAGGAATTTTGTCTTGGTCCTGTCTGCTGGGTCGTTAGACAAGTGCATGGGGGACAATGACTGCAAGGACTGGGTGCATAAGGTAGTATGACATACATAGATAAATACAGTAACAATACATGAGTGAGATTACGCATAAAATGCTTACTTTAAAATGGCCTTGACTAAGTAAAATGTTTTATTTATATATTAACCTACTGATTCACATTGGACCAATAGTTGTGGCTTTAGCTTACACCAGCATACTGGAAGGGTTAAACATTTGTTCCAACGCAGACTAATTATCTCAACTATTTCTCACTATTAGAACTAACAATTTGCATATATGTTTCTGCTCCTAAATTGCTTTTATAATACTTTTATCTCATTTCCTTTTATAATTGCTCTGTTACCCATCTCATAGCTACAGATATTTCAGATGATCAAAGACAGACACTGTGGTTTTTATGGAGTGATTGGTGGGGTGTGACCAGGTGCAAAGCAATTTTAAGAATTTGTTTGTGTCTGTATGAACATATTTATATAATTAGTGTAGCCAGTTATAACATGAACAAAGCAAGTACCAAACTAAATTAAACCTATTGACTGCTATTTAAATATTAGCTCCACCCCCAAACAGTACCGGGGCCACCAAAATGGTTCCAAGCCACTGTAAAATAGATTGGGGCCATGGCATAAAATAAAGATACTTCTATATTAGTGTAAAAAAAAAGTTTAGGTACTCGTTAATAGCTGCTGGGCGTAACCCTTTTTTTGTATTTTGAAATATTGGTAGCATTATGGAAGGCGGCACTTTTGAATATATTGCGCAGGGCCCAGCAGTACGTTAGATTCACCCTGCTCGTATCCTATGACATGTGAATATATAATGGTTTTATTTTCCATGTAGGAGATCGTCACAGCCCTTAATTGTGGCAAAAACATTGTTCCTGTTACTGATCACTTTGAATGGCCTGATCCCATGAGTCTGCCAGAAGACATGAGAGCAGTTCTGAAATTCAACGGTATCAAGTAAGTTTTACTACTTTAAATACCCAAGTGCTGAATCCATCATTCCCGATTCATATAACCACTATTTCATATAAGATTAATATTCCATGATACTGTATTCAATTAAATTCATACTCAAGCAAGAATCCTGTATAAATAAACAAATCATGGATATAAATTACCTAAATACATTTCTTAATGTACCATTAAATTGTTATTATACTGAAGAAAAGAAAGAAAATGTTATAAAGATAAAAAAAAGTGAATAAGAAGTGAAATATAGTAAAATGACAAGTGAACTGAAAAAAGCAAACATTAACTTGCTCCTCCTCACCTCTGTTTTTACATACTTGGTGAAGCTCTTGTAACCCCTTCAGGCAATTGATTTATTTCTAGTGGTGTCTAGGTAGCTATGTTAAGTATATTCACATAATGAAATCTACAAGACTGCCCAATATAGCAAATGAGACACCGCTGATACAGCTACATCTTTTAAAATTAGCTTGTATAAATTTATTAAAAGTATTTCAAAAATAGGAAAGAGTATTATAAGTTAAAAATAAAAATATATAAAGTCGTATATAACATGACTCTAATTATAAGAACCCCATACTTAAATTTAGTAAAAAAATAAAAAGCCTAAATATAAGACCCTATAGGCCAATTTTTTTACGAACAAATATTAATTCACATGGTAACTGTTTTTTTCATATTTAATAAAAAATATGATTGAAAAAATGCATTGTTTGTTTTTGTTTTTATTGCCTTGTATTATTGCCAGACTTGCTAATGTGTCCTCAGACTTTGCGATGCATCCCCAGACTTGCCAATCCGGCCAATCTGATCCCAGATTTGCCTATCTGATCCCAGACTTGTCAATCCGACCCCAGACTTGACAATTCATACAGACTTTCCAGTTCATCCCCAGACTTGTCAGCCTGCCCCCAGACTTGTCAGCCTGCCCCCAGACTTGTCAGCCTGCCCCCAGACTTGCCAATATGCCCCCAGACGTGCCAAAACATCCCAGACTTGACAATCTGAGTCCATACTTGCCAATGCATCCCCAGCCTTACCAATCTGACTCCAAACTTGCCAATGTGTACCCAGATTTGCCAATGCATCTATTGCACTCCCTGTGTCTAGTGGGGCAGCTGAAGCAAGCCTGTGTGCTGCTCGGTGAACAGGCATGCTTCCACCGGGACTTCCTGGACAGAACACTGGGATGTTATGTGACCCCGATGTTCAGTCTCAGGAAGTGTCGGGCAGCATCGGAGGATGTCCTGGATCTTGGTTTGAAAGTCAGACCTCGGCTCTGAAAAGAAACTTGTCTTATACTCAGGCAGATATGGTATGTTGATACAGAAAAGCAAAACAACCACGAATGTATACAGTGAAATAATGATTCAAAAAAATATACTCCTCCTATAGTACTGCAGCCCTCAAATAAGTGCTCTTCGGACACTCCAAATATCAAAACACACAAAAAAGCAGAGGACTGAAAAAAATCAACGCGTTTCGCCGGCTTCCTCAGGAGAAATTATTTTTGTTTGAAAGTTCTAATCGAAAGGATTATTGCATGATACATTAAAGCATAAAATAAGATAATAAATAGAATCAAAAATTTCTGGAACAAAGCAATACACTACTTCAGAAGTTTAAAGATAAAAAAATTACCCGGAAGCCCTACCTAAAACGAGTTTGGAGGAAATAAAAGCAATAGACAGGACAAACTTTATTAAAGATTAAACAAACTTATAGAGAAGTAAGGGGGTGTTTATTTTCCATTTTTGACTAAATACAGCAGTGGAGCAAAACAAATCCAAAAAATAATAGAAAAAAATGGTATATACTGAGACAGGATGAGATCGTGAAAAATGATGTCCATCAAAAGCCCCAAATTTTATTCAAGGAAACTGATAATTTTAAACAAATCTTAGCAACTAGTGTTTTACCTAGCGTTACAGAGGTCACCACAAGGAGATGGTTTAGTGACGATAACCAGGGTTATTATAAATGTTTAAGATGTAAACTGTGATGGTCCTTAAAACAACAACCAAGAACAATTATTGAATTCAGGTGTACAAGGACAGGGAGCGTATACAGGGAGTGCAGAATTATTAGGCAAATGAGTATTTTGACCACATCATCCTCTTTATGCATGTTGTCTTACTCCAAGCTGTATAGGCTCGAAAGCCTACTACCAATTAAGCATATTAGGTGATGTGCATCTCTGTAATGAGAAGGGGTGTGGTCTAATGACATCAACACCCTATATCAGGTGTGCATAATTATTAGGCAACTTCCTTTCCTTTGGCAAAATGGGTCAAAAGAAGGACTTGACAGGCTCAGAAAAGTCAAAAATAGTGAGATATCTTGCAGAGGGATGCAGCACTCTTAAAATTGCAAAGCTTCTGAAGCGTGAACATCGAACAATCAAGCGTTTCATTCAAAATAGTCAACAGGGTCGCAAGAAGCGTGTGGAAAAACCAAGGCGCAAAATAACTGCCCATGAACTGAGAAAAGTCAAGCGTGCAGCTGCCACGATGCCACTTGCCACCAGTTTGGCCATATTTCAGAGCTGCAACATCACTGGAGTGCCCAAAAGCACAAGGTGTGCAATACTCAGAGACATGGCCAAGGTAAGAAAGGCTGAAAGACGACCACCACTGAACAAGACACACAAGCTGAAACGTCAAGACTGGGCCAAGAAATATCTCAAGACTGATTTTTCTAAGGTTTTATGGACTGATGAAATGAGAGTGAGTCTTGATGGGCCAGATGGATGGGCCCGTGGCTGGATTGGTAAAGGGCAGAGAGCTCCAGTCCGACTCAGACGCCAGCAAGGTGGAGGTGGAGTACTGGTTTGGGCTGGTATCATCAAAGATGAGCTTGTGGGGCCTTTTCGGGTTGAGGATGGAGTCAAGCTCAACTCCCAGTCCTACTGCCAGTTCCTGGAAGACACCTTCTTCAAGCAGTGGTACAGGAAGAAGTCTGCATCCTTCAAGAAAAACATGATTTTCATGCAGGACAATGCTCCATCACACGCGTCCAAGTACTCCACAGCGTGGCTGGCAAGAAAGGGTATAAAAGAAGAAAATCTAATGACATGGCCTCCTTGTTCACCTGATCTGAACCCCATTAAGAACCTGTGGTCCATCATCAAATGTGAGATTTACAAGGAGGGAAAACAGTACACCTCTCTGAACAGTGTCTGGGAGGCTGTGGTTGCTGCTGCACGCAATGTTGATGGTGAACAGATCAAAACACTGACAGAATCCATGGATGGCGGGCTTTTGAGTATCCTTGCAAAGAAAGGTGGCTATATTGGTCACTGATTTGTTTTTGTTTTGTTTTTGAATGTCAGAAATGTATATTTGTGAATGTTGAGATGTTATATTGGTTTCACTGGTAAAAATAAATAATTGAAATGGGTATATATTTGTTTTTTGTTAAGTTGCCTAATAATTATGCACAGTAATAGTCACCTGCACACACAGATATCCCCCTAAAATAGCTAAAACTAAAAACAAACTAAAAACTACTTCCAAAAATATTCAGCATGGATATTAATTTTTTGAGGTTCATTGAGAACATGGTTGTTGTTCAATAATAAAATTAATCCTCAAAAATACAACTTGCCTAATAATTCTGCACTCCCTGTATAACGTAAAACAGTTCATTAATTGTGATTCTGAAAATGTTGTCTACTTTTTACAATGTGCATGTAGAGCACAATACATAGGTAGAACAGGTAAGAAATGTAAAATTAGAGCATTGGAACATATTGGAGGGATTAGGAGCAAAAGTAGAAAACATAGTGTACCAATCCCACTAGAGAAGAGGTAACCATGCTCAAATGCTATCAAAGAGGAACAGAATGGATATATAAGTCATTTAGAGAAGGTGGAGTCAATCTGATTAGTGGCAGGTGTTTCGTGAGATAGGAATTTGGGGGGGGGGGGGGGTTGTCCTCGGCCTGGATCACGAGATTGCATCTACCGGATGACTTGAAATGGAGGGTTATCCTCCTGATCGTGTCATCGGCTAGTGACCTGAGTGCTGTTCTATATTACAGGTGATACAAACGCACAATGAGGGTTAGCACTTTCAAACAAAAATAATTTCTCCTGAGGAAGCCGACATCGGAGCCTGCGAAACGCATTGAGATTTCAGCTTTTTTCGGTGGAGTTCATAAAATTGCTGAAACAATGGGGTGGAGACTATGGAATGTAAATATCAACCTCATTTCAGTTTGATACAGATTTTCCCTATGCCAGTGTTTTCTCATGTATATAATGCTCATGAAATTCAGGTGGTGAGGGTTATTATTATGTTTGTGGGCAAATGAGTGGAAAAACTATTGTCGGTACATCCTTTTTTTTTATACTTTGTCTATGTTCTTTAATTCGTATATGTGAAGGCCTAATAGTTCCTCCCACATATCATGTCCCACAACTACATTCCGACAGGCAAAGCTTATTCTGTGTAACAGGTTATCAATTCAGGTATCCTATGGAGCGGTTTACCTTCTACTGTAGATAAGAAGGAACTAAGACATTTTTAAACACATCGTAGGTTTTTATATGGATGCGGGATATGTTTGGCCTGTAGGGGTACATTATCAAAAAAGGGCACATAGAAACATTTATAGAAGAAGGTAAACGGCCATATAGAATAACTGAATTGATAACTGGTTACACACAGAACGTGATTTACCTGTTGGAATGTAGTTGTGGGACAAGATATGTGGGAAGAACTATTATGTATTTTATGATACTGTATACGGTGACATATCCTAGGGCTCTATGTGGGAAGAACTATTATACATTGTATAATACTGTATACGGTGACACCAACAGGCAGTGACATGAAGGTTGCTATCCAGCTACCCACTACCCTTTTGAATTGACGTAAATGGAAATTATTAGCCATAGGTGAAAGTGTTTGTAATTCTGTAGACAACAGAGTGTGCACTTACCTTTGTTTTAGAGCAGGGGTCCTCAAACTTTTTAAACAGGGGGCCAGTTCACTGTCCCTCAGACCGTTGGAGGGCCGGACTATAGTAAAAACAAAAACTATGAACAAATTCCTATGCACACTGCATATATCTTATTTTGAAGTGAAGAAACAAAACGGGAACAAATACAATATTTAAAATGAAGTAAAGTTAAATCAACAAACTTACCAGTATTTAAATGGGAATAGAGTGCCAGTCAGATGCCCAGGGATATTATGCCAGTCAGAGTCCAGTAATATTATGCCAGTCAGAGCCCAGTAATATTATGCCAGTCAGAGACCAGTAATATTGTGCCAGTCAGATGCCCAGGAATATTATGCCAGTCAGAGCCCAGGAATATTATGCCAGTCAGATGCCCAGGAATATTATGCCAGTCAGATGCCCAGGAATATTATTCCAGTCAGATGCCCAGGAATATTATGCCAGTCAGAGCCCAGGAATAGTGTGCCTGTCAGACGCCCAGAAATATTATGCCATTCAGATGCCCAGGAACATTATGCCATTCAGATGCCCAGGAATAGTGTGCCAGTCAGATGCCCAGGAATATTATCCCATTCAGATGCCCAGGAATAGAGTGCCAGTAAGAGCCCAGGAATATTATGCCAGTCAGATGCCCAGTATTATTATGCCAGTCAGAGCCCAAGAAAATTATGCCAGTCAGATGCCCAGTAATAGTGTGCCAGTCAGATGCCCAGGAATAGTGTGCCATTCAGATGCCCAGGAATATTATGCCATTCAGATGCCCAGGAATAGTGTGCCAGTCAGATGCCCAGGAATATTATGCCATTCAAATGCCCAGGAATATTATGCCAGTCAGAGCCCAGGAATAGTGTGCCAGTCAGATGCCCACGAATATTATGCCAGTCAGATGCCCAGGAATAGTGTGCCTGTCAGATGCCCAGGAATAGTGTGCCTGTCAGATGCCCAGGAATATTATGCCATTCAGATGCCCAGGAATAGTGTGCCAGTCAGATGCCCAGGAATATTATCCCATTCAGATGCCCAGGAATAGAGTGCCAGTAAGAGCCCAGGAATATTATGCCAGTCAGATGCCCAGGAATATTATGCCAGTCAGAGCCCAAGAAAATTATGCCAGTCAGATGCCCAGTAATAGTGTGCCAGTCAGATGCCCAGGAATAGTGTGCCATTCAGATGCCCAGGAATATTATGCCATTCAGATGCCCAGGAATAGTGTGCCAGTCAGATGCCCAGGAATATTATGCCATTCAAATGCCCAGGAATATTATGCCAGTCAGAGCCCAGGAATAGTGTGCCAGTCAGATGCCCACGAATATTATGCCAGTCAGATGCCCAGGAATAGTGTGCCTGTCAGATGCCCAGGAATATTATGCCATTCAGATGCCCAGGAATAGTGTGCCAGTCAGATGCCCAGGAATATTATGCCATTCAGATGCCCAGGAATAGAGTGCCAGTAAAAACCCAGGAATATTATGCCAGTCAGATGCCCAGGAATATTATGCCAGTCAGAGCCCAAGAAAATTATGCCAGTCAGATTCCCAGGAATAGTGTGCCAGTCAGATGCCCAGGAATAGTGTGCCAGTCAGATGCCCAGGAATAGTGTGCCATTCAGATGCCCAGGAATATTATGCCATTCAGATGCCCAAGAATAGTGTGCCAGTCAGATGCCCAGGAATATTATGCCAGTCAGATGCCCAGGAATAGTGTGCCTGTCAGATGCCCAGGAATATTATGCCATTCAGATGCCCAGGAATAGTGTGCCAGTCAGATGCCCAGGAAAATTATGCCATTCAGATGCCCAGGAATAGTGTGCCAGTCAGAGCCCAGGAATAGTGTGCCAGTCAGATGCCCAGGAATATTATGCCAGTCAGATGCCCAGGAATAGTGTGCCAGTCAGATGCCCAGGAATAGTGTGCCTGTCAGATGCCCAGGAATATTATGGCATTCAGATGCCCAGGAATATTATGCCATTCAGATGCCCAGGAATAGTGTGCCAGTCAGATGCCCAGGAATATTATGCCATTCAGATGCCCAGGAATAGAGTGCCAGTAAGAGCCCAGGAATAGTGTGCCTGTCAGATGCCCAGGAATATTATGCCATTCAGATGCCCAGGATAATTATGCCATTCAGATGCCCAGGAATAGTGTGCCATTCAGATGCCCAGGAATATTATGCCATTCAAAAGCCCAGGAATAGTGTGCCAGTCAGATGCCCAGGAATATTACAGTGCTCGTTATACCTCCCCCCCGCCCCCCTTCCCCATCACTTACCTCCAGCTGCTGTGTCCCCGGCCGGACGTCTCGCGCAGTGTTCCCTCCTCCCTGCACGGAGGAGGGAAACAGTTACCGGATCCGGATGTGACGAAAAGGTAAACAGCGGGGAGCGGGGGGTGCCGGCAGCACCCCCCGCGGGCCGGATAAATGTGCTCGGCGGGCCGCATGTGGCCCGCGGGCCGTAGTTTGAGGACCCCTGTTTTAGAGTATCAGCTAGAGCTTTTCAGCTTGTGACGAAAGATGGAAGTAACTGATTGACCAGTAAGTACTGGAGACCAGAAGACAGATTTGTACACATAAAGAGATTACTAAATACATAATTTATACATGAAACAGCCAATACAGCCTCCACACATATACTTGCACATCAGTTATTAAAACTATATCCTGCTCACTTAGTGCTGAATTTAACTAATGTTTCACCAGGACAGGTATCCAGCAGTCAGAAATGTAGATAATATATCTGCCTGCAATGTTGGAAGGATTAAACATGTCTGTGGTAATCATTATGATCAATTAACATACCAAATTATGGAATATTCCTTTCTTTTACTAGGTGGTCCCATGAGTACCAAGATGCCACCATTGAGAAAATTATCCGCTTCCTCCAAGGTCGATCATCTCGAGATTCCTCTGTTGGCTCAGAGAACAGCCTAGATGGTACCCCTCCTCTTGGGCAAACATAAATGGGATTCCCAGATAGGACCTACTGACAGTAAACATAGCAGGACTTATTCCTTCCCTATATGGGTACAACCCTCGGCAGGGTTCCTTTACTCTCGGAAAACTCCCAAGTCCTCTGCTGGCACCTTTTTTTCCCCTCATTGTTCAATAATTTCTTATCATCGTAGTAAAAACTTTCCAAGGAGATCACAGAGGAGGGGCAAGTGGGGTTAGAAAAACAGCACTGCTTTGCATTTGTGAAGTACAGAGAGAAGGTTATGCAGTTGCCTACTTTAAAGGCCTGAGTTATGTTTAACAAATGTGTTGCACGTTTGAGAGTGGGATCACTAGTAACCTACAGTATGATGCTCATATACCTCACTTCTTTTAACAGATTGTATGCAGGAATATCATGTGCATCTGAACAATTTTAAGGAGCCAGGAATATTTTGATGGAGCAGCTGCAAAAAGCCGGGCAGGCCAGAGATAACCCAGGGATTTAAAGCTCTACAGTAATTTTGATACCCTTCCTAGGCCGAATAGTAATCTGTATTACTAGCGTATTACAGGTAGCTGCTGAGGGGCCCCTGAATTGCCTGCAGATGGCTTACAAAGACTACTAAAGGGTCCAAAAGGCTACTGAACAGTGATAATGAAAAGCTTGCTGTCCCGGAGATATTTCTTAAATATCTCACAATATTTTCCACTGGCCTTTGGTTGTTCAAAAATGAAGTGTGATTTCACATGTAATATTATAGTGTCTAGTTATATAATTAATCTTTATATCTGTTTTGTCCGCCCAGCTGTTGTTGCACTCTAGGAATAGATGGAACAACACATTTATCTCCTGTAACAAACATTTTCTTGTTTTGTTTTCAAGGGACTTTGTCACCTTAATATTGTTAATGCCAGAAAACATTATGTATGCATGGCAGGTAAATGGTTTGAAAGCAAATGCATTGTTTAAGAGCAAAATGTATTTTCTCTATCTTTGTGCTGTCTCTTTTTTCTCTTGAAAGTACAACTAAACATTTTTTTTTTTTGACTCAGTGTTTTCAGTCGTCTCGGCAATGCGATTTGGGAGATACCTGAAGGTGAACTGTGTGCGCTATTGAGGCTTCCTCCACCACAGAATAATGGAAAATGTAGTTCCCATTGATTCTGCTTTTGAATGTTAAACCTCAACCACTGTAAGCCACTGTAAGCCTCAACCACTTCAATGTCGGGCATCTTACAAATTGCATTCCCGATGCATTGCCAATTCAGTTGCCACATTCGGCCCCTGGGGTCATGTGTGTCGGCGACTGAATGAAAGTAGGAGGTGCTGGAGACTTTATGAAACAAATAAAGTAAGTCCCCCTCCAAAATAAATAATTTCAATTAAGTTAAGTTGAAAAACACGGAGTCACAAAAAAAAGTTTAGTTGTCCTTTAAATATCATCTATCCCCTAAATATTATTTATACTGCCAGTGTTGCATTGCATTAGCAGAATTTCAAGCTAATGCATAAGTTAAGAATTTTTTTTTTTTTTAAATATGACCTGTAAAAGATAACACCTGTGGCCCATCCCACTAAATACCGATTAATTAACCTCTAGCCAATCCCACCTAGCTCTCACTGTCCTCAAACACTGGTAGGAATTGGTAGCTTACACCTCATCCAACTAGAACACACATAATTAATCTCTGGCCAAACCTACCTAGTGCCAACCATCCCTAATACATATACTTTCCCTTTGACCTCTTCACTCCCTTTTATGTCTCATGTCCCCCAAACCATCTAGATGGTAAGCAGGTGAGCAGGCTCTCTGCCTCATGTATCAGACTGTTCATGTTTGTCTAACTAAATTTGTGGTCCCCTCTATGCTATGTACCAAGCACCACTTGGCGACAGAAGATTTTACTTTAATGCTTCTGTATGGAGGGATTCAGCAACACCAAAATCTGCTGTGGTTTCACCTGCAATCATTCCCCAGCTCAATTGTAGGCGCCATTTTGAAAGACATAATGTCTTTATGTGCTGCCCTTCTGTGGACAAGAGCTTTGTCAGCGATCTTGACTGCCTGTAGAGCCAGTCAGCAATATTGAATTTAATAAAAGTTAGTCTTTAAGATAGGGTTAGCAATTAGGTTTAGCATTAGGGAAGGGTAGAGTTAGGGTTAGGTAACTGTAGGAAAAAATGGTTAGGAAAAAGAAATGCACTTCTTGAAGGTATTGCCCTATAATTTGTAAAAAAAAACAACATGTAGACATTAGATATTTTCTAAACTCAGGATAAATATTAGAATCTATTTAGCATTTTTTGTTAGAGTTTGTATATGTGTAAAAGGTTTTTCATGTCCAATTTAGAAAAAATAATTATATGATATGATCAAACTAATGGTATCTAAAGAAAGCCCTCCTTATACCAATACAAGCAATATATAATATGTGTGGATACATTAAATGAGAAAGCGGAAGCTAAACACAAACACCGCAGAAGTGTTAACACAGGCTGTGAATGGCATGGCCTAAATTGACCTGCCACCAAGGCAATTTTTTATAAATTTTTTTTTCTATTTCCTCAGTATAAACAGTGATTAAATAACGTAGTGTCCTTAAATTATGCATTTGCTTGTGCAATGTTTAAATATTTTTTTTTTCATTAGACACATAATGACATGTCATGCTAAAGATTTAGAATGAATTTATTAAGGTAAAGTACATTATACGTATCCAATGAGTTCTATGGTAACTTGCTGATCAGTAGCAATTATATATTTAGCGTGGCAGAACTTGTTGGCGGTTTATAAGCACATATTTTTATTTCATTTTATTTGCAGGAGATGCATGTTTTGTGAAACCTTTTCCCAGTTGTATCTGTGTCTGCAGGTTTCCTGTTGAAATGATTAAATAGAATGCAGTCAGTTTAAGTGTGATAATGATGTATTAAACATAGTTTGACTGATCACCAGCAGTGTCGCCAGTGATGTGCAGGTGGATGAAAAGGTCAGCAGCAACAGATAATCTGTGCATGTACCTTGTGTCTTACACACAAAGAACAATACAAAATAATACACAAATATCAGTCATAACTGTGTAATTCATATGACGAGAAGGGTTTGTGTAAATGAGGAAGATGTTAGCTCTCTGTGGCATGATATTCAGTTATCTAGATGGTTTGGCTTGTGGTGCCAGGAAAATGCATTTAGATAAATCACAGTTGTGTTGCCATCTAGTGTTGAAATCGTGCTATTGATTTTTTTAAAATAGATAAATCTATTTTCTTAAAGGGACAGATCCACCTAGTTTATTTTCTGTATGTGGGACATGTTTTCAACCCCTTCATGACCGGACTGTTTTTGGAATGTTGTGTGTTGGTGATGGAGGCTGTTTTAACACTTCGGAGGTGTTTGTGTTTAGCTTTAATTTTCTTCTTTGTCGGTTGCTGTACCCACACAAATTATATATTGGGGTTTTTTTCAGGACAAGAAGTGCTTTCTTTTGATGCCATTATTTTGTTCACCCGTTAATGATTGAAGCCCAATGACATCATGATTTCACGTACATAAATTCTATTTAGTCATAATCTCTATGGCGATATATGGAATAATACATATTAGGTTGGATTGTCCCTTTAATTATAGGTTTCAGATGTAAAATGCATTTAGGTGAAGAGATTTAAAGAAGCAGTAGTTAAAGGTCCATTTTATCTTTTTTTATTTTGTTTCATTATTTGATGTGCTGCATTAAGCATATTCTATTTCTTGTATGCTCAGTTCTTCAGTTTTTGATTGAGTATGCAAAAAGCAGCATGCTCCTCCCCTCGTTGGTTTTAAAACATTCTAAGCATACAGCTGTACACTAAGAATTGCCAATACCCAGTGCTTACTTCACTACAAATAATTGAGAAAAAACAGACATGCGCAACTGTGATGTCACACTGCACTGTTTATCTTTCATCAGTGTCCGGCCTCAATGAATAGTATTATCAATTATATCGTCTACTATACAACTTCAGTGGGCTCAACAGTATCTCTTGGCGGCAATATTAGGGAAACAACATGTTACAATGTACTGAACTAGTCTTATAAAGCTATTTTCTAAAGTAGAGGGGATTCAAATTAACTTACCTCCACCTTATACTACAGCCAACTGAGAGTCCTTATAAACAGGCATTGGTTTTTTAGGAGTGTTGATCCATTGTGTTTAACAAAGGAAAGAAAATTAACATTTTATTCCACCCCTCTTAACCCAGTGATTATATAGGTTATATTGAGTTAAAAAAAAGGTAAAGAACAAAACTGCAGTGTAGTTGGTGTATCTATAAATTCAAATAAATCTGCATGTATGCAGCTGCCTGTGATTGAATAATCAAGCTGCCTTTATATGTACTTTCCCAGCTAAGCAAGCCCTTCAGGTAACCAGACTCTGCCTTGTGATCCTAAGTTTTTGAGTTTGTAATCAGGTATAACGCAATTTCCTTGTGGCCTTTCCAAAATAATATAACCCTTTTTGTATTGTATTATATCTAGACTCATTTTTCAATATGGCATTTGATTTTTATTGCTCAAACCTTGTGATTTCCAAAAACTACCTGTATTTATCATGAACATAAAATAAAATGCAAAGAAGGTAATAATGTCTGCCTCTTATCTTATGTGCTTGTTCATTATTATATATCACAAAGTATACATTCTAATGGTGTATAATGGGTAGGCAACCTTTGTCATTCCAGATGTTGGGGACTACATTTCCCTTAATACTTTGCCAGCATTACGGCTGTAGCAGTATTATGGGAGAAGTAGTCCACAACATCTGGAGTGCTGAAGGTTGCCTACACATGATTAATAAGATGAATAAATAAAAATGCGCCAATGTTAAAATGGACCTTAGATTCCTAGACTGACCATTGTAAGTAAGCACTCCAGTGTCACCAGACATGTTTATAATGTTGAGAAGGTAAAAATAAATGTCTGTTTTATACATCTCAACACATTACTCTACAGGTGTATTGGCACCTCTTCTATCACTTTTCTTTTTCTTTGTACAAGGGGTGCAAGTATTTATATTAGTACACAGGGCCAGGTAAAACAAGCCAGGATCAATATCAATAGAGCGGGTAGTCATACAAGCCAGGGTCATTATCAATAGAGCGGGTAGTCATACAAGCCAGGGTCATTATCAATAGAGCGGGTAGTCATACAAACCAGGGTTAATATCAAGAGAGCGGGAAGTCATACAAGCCAGGATCAATATCAATGGAGTTAGTAGTCATACAAGCCAGGATCAATATCAATGGAGTTAGTAGTCATACAAGCCAGGATCAATATCAATGGAGTGAGTAGTCATACAAGCCAGGATCAATATCAATGGAGTGAGTAGTCATACAAACTAGGGTTAATATCAATAGAGCGGGTAGTCATACAAGCCAGGGCAGGGGCGGTTCCAGAGTCTGATCTCGGGAGGGGCAGATGTCCGTCTGTCTTTTCCTCTCTCCCATGTCCGTCTGTCTTTCCTCTCTCCCATGTCCGTCTGTCTTTTCCTCTCTCCCATGTCCGTCTGTCTTATGCTCTCTCCCATGTCCGTCTGTCTTTCCCTCTCTCCCATGTCCGTCTGTCTTTTCCTCTCTCTCATGTCCTTCTGTCACGCTCATCTCCCTTCCCATGTCTGTTGCACTCCTCTCACTCCCCGTGTCCCTCTGTCTCTCTTCCATGTCCGTTTCTCTCCTCTTCCTTCCCATGTCCGTCTTTTTATCCTCTTCTTTCCTATGTTCGTCTGTCTCTCCTCTCATTTCCCAGCTCTCTGTCTCTCCTCTGCCATCCCATGTCTGTCTGTCTCTCCTTTGCCATCCCATGTCTGTCTGTCTCTCCTCTACCATCCCATTTATGTCTCTCTCTTCTCCCTTCCCATTTATGTCTCTCTCTTCTCCCTTCCCATGTCTGCCTGTCTCCTCTCCCTTCCCATGTCTCTCTCTATTCTCTACCTCCTATGACTGTCTCTTTGTCCCTCTAAACATGTATGTCTCTCCTCTTCCCAATAGCTGTCTCTTTTCCTCCTCTCCCCCGTCTGTGTTCTCTCCTCACCTCCCTTCAGTGTTCTCTCTTCTCCCCCATACGTGTTCTCTCCTTTCTCTCCCCCATCAGTGTTCTCTCTTCTCTCCTCTCACATCAGTGTTCTCTCCTCTCTCTCCCCCATCAGTGTTCTCTCCCCCCCTATCAGTGTTCTCTCCTCTCTCCCCTGTGTTCTCTGCTCTCTCTTCCCCCCAGTGGTGTATCTTGGTTTTGTGCTGCCCTTGGCAGACAGAATTTGGGCAACCCCCTCCCACCCACGATGCACACCCATGACATGACCCATAACCCATGTTGCACACCAAGGTCATGCCCCATCACCCCATTTACATGCCTTCATTACCCCATTACATACACATTGGGGAATATTAATGGCAAATAATATTGGCAGGCAATTTGCCCAATAATATGCCAGTATTATTTGCCATTAATATGCCCCTGCCAATTTGCCCAATAATATGCCAGTATTATTTGCCATTTAATATGCCCCTGCTAATTTGCCCAATAATATCACA
The DNA here is from genome assembly GCA_036172795.1 of Pelodytes ibericus. Lineage (NCBI taxonomy): Eukaryota > Metazoa > Chordata > Amphibia > Anura > Pelodytidae > Pelodytes > Pelodytes ibericus. Next base: position 50,066,863 of record CM069857.1, on the reverse strand, counting down.
GTGTTATTTGCCATTTAATATGCCCCAGCCAATTTGCCCAATAATATGCCAGTGTTAGTTGCCATTAATATGCCCCAGCCAATTTGCCCAATAATATGCCAGTGTTATTTGCCATTTAATATGCCCCTGCTAATTTGCCCAATAATATGCCAGTGTTAGTTGCCATTTAATATGCCCCAGCCCATTAGTGTGGGGTCAATATCAAGAGAGCGGGTAGTCATACAAGCCAGGGTCAATATCAAGAGAGCGAGTAGTCATACAAGCCAGGGTCAATATCAAGAGAGCGAGTAGTCATACAAGCCAGGGTCAATATCAATAGAGCGGGTAGTCATACAAGTCAGGATTAATATCAATAGAGCGGGTAGTCATTCAAACCAGGGTCAATATCAGCAGAGCGAGTAATCATAAAACCCAGAATCAATACCAAGAGAGCGGGTAGTCATACAAGCCAGGGTCAATATCAAGAGAGCAGGTAGTCATACAAGCCAGGATCAATATCAACATAGCGGGTAGTTATACAAGCCAGGGTTAATATCAGGAATTCGGGTAGTCATACAAGCAAGGTTCAATATCAAGAGAGCGGGTAGTCATACAAGCCAGGGTCAATATCAATACACCCTGTTCCAAATTATTATGCAAATTATATTTTTCTCATTTACCTAAATAATTCTAATGTTATCAACTATTAAGAGTACAATTCAAATTTTATTGAACAAACCTCCTAATGGTAACAGTATTTTTTTTTTTAAACATAAAAAACTTACAATGCACTGTTCCAAATTATTACACACAGTAAGTTTCAAAACACTTTATAGGTTGTAAAGAACTGTAATTTGTTGTGTTTGCAGCATATTTACTGAAATCAAAAGCTATTTAAATCAAACTTATAACAACATTTTCACTTTTCAAACATTTTAACAGGTCACGTTACATTTTAACATAGGACCCCTTATTTGATAGCAGCTTCACAAGTCTTGCATCCATTGAACTTGTGAGTTTTTGGACAGTTTCTGCTTGAATTTGTTTGCAAGATGTCAGAATAGGCTCTCAGAGCTGCTGTTTGGATGTAAATTGCCTCCCACCCTCATAGATCTTTTGCTTGAGGATGCTCCAAAGGTTCTGAATAGGATTGAGGTCAGGGGAGGATGGAGGCCACACCATGACTTTCTCTCCTTTTATCCCCATAGCAGCCATTGATGCAGAGGTATTCTTTGCAGCATGAGATGGTGCATTGTCATGCATGAAGATGATTTTATTACGGAAAGCATAGTTCTTCCTTCTGTACCAGGGAAGAAAGTGGTCAGTCAGAAACTCCACATACTTTGCAGAGGTCATCTTTACACCTTCGGGGACCCTAAAGGGGCCGACCAGGCCTCTTCCCATGATTCTGGCCCAAAACATGACTCCACCACCGCCTTGCTGAAGTCGCAGCCTTGTTGGAACAGGGTGGCCGTCCACCAACCATCCACTACTCCATCCATCTGGACCATCCAGGGTTGCATGGCACTCATTAGTGAACAGGACTGTTTGAAAATTAGTCTTCATGTATTTTTCTGCCCAATGCAGCCGTTTCTGCTTGTGAGCATTAGTTAGTGGTGGCCGAATAGAAGGTTTATGCACAGTTGCAAGACTCTGGAGGACTCTACACCTTGATGTCCGTGGACTCCAGAAGCACCAGCAGCTTCAAATATCTGTTTGCTGCTATATAATGGTATTTTAGCAGCTGCTCTCTTGATCCGATGCATGGATCTGGCAGAAATCTTTCTCAATGTGGCTTTATCTGCATGAACCCGTCTGTCCTCTGAATCAGACCTAATCTATTAATAGTGCGATGATCACACTTAATTTTTCGTGAAATATCGAATGTTTTCATACCTCGTCCAAGACATTGAACTATTTCACTCTTTTCGACAGCAGAGAGATCCTTTTTCTTCCCCATATTGCATGAAAATGGTGCTCTGCTTAATAATGTGGAACACCCTCCTTTAGTAGTTTTTCCTTAAATTGGGCTCACCTGGCAATCTAATTATCACAGGTGTCCGAGATTGTTTTCAGTGATCAAAAGAGCCCTGAGACACAATGCCATCCATGAGTTAAACTGAAAAACAACATATTTAATCTCTGTGACACTTAAATAGTATTTGCATAATAATTGGGAACAGGGTGTAGAGCTGGTAGTCATACAAACCAGGGTCAATATCAACAGAGTGAGTAGTCATAAAACCCAGAATCAATATCAAGAGAGCGGGTAGTCATACAAGCCAGGGTTAATATCAAGAGAGCAGGTAGTCATACAAGCCAGGATCAATATCAAGAGAGCGGGTAGTCATACAAGCCAGGATCAATATCAATAGAGCGGGTAGTCATACAAGCCAGGATCAATATCAATATCAACATAGCGGGTAGTCATACAAGCCAGGATCAATATCAAGAGAGCAGGTAGTCATACAAGCCAGGATCAATATCAAGAGAGCGGGTAGTCATACAAGCCAGGATCAATATCAAGAGAGCGGGTAGTCATACAAGCCAGGATCAATATCAAGAGAGCGGGTAGTCATACAAGCCAGGATCAATATCAAGAGAGCGGGTAGTCATACAAGCCAGGATCAATATCAAGAGAGCGGGTAGTCATACAAGCCAGGATCAATATCAAGAGAGCAGGTAGTCATACAAGCCAGGGTCAATATCAAGAGAGCGGGTAGTCATACAAGCCAGGATCAATATCAACATAGCGGGTAGTCATACAAGCCAGGATCAATATCAGGAATTCGGGTACTCATACAAGCCATGTTCAATATCAAGAGAGCGGGTAGTCATACAAGTCTGGAGAACAGAACACCCCATGTTTGTATGTCATGCATGAATACTCCAAACAAAATTCCTGTCTACAGGCAGCTGGGAACACAGGTATGGAGGGGATCGTGCTCCGAAGTGTTTTATAAGCGTAAACCTTGAAATGGATTTATTTATTTTTAAAATTGAATGAAGTATTTAACAATATAGTAATTATATTACTGTCACTTGTCTAACTTATGTATACGACATTGTGCTTACAGGCAAAATGATAGTACCATGTTAGCTGTGGAAATACAGGAAACAAGTAGAGTTAAAATTATACAATTGTCCTAATACAAAACAAAATGAAATCTAACTGTGCTGGACAGCCCTTACAACATCACACTACCGTCATGGATATACAAATGATAAAAATAAGTGTTGCGCAAATACTTGTCTCAAATGAGACTTGACAAACAGTTGTTTCAAATATGTTGAAAAAAATAAAATACAGCAAATCATGTGTATAAAAGTGGAACACTGTTGGCTCTATGAACGCCCTGCTTATAGGTCAACTCACATGGGCCAGAGCCCGAATTCCGGCTCTGGTTTATGCGAACGTTGGGAATGCAGCAATCCCCACAATCCGACTGTGCAATATAATTTAAAAACAATGGTAAAAGCATAGACTTGTGTAGTGTCAGTTCGACTGCTCGGTACTCCGGTACAGGGAAAAAGAGTCCTGTTTGTATGTCAATAGGCAGATCCATCCACTAGCTTCCAGGTACGCCTCCCTCTGACATCAGACGCACAACGCATTTCGTCTCTGCAGACTTCTTTTACTAATTGCATACCATCATGGATGTTTACAACATAATTGATGAATGTTTTTCGTTTTAAATGTAAGGTAATTTTTTTGAGGCTGGACTGCATACCTACCAACTCTTGCCTCCAGCAAATTTAGACATCAGAGTGTGGATCTTGGGAGGTGGAGCACTACTGTGCATGCGCTGACACCAGAGGCTTCCATTTATACCACAGAATTGCGGTCTTAACTCTTGCTGTCCCAATGAGCTCCACCTCTGTCCCAAAAAGTGGGACAGAGGTAGAGCTCAGCAGGAAAGCCTCCCAAAACAGGGACTGCCCTGCACAAAGCGGGACAGTTGGAAGGCATGGGTATGCAATTTGAAGCTGATTGAGTATAAAGGATCACTCCAGGTTGAAAACTGTTAAGTAGTAAGTGTATATTAAAGCTACTATTATGACAAATGTGCAATTATATTATAATTTATTATGCAAATTATTAGGCAAATTGTGATTTAGTCATAGTCTTTTGACTAAAATGCCATTTTAGTTTAGTCGTTTTTTAGTCATCTGAATTGATTTCGATGACTTAATCTCCAGTAGATTTTAGTCAACTATATCTCCAGTAGTTAGGGAGGGAACAGGTCTGTTACCTAGTGTTAAGTTAACTTACTAGGGAGATGGGTGGGGAAACACTCATGTGACAGCACCAGGCGAATCAGATTGTGGTCTGTGTCTCAGCCAAACCAGCTGACAGAGATCCAAGGGAACCATAACCAGAAGTCCAAATAGCTAAATGCAATAGTCCCTCCCAATATTTTAGCCACATTTTAGTCAGATGACGAAAATTGCAATGGATTTTAGTCATAGTTTCAGTCCTATTAACTTAGTTTTTATTTAGTCATTGTTTCGTTTTAGTCACTGAAAACATGCAGTTGACAAAAACAATTCTGAAAATGTTTTTCGATACATGCTGGTCCAGTTTCCAGGAGTCGTAATGTTTCAAATTCGGAATATTTGTTTTTTTTCTTCGTAAATATCCAACTTCCTGCATTTAAGTCATTTATTAGAACCAAAGTGTGTATGATATAATGACAGTCCAGGCTTCACATAGACCTCCAGGAAGTGGCTGTTTTTGCCTCAGGATTATAGAAACACAGATAATAGACACACCATCAAAATATATTTTTGTACTGTATCCAAATCCACCTGTAAATGGCAGACTATAACAATTATTCTTTTCATTGAATATAAATGAGTCATGTCTTGGATGTGGAAACAAACTTGTCTTTTATTAATAGTGACTGAACTGGAGTAAACCAATTCTTTCCAGCTCATCTCAGAAATAATCAGATAGATCTTGTTAGACTTGTCCAGAGTTACGTGTGGGAAAAAGTTCATTACTTAATTTCTGCTCAAATCCTCTTGTGTAATATTTTATATCACTTTTCTTGCTGAAACACGTTGGACAAATTATTAAATTATGCTGATAGCATGTTGAAATGTTCCACCTGCTTATCAGTTACTGAGTAAATTGGCAGCACTCACTGCGTATTCAAAATGTTGTGGCCATTTTATGCCAGGTTAGAAGTCTTATACTGCAAACTATCCCCCTGATTTACCTGATTTAAATACCTGTAAGCTTATCTCTAAGTGGGGCCACACTCCTTAGGCACTTTGGTTTCACTAGAAGTAAACACTCCTGTTGCTAGTCTTCAGAATCCATGTCAAAGGAAATACTTTTTTTTCTCTCCTTGGAGTTAATGGTTAAAGTGAGTGAGGGTATTAATAGTCTAGTAGGCCCCAGAAGTCTTGAGATTGTGTTTAGCACATACACCGATCAGTCATAACATTATGACCACTGACAGGTGTCAAGCCGACGGAGGCAGTGTGATGCATTCGGCAATGTTCTTCTGATAAACCTTGGGTCCTGCCATTCATGTGGATGTTACTTTGACACGTACCACCTACCTAAGTATTGTTGCAGACCATGCACAACCTTTTATGCAAACAGTATTCCTTGATGGCACGGGCCTCTTTAAGCAGGATAATGCACTCTGCCACAAAGCAATATAGGTTCAGGAATGGTTTGAGGAACAGAAATGCGAGTTCAAGGTGTTGACTTGGCCTCCAAATTCCCCATATCAATATCAATCCAATCGAGCATCTGTGGGATGTGCTGGACCAATCCATGGAGGCCCCACCTCACAACTTACAAGGTATCTGCTGCTAACGTCTTTGTGCCAGATACCATTGCACACCTTCAGAGGTCTTTTGGAGTCCATGCCTCAACAGGTCAGGGCTATTTTGGCATCAAAAGGGGACCTAATTAATATTAAGCAGGCGGTCATAATGTTATGGCAGATTGTTGTACACCCTTCCACAACAGTTACAGAGCAATTTTATTTCTAGGCCTAAATTAGTCTCTGAGGGTGCCAATGGTGTTATACTATGATGAAGTACATTATACATATATTTCAGAGTGGATTCTTGGTCCCCATACAGCTTACAAGTTACACATTTGTCCGCATACAGCTTATCAGTGCCATATTTGTCCCCCTACAGCTTTTTAGTGATATTTTTGTAACCAACCAGCTTGTCAGTGACATATTTGCCCCCAATAACTTATACCATTTCTGTGCCCAAACAGCTTGTCAGTGTCATCTTTGTGTTCAAACAGCTTATCAGTGTCATCTTTGTGTTCAAACAACTAGACAACTAGTCTGTGCCATATTTGTGCCCAAACAGTTTGTCCCTTACATCTCTGTAACGCCTATCCCTGCCATCATCATGCACACAAAAACTGTCATAGCCATATTTGTGCCAAATGGTCTATCACTGTCATTTTTGTGTCCAAACATATTGTGTCATATATTTTCAGAGACTGAACAAACTGTCTGATATTAATCTTTCAAAACAAATTGGCATTTTTTCCCTTTATGTCCAACTGCAGCACTATATCCTAGATGCATCAAATCACACGTCACAGAATCATAGAAATATTCCATGCAAGCAAGTTTGCATAATATTTTCAACTCTGACTTGCACATGGAAAAATCTGACTGAAATGTGCTTGGATATATTGCCTCCCTTATCCTTGAGACTGGATTCTTGACCACAAGTTCTTGCATAAACACTGGCATCAACTCAAAGGTGAAAAACTATTACCCACTGGAATATCACAGTGAGAGATTGGATAACAGGCCCCAGTTTAAACTGGTGCATTGGTAATTGGATCTTTTGAGTTTACTGAATTGTTGGGTTATGTTGGGGATCACAATTGTATATGGGAGGCACTGTGCAAAGGTAGGAATCCCCTTGTATGCTGTTTGCTTGCTATAATGCAGATAGACAAAACAATGCATATTATTGCCAAACAGATGGTAATTTACTGGCAGGGTGATAAAGAATTGGCTTGAGACCAATGTTAAGTCTATGGAGACAATAGCAAGACTGGTGTGGGTTTTCTTTTGAAGAAAAGATGGCAACTCTAAATACACCATGTGCCCCTACCTGTCTCCATTCACACTGTAGGGTTAAAGGAACACTAAACATTATATTTCAGTTGTGCTTATAATATGGAAGCAGAAGTGAAATGTTAGTTGTCCCTAGTATGAGGATAAAGTGACATGTACCCAGGAGCAGATGGACTTCCGTTATCCTACTATAAAAAATTTGCAACAATACTGTCCCCTCACCTTTTGACTGTTTTTAATTCCATATTGGAAGGGACAGAATTTCACCCTCATACTCTAAATGCTACTATAACGGTGATACCTAAAGAAGGCAAAGACACGGAAAGGTGCGTGTGAGATTCAGGGGTAAGGAGCGTAGCGCTGGGTGGCGGGTGGAGAGATGAGGTGACTCCAAAAGTGACACAAAAAAGGGTAAGGCGGTAGAATAGTCAGTCCAATCCAAAAGGTCAATGCCGGTAGTCAGGATACACAAAACAGGTATAGAAGTACAGGTAGGGATACAGCAATAAGGATAGTCCAGGGAAAAAGCCAAGGTCGGTACACAGGTAAATCTTCAATCAAAGTAGCAGGTAAATGGGGAATAAATGGTACTGAGAACAGACACCACAGCTCAACAAGCAAGCAATGATTGAGGTGAGTGTGGGGTTTTTATAGAGCTGTTGATTAAGGACCTCTCCCCTTTACACCTGGGGACCGCCCCTGCACCATGTTGTGAATAGGGAGAAAAGGTACAGCCTCCTCTTCCTATTCTCCCTGCCCCTTTGCCAACAACCAATCGCGCAACGTTTCTCGCGAGTAAGCTCCGCCCCCTAAACCTCTTGGAAGTAGTTGTATTCACTGTTAGCGGGTGAATAGCAACTCGAGGCCGGGGATGCGGCCTACCTCGCGGTCGCGCTACAGCGCGATGGCGGCAAACAGGGACAGAGGATGACTTTGGTTGTGAGGGTCCCCTGGGCAAGGTAGGTGAAGGTCCTGGGACCTGACAGACTCCCCCCCGTACACGCAACCTCTGGGTGCGTTGAGGAGCCGGGTGCCCGGGATGGAGCCTGTGAAAAGATCGGATCTTAGCAGGAGCATGAAAATTAGCAATGGGTTCCCAGGTTCTTTCTTCGGGATCGTAGCCTTTCCAATGGACCAAATATTCGAGTCTTCCATGGCGAATTCTGGAATCTAGAATCTTGTCCACTTCATACTCCTCCGATCCATCGATGGTTATTGGTGGAGGAGGAAGGGTATGTCTTCGAGGATAGGCGTCTGGTTTCCATTTCTTGATTAAAGAGATGTGGAAGACTGGGTGTATCCTGAAGGTCTTAGGGAGTGATAATCGAACTGCGGCGGGGCCACAGAGTGTTGTGATAGGAAATGGTCCTAGGAATTTTGGACTTAGCTTGCGAGATGGCCCGGTTGTCTTGATATGAGCCGATGAGAGCCAAACTTTTTCTCCTACTTGAAAGGAAGGTGCTGGAATCCGACGTCTATCCACGTATCTTTTATAGTCTTGTTGGGCCTTGTTTAGGGTGGTCTTGATGACAGAAAAATTTTGTTGGAGAAGTTGAAGACGATCTGTGACGGGAGGTACATGACTGGTCTTTGGTAAATCAAGATGGAATGTGGGATTGAACCCGTAGTTGGCTTTGAAGGGTGACATGCCTATAGTCCTCTGTAGATGATTATTGTAGGCAAATTCCGCCAAGGGTAGCAAGGATAACCAATTGTCTTGGAGATGGGTGATGTAGCATCGAAGATATTGTTCGAGTATTTGATTGACTCTTTCTGTCTGTCCGTTGGTTTGAGGGTGGTAGGCTGAAGAGAGGAGACGGTCTATCTGAAGTCCTTTACAGAACGCTGACCAAAATCGTGAAGTGAATTGAACACCTCTGTCGGATAATACGGATCGAGGAAGACCATGGAGACGTACAATATTTTTCAAAAATAATTCGGCGGTCTCAGCCGCGGTAGGTAACTGGGTGGTAGGAATAAAGTGTGCCATTTTTGTGAACCGGTCGACCACAACCATGATGGTATTATGTTGTAGTGATGGTGGGAGATCCACTATAAAATCTATTGTTAGATCCTCCCAAGGGTGATCTGGAGTTGGAAGCGGTTGAAGGAGTCCTGCTGGTTTGGTATTCCTACCTTTAGAACGAGCGCAGATGTCACAAGAAAGGATATAATTTCTTATGTCTTGTCTCCATCCTGGCCACCAGAAATATCTACAAGCTAGGTCGACTGTTTGTTGGAATCCTCCATGTCCTGCGAGAGGGGCATCATGGAGGGATTGTAAAACAGCAGTCCTTACTGGTGGGGGTACATAAATAAGTTTGTTTCTGTACCAAAGACCCTGGTCTTGATTTAAAGAAGAGGTCTCTGTTAGTGAGATGGGGTGAGATCCGTGTTTCTTTATCTCTGATAAAAGAGAGGTGTGAAGGGCTAGAAAGTGACCTGGTTGTAGAATGGTATTGTTTGTCATAGCTTTAGGGGTTGAAGGTTCGTGGAGTCGGGATAGAGCGTCAGTTTTGAGATTTTTTGATCCCGGGAGATAGGTTATATGTAACCTGAATCTTGTAAAGAAAAGAGCCCAACGGGCTTGTCGCGGGCATAATCTTTGGGCTTTCCTGAGGTATTCTAGATTTCGGTGGTCGGTAAATACGGTGACAGGGTGAAGAGCTCCTTCTAACAAGTGTCTCCATTCCTCCAATGCCAATTTAATGGCTAATAATTCACGGTCGCTAACACTGTAATTAGTCTCTGAGGGGGTCAGTCGACGAGAAAAGAAGGAGACTGGGTGAAGGAAGTCTTTCTCTCCATGGCGTTGAGACAGAACTGCTCCTACCGCTGTTTTGGAGGCGTCTACTTCCAAAAAATAGGGTTTTTTAGGATCAGGAAGGACCAGCTTGAGTAAATTTATTTTTTAGGGTATCTTTTTGGGCTTGTGGAGTCCAATGGAATGAAGTATTTTTCTTGGTAAGTTGTGTTATGGGATGTATGATGCGGGAAAAACTGTTGATAAATCTACGATAGAAGTTCGCGAATCCTACGAACCTCTGGACAGCTTTCACGGAATTAGGAGTAGGCCATTGAAGAATAGATGCATCTTTCTTGGGATCCATCTCCAAACGTCCCGGAGAGATCACATATCCCAAAAATTCAACTTTGGTCATTTCGAAGATACACTTAGATATTTTAGCATACAGATTGTGTTGTTGCAATCTCTCAAGAACCTGGAACATATGTTGGCGATGAGTTCCTAATGAAGGAGAGTATATTAAAATATCGTCCAAATAGACTACCACAAATTTATCCAACATGTCTCTAAAGATGTCATTGAGGAAATGTTGAAAAGTGGCTGGGGAATTGCATAATCCAAAAGGCATCACACGATACTCGTAATGTCCGTAACGAGTTCTAAAGGCCGTCTTCCACTCATCTCCTTTCCGTATACGTACAAGATTGTATGCCCCTAGAAGATCAATTTTGGAGTATATCTGGGCATTTTGCAGGCGATCCATAAGTTCGGGAATCAACGGCAATGGGTATTTGTTTTTTATTGTTATATTGTTTAGTTCCCGATAGTCTACACAGGGTCGCAACCCCCCGTCCTTCTTGCCAACAAAAAAGATGCCTGCTCCTGCAGGAGAGGTGGAAGGACGAATGAATCCTTTTCGGAGACTGTCATCCAGATATTCTTTTAATACTGTCAACTCAGGTTCAGATAAAGGAAATATTCGCCCAAAGGGGATGGCAGCCCCCGGGATGAGATCGATAGGGCAGTCGTATGGTCTATGATTAAAGACGGAACGGAACTGTTCATAGGCCTCTGGTATTTCTTCACGTTGAGAGATGGGTTCTTGTATAAGGGTGATATGAGCTGGAGGAAGACAATGTTGGAGACAAAATGATGAAGAAAAAGTGACTGTTCCGGACGACCAATGGATGAGGGGATCATGAAGCTTGAGCCAGGGTAATCCCAGGATGAGGGGAAATAAAGGAGAATGTACTAAATTGAAGGAGATGATTTCTTCATGTTTCTTTCCTATGCGTAGTCGCAAGGGTTTGGTTTGTAGTTTCACAGGACCAGATAATATAGGGCTTCCATCTACCAATTGCACAACTAAAGGTGGATTTTTAGATTGTGTAGGAAGTTTCAGATGTTCCGCTAGGGTCAGGTCTACAAAGCATTCGCTGGCTCCAGAGTCGATAATAGCCTCCTGAATGATGATCCTATCTTCCCACTGTAAGGAAACTGGAACAGATAAGAGAGGGGTAACACCTCCGGTCATGAGAGGAGTGGGAAATATAGTCTTCTTATCTCGAGAAGTCAGTCGAGGACAAGTGGTGGTAGTATGACCAGGGGTTCCACAGTATAGACAGAGATTAGCCCTTCGTCTACGGTCTTTCTCTGCTTCAGATAAGGGTCCACGAGCCACTCCAAGTTGCATAGGTTCTTCACTTCCAGTGCAAAGAGGAGGGGTTGTAGTGGTTGAGCTGGTAGACCGAAACGGAAGTTTGGGCCGGGAGAAGGTATTCTGTTGAGCCATTCACTCTTCTTTTCTCTCTCTCATACGTCTATCCATTTGGGTGACCACATTGATCCAGGCATCCAATGATCCTGGAGTTTCTACTAGGGCTACTTCATCCTTCAGAAATTCAGATAAACCCAAACGAAATTGATGTATCAAGGCGGGTTCATTCCATTCAGTCTCCCCCGCTGTTCGGCGGAAGTCAGCGATGTAATCCTCGACAGGACGTTTACCTTGTCGTAGAGATCTGAGGTTAGATTCAGCTGTTGACTTACGGTGGGGATCATCATAGAGGGTATCCATTTCTTGGCGAAATGTCCCCCATGATGCTAGAGAGGGGTGTTGACTCTCCAGTAGATGTTGGGCCCAGGTCATGGGACCTCCAGATAGAAGGGAAATAGCGGTTCGAACCCTTACGAAGTCTGTGGCATAGGTCCGGGGGTTTTAATACAAATAGTAACTCACAGGCCGTGATGAAGGTTCGGTATTTGGTACGGTCTCCTTCGAACCTCTCTGGGAGTTTGACTTGAGGTTCTGGGAAGGCGGCGCCCCCATCTTCTGGTGGTGCGATGACAAGAAATGGAGGAGGTACTGCAAGGGCGGGAGGAGGTGGTGCCACTTGGAGTGCTTGTACTTGATTATGCAAATCTATCTGTTGTTCCTGGACTCCTTGTACAGTGTGTGTCAAGATCACAATTTGTTGTGTCAGTGCTTGTATAGCTTCAGCCATCCCTGCAAGCTCCATAGCTTGGCTTGCTTGTTAAGTGAGATTCAGGGGTAAGGAGCGTAGCGCTGGGTGGCGGGTGGAGAAATGAGGTGACTCCAAAAGTGACACAAAAAAGGGTAAGGCGGTAGAATAGTCAGTCCAATCCAAAAGGTCAATGCCGGTAGTCAGGATACACAAAACAGGTATAGAAGTACAGGTAGGGATACAGCAATAAGGATAGTCCAGGGAAAAAGCCAAGGTCGGTACACAGGTAAATCTTCAATCAAAGTAGCAGGTAAATGGGGAATAAATGGTACTGAGAACAGACACCACAGCTCAACAAGCAAGCAATGATTGAGGTGAGTGTGGGGTTTTTATAGAGCTGTTGATTAAGGACCTCTCCCCTTTACACCTGGGGACCGCCCCTGCACCATGTTGTGAATAGGGAGAAGAGGTACAGCCTCCTCTTCCTATTCTCCCTGCCCCTTTGCCAACAACCAATCGCGCAACGTTTCTCGCGAGTAAGCTCCGCCCCCTAAACCTCTTGGAAGTAGTTGTATTCACTGTTAGCGGGTGAATAGCAACTCGAGGCCGGGGTTGCGGCCTACCTCGCGGTAGCGCTACAGCGTGATGGCGGCAAACAGGGACAGAGGATGACTTTGGTTGTGAGGGTCCCCTGGGCAAGGTAGGTGAAGGTCCTGGGACCTAACTACCAGCCAATATCCCTCCTAAACGTAGACCTAAAAATATTTGCGAAAATTTTAGCTTCCCGAATAAACACTATCCTCCCAACACTGATCCACCCAGACCAGACGGGCTTTGTCACGGGACGGGAATCCAGGGACAGCACTATAAGAGCAATAAATCTTGTACATATAGCACGCGAAAAGAAAATCAAAACCATTATGATCTCGACAGACGCTGAAAAAGCATTTGACAGACTGGACTGGACTTTTATGACGGAAACCCTGAAACATATAGGATTCGGACCCAACATGTTGTCCTGGGTGACTGCCCTGTATTCCCGTCCCTCAGCAAGGGTGCGAATAAATGGGGCTTTGTCAGATTCTTTCTATATCACAAACGGGACGAGGCAGGGATGTCCTCTCTCACCTCTCCTGTTCATACTATCACTTGAGGCGTTTCTAGAGAAAATAAGGAATAATCCAGATATTACTGGCCTACAGATTGGGAAGACCCACCATAAAGTAATGGGATTCGCTGACGATATGTTGTTCGCCCGGACAAACCCAACCATTTCTCTCCCAGTCCTTACGCAAGACTTTGCACACTACGGACAACTATCAAACTTAAAAATGAACTACACAAAATATGAAATATTGAATGTAAATATACCCCAAGCAGAAGCTCAGAGACTAGCAAAATCATTTCCATTTAAATGGTGCCATAGTAAATTAAAATATTTGGGGATCTGGCTTTCCAATGATGCATCAACACTGTACCAACATAATTTCCTTCCCCTTCTTGCAACATTACAGAAGGATATTTCTACGTGGTCGTCCCTCCTCGTGTCATGGACGGGCAGAGTAAACACTATTAAAATGAACGCCCTTCCACGTGTTCTATATCTACTCCAGACGATACCCATAAAGATCCCCCGTGCATTTTTTGCATCAATACGCACAATGTTCATAAAATATATCTGGACTTCAAAACCACCTAGATTGGCAGCTGCATTATTACAAAAACCTAAATCGGCTGGTGGACTTGGTCTGCCATGTATACTGACCTATTACTGGGCATGCCATTTGGTTAGAACTCTTGAATGGACCCACCACCCTATACACAAACAATGGGTAGACCTAGAAGCACACTCCACTCACTTCCCTCTTAACCATTCCCTATGGGCCATGCCGCAAACAGCTAGGAGAGTGGTCAAAAATCACCCCCTGGTATCGGCAACAATGGCAGTAGTCCACCGAATATACAGATCCCATCAACTAACGACATACCCCTCGCCTATGACACCACTACGCAACAACCCTGACTTCCCCCCCGGACAGACGACAGGTGACTTACTTGGAACCTCAGACACCCCATTACTTAAATCATACGTTGCCTCTGGCACCATCAGACCCTTATCTGATCTTTTACTCGGAGCCCAGATTACACCCACAACCGCACTCCAATATTTACAACTAAAAGGTTTCCTATCCAAATTACCCCAAAAGCATAATCTCATGCGACCTGAAACCCCATATGAAAAGCTACATGGTTTGGAGAGGATGCCAACACATGGAGTCTCTCTGATCTATCAGATGCTAATGGAACCGGGGAATTCCCCCCCTACCAACTTTTGTTGGGAAATGGGAGCAAGTGCTTCAGATAATCTTGACAAGACCTCAATGGCACAAAATATTTGCCCTAACACATAAAACCTCACTTAGCACAAAAACCCAGGAAATGAACTATAAATTTCTCACGAGATGGTACCGCACCCCGGAGAAATTGCATGCAATGTTCCCCGAGGTTCCAGATGTATGTTGGAGATGTGGGGAATCTCCTGGTTCCATACTACACATATGGTGGGAATGCCCAGGAATAACCCCTTACTGGAAGTCAGTGCATGACACCTTACACCGATTCACAGACCATACACCCCCCTTCCAACCGGCATCATGTTTGCTGCATCATACATCCTTGCCAACAGCAATATACAAGAAATCTATAATCCCACATTTGCTAAATGAAGCAAAAGCATTGATACCCCTACACTGGGGTGAGACATCATCTCCCTCCTTCTGTGAGTGGGTTGAGAGAGTAGAGGCTGTACGGGCCCTAGAAGACCTGATCAACCGATCAGAGTCCCAGGCCGAAACGTGTAGACTAACATGGTATTATTGGTTGGAATTCTTGGATGAATTAAGACAGAAACCAGAGAATAGGAAAAACACAGACACACCTAACACACAACCCCGATCCTAGTGAGAAATATAATTTTGGTTCTGGAAAGGTATCGGCCCGACGGGACTAAGGATAGAAGGGAAAAAATAGCCAACATAGAAGTCCGACCCTAAATAGATTTTTTGCTATTCTATTGAACGTATTGGAAATTGAAAAATGAATATCTATAGCGATATCTACCCACCTCATATTAATCTCTCCTCTTGAACGAGGAGTTCCCCATTGACAATCCTGAGAGTAAACATATAGATGCCTGGTTAACAAATGTATTTTTAATAAAATTCTATCAAACTGTTTTATAGAGAAGTGAAATATTGTTTTAATGTACCGGCTGCGACCGGATTGAAAAGAGTAAATGTATTTTATTATTTTACCCTCCCCATCCCCTAATTATTTCTTGATTCTGTATCCCCTCTCCCCCCACCTCCATTTCTCAATTCTGTATCCCTCTCCCGTTTCATCTTTTTTGAAAAAATGTCTAATAAAAACACTGATTTATAAAAAAAAAAAAAAAAAAAATGACATGTACTTTTGATAGTACACGCCAGTTAATACTCTGACGGACAGCTGCCATGTTTCCATAGGAAGTTAGCGTAGAGAGAGACCCTAGTTTTTGAATGGGATCTGTAAGGGGCGGACCTTAACTAGGTCGCCCTGCTGCCCATGCAAAAATAAGGAGCTCTCTCTATGCTAGCAGCAAGAGACCCTCGTATTCAGCAGTCGGAGCGGGGCGAGTCCACGCTCTGATTGGCTTTGCAGGCACTGATGCGGTCAGCACGCGAAAACCAGGAATTGTTGTGTCTCAGATGTGAGGCACAGCAGAGAGTAAACCCCCATGCTTCCTTCAAGGAAGCATGGGTTAAAATGTCACAGAGTTCCTTTAAGAGGGCACAGGCTGTATAGTTCTCATTTCTTCAATGTGAAAGATAGTTTTATTTTAGTTCATCTACTTATTTTGATTTTTACATCTCTTGTGTCAGGTTTTTATTGTGCCCACTACACTGACTCAATGGGGCTGGTGTAAAAGTTGTTTGTCCAGGGCTGTTTTTTATTCCAAAAACCTTGCGCGTACTAGGGTAACAAGTTTAAATGTATGCTGGTGTCAGTGCAGATACATCTATCAACAGGTGACTTCAGTGATCCCAGCATGTTATTTGAGGTCGTTAGCACTGTGATGAGTACTGCTTTACTAAATATTTGTATATATTTAGTTTAAAAGTTAAATATAAACTTTAGCTGACTATTAACACGGCAATAAGACAAGTTACATGGCGTCCGACTAACAACTAGCACACAGTATGGTTAAAAGGTAAGCGTATTATCAATGATTTCCTATTGAAGTACAGTCCTATAAAATGCACCATGGAAATGGGCGACTCAACCTTGAGGTCATCTAAAGTTGTTAATCCCACTGCATTCTGGGAGATGGACCATGGACCTCTAAAGAAAGGTATCAAACAATGCAATGTGGTCAGTAAGGAACTCAATGACATTAAACTACATGACTGGCAGAATCCATACCTCCCATTTCCCCCCCTGCCATGTGGGGTTACACTGTCACTGCACCTGGCATCCAAAGTACACCAGAGTATGCGATCAAGATGACGGAACTACAGTTCTGAATCCTGCTGTCCCACCGATTTGCAGACGTATATGGAGGAACATAGCTTCCTGAGTAGCTCGAAATGAGGGTGTTCTCTTTCCCCATGAAATGATCCATCCGGAGCTACAGTGATTGATATTTGATAGGCAGACAAGACAATTGGATAGAAAGGTCAAACGTGTTACCAATGGGGGAATTTAAAAGTAAAAAGTAGTGAAGCCCCTGACTATTGAGAGAAAGCAGCCCCCTTGTCAAGCTTTCCAGCACCTTTATATGGCACCTAGATACCCGCTTAAAGAGACAATAATATGACATTTTATTAAGCACAGTTTATAATGTTATAAAGTTGTTTTTACTGCAATTTAAATTTTGTAGATTTCATAAAACTGTAAAGAAAACATTGTCCAATAAACTTGGGTTTAGATCTCTTTACTTTGATAAACTACAAGAGCCCAGTATAATTTTACAGCATTTATTCTGCAGAGGTATTACATAGCTGTCAACAAACCAAAGAAATTGGCCAACTTATACAATCTATTATCAAAGACATGATGCTGATCAAACAACTGTTTATAGCCATGTGGTAATTTGAGTAAACCGATTAATTTCAACATCATTTATAAAGAAAACAACATTCACAAAGTTATAACTAAAAACAAATAGCTATATTGCTCAAAACCAATTTTAAAATAATTTCCGTACATGCGTTATACTTGAAAAATGAGAATAATAAAATACTCCTCCCCTATGAACAGTGCCCTGCAATGCAGAAACCAATGAAATAAAGTGTTCTTGTGATACATCTTTAAAGAGACAGGAATGATTACAGAAAAGGGGTGAACATAATACATGCAATTTATGTATATTTATAACATAGTAACATAGTAATTTAGGTTGAAAAAAGACACAAAACCATCAAGTTCAACCCTTCAACCTATCATTCCCACTTTTGATCCAAAAGGAGGCAAAAACCCCTAGGGAAGCTATTTCGAATGTTGCCTCCTAGGGGGAAAAGTCCTTCTTGACTCCAAAGGGCAATCAGATTTCTCCTTTGATAAAGAAGCTCTATTAATAATGCTTATTCTGTTATTAAAAGGCCTGGATGTTCTGCGTTCCTAAAAAAAAAAAACATCCAGACCATTTTTAAATGAATCTATTTAAGCTGATAGCACAACCACTCTTGGCAATGAGTTCCATAACTTTATTGCCAATACCATAAAGATCCCTTCCTTTGCTGTCTATGAAATCTTTGCTCTTCCAGTCTCAGTGGTTGACCTCTTGTTCTTTGTACATTTCTCTTAATGAACAGGTCACTGGGGAGCTCTTTATATTGGCTCTGCACATATTTATATGATGTTATCATATCCCCCTTGAGACACCTTGTTTCTAATGTATATAAATGCAATTTTTAAGTCTCTCTTCATAACTAAGATCCTCCAAACCCTTTATTAATTTTGTAGCCCTCCTTTGCACTTTTTCTAGTTCCATAATATCCTTTTTAAGAACTGGTGCCCGGAATTGTACTGCATATTCAAGGAGAAGTCTTATCATTGGCTTGTAAAGAGGTAATATGACATCCTGTTCCTGTGATATGTATGATGTATAGATTCCCTTGTTTTATACATGCAAAATCGTATTGGCCCTTGCAGCTGCTGACTGGCATTGAGCACTATTGCCAAGTCTGTTATCTACAATTATTCCTAAATCCTTTCATTAGTAGTTAAACCCAGGGAAATATAATTTAAAGTGTATAATGCTTTGTTATTATTTTTCCCAAAATGCATAACTTTACATTTGTCAATATTGAACCTTATTTGCCCCGTCCCCCACTCTGTTTAAATCTTCCTGTAAAGAACAAACATCAAGGTTGGCCTGTATTACCTTACCTAATTTTGTGTCATCAGCAAAC
Organism: Pelodytes ibericus; assembly: GCA_036172795.1. Lineage (NCBI taxonomy): Eukaryota > Metazoa > Chordata > Amphibia > Anura > Pelodytidae > Pelodytes > Pelodytes ibericus. The sequence goes on along the minus strand of CM069857.1, from coordinate 50,048,145 downwards.
ACTGAGATATGGATTTCAACACAACTTGGGACATCATTAATAAATAATAATTAATAATTTTTAAAGGGTTAAAACAGACCCTGATCCAGTTTGAGGATTTTCCATTCACAACAACCCTCTGCATTCTATCTTTTAGTCTATTTCAATCCAAATACATACATTTGCCCCCAAACCCAGTTCTCTCAGTTTGTAGAGTAACCTTTTGTGTGGAACTGTGTCAAATGCTTTCGCAAAGTCTAAATAGATCACATCAACTGCCACACCTAGATCTATATTTTTACTGACGTAATTAAGTTATTAAGTTAACCATGTTGACTTTTCCCAGTTATATTTTGATTTATGATGTATTCTTGAGTATATACCTTTAGCAATCCTTCAAATAATTTCACCATATCCTTCAAGCTCACTGGCCTATCATTACCCTGCAGAGATTTTGATACCTTTTTAAATATTGGAATGACATCCGCCTTTCACCAGTCTGCAGACACTATACCTGAACTGAAAGAATCCCTAAAGATCAAAAATAGTGGTCTGGCCAGAATTATGCTTAACTCTCTAAGGACCCTTGGGTATATACAATCTGGCCCTGAGGCCTTGTCTATCTTAACAGAGTTTCATTGCTTAAGCACTTTTTTACTGTATCAGCCAATCCCATGTTCCAAAACAATCAGTATCAGGGGCTCATCCATAAGTTTGTCCTTTATTATAAAAAAAAAAGAAAAAAAAAAGCATTTAATATGTCTGCTTTCTCTCTGTCCCCACTAACCAAATATCCCATTTGGGATAACAAGGGCCCAACATTTTCTGCCTTTAGTTTTTTTCCATTTATATACTTAAAAACATTTTTGGGGTTATTTTTACTCTCCTTAGCAATCCTCTCCTCATTTTCCAATTTAGCCATTTTAATTGCCTTTTTGCAGGCATCTTTGTACTCTATAAATGATAATGCTGATCCCGTGCTTTTATAATGTTTGAATGCCATTTTCTTGTTTTGAATTTCCTGTTTCATGTTACCAGTAAGCCACATTGGTTTTGATTTGTGTCTTTTGCATTTGTTTCCCAAAGGTATATATTGGGATGTGTACTTTTGTAATGTGTGCTTAAAGGAATTCCACTTGCCTTCTGTGTTTAGTCCAGAAAACAATCCTTGACAGTCTACATGTTTAATCGATGCCCTTAGCCAATCAAAGTTAGCCCTTCTAAAATCAAGTGTTTTGGTGGCGTAGTTACCAATTTGCTTTTTTGCATTAATCTCAAATGAAACCATGTTATGGTCACTATTCCCCAAGAGTTCTCTTATTTGGATATTTGAGATAATCTCCTCATTGTTTGTTATTACCAAATCCAGACGGGCATCCATTCTAGTTGGGGTGTCTACTAATTGTGGCATAAATCTGTTATTAAGCAGGTTCAGAAACTTGCTGCCCTTAGTGGAACTAGTTGTGCCCCAATTTCAATCTATGTCTCGGTGATTAAAATCTCCCATGATTAAAACTTCATTCATATTTGCAGCCTTTTCAATTTGTAATAAAAGCTGATCTTCCCCATCAATGGTAATATGTGGTGGCTTGTAGCATACACCTACAAGAAATGTGCAAATCTTTTTACTATCTATGCCAATCTCCACCCACAGTGTCTCCACATCAGTTGCAGTTTTCATCACCTTTTTAAAGACAGGCCTTTAATTTAATCTAGGATTTACATATAGACAAATCCCTCCCCCTTATATAAAAGATAGTTGTCTGAAATTAAAGGTTGCACATCAATTAGACGTTCAAAGGAGGTTCAAATGTCCATGTATTTATCTGGCAGTAGTCATTTATGAGTCCTGGCATGGTTAATGTCATAAACTGGTACTCTGTCCTACTGCAGAGAAACATATTTGCAGTGTAAATGAGGTCAATGACTTTGTATATCTCTAGTCATTGCACAGTAACTAGTAGGTTATATACAGTGGATTCCACAATCAGAAAACCTGTAAAATTACATATGTGTTTATAACAAGATTACACAAAATCAGGAAACAGTTGTTAGAGGTAGACAAAGAGTTAATTCAGCATTTTTACATGTATTTTCTTAAAGGTAAAAGAATTTGCATTAGATCAATGAGAATTGGTAGGCACCGTGGGTGTGCCATCATGGCGTTGCTCCTCCAGTTTCCGGTGACATCATTGTTTGGGCTGAAACATCTCCTCCATGCACCTTCCAGTGTGATTTTAGCCCTTGGCTATAGTTATCCATCCTCCTGCTCAGTTGTTTGTGTCTCTGGCCTTTGTACATGACCAAGTGCCCCTTCTGCTGTTTTGCCTTAGTCGCTTCCTTCTCGAGTGTGCAAGTTGACTCCGGGCAAAAAAAAAGAAGTGAATCCAAAAATAAAATCATCCAATAATTATTTTGATATCCATAGACCATAAAACCGTGAGGGCACAAAAAGACAGGCAACAGCAAGAAAGAGAAGGGCTAGATGCTCACCTGAATTTGGGAATGCACACTGGTCCCTGTGGTATTATAGCACATGGAGCTATTAGAGATTTCCAGCGCTTTCTACATGTGGGATTAGAGCTAACTTGTTACATAACGTTAGACCTACTTCCTTCTTGATTCTAATCCAGTGCTGCCAGCCTCAACATTTTATACCAGCCCCTCTCTGTCTTTGTTTCTTGATTTTTTTTTGTATAATATTTTTTATTGTGTATTAAATGATGACATATACATCTATGAAAAGAAAAACAATATAAACTGCTAGCGTTGTTTGGTCAATTACAGAAACCAAGTAATACAACATGTATACATATACACATATATCCCCTACTCAAAGGCTACAAAAAAAAACAGTCGTAAACATATATTAAAATCACATCTTTGAGCAAAAGGAGGAATTCGTCCAGAATAACATGGAAGTGCTATAGCAGGTTTAGTGAAACAATGTCATAAATATCACACAGAACATTGAATAAAAAAATAAAAAAAAATAAAAAGAGGAGAGGGGAAGAGGAGCCCTCGGGAAAGATTTGCATTAAATTAGGTAGTAATAGGTGCAGGAATATTTTCTGCCTGTACAATATCAGCCTGACAGTCTGCGCCCCCAATATTGAGAGACCAATGCATCCAAGTATTCCTGTGATGTGTTCTTTTGCCATTTGCAGTCTGTAAGGCATCTTCCATAACTCTTATAGATTCCACTGTATCTAGCCAATCTCGGAAAGAGGGGGCCACTATCTTTTTCCAGTAGCGGGGAATAAGTAGCTTGGCCGCGTTGAGCAGATGGATAGTCAGGGAGCGCTTATAGGCCCCTAAAGGGTATGGAGTGTTATGTAGTAATATCGTTAATGGATTAACACATATGTGTTCGTCGCCCACGTTCTTAATGGCCAGCAGCACTGCCGTCCAGAAAGGAACAATCAGAGGACAGGACCACCAAATATGCAAGAAATCTCCCACTTGTGAATGGCATCGCCAACAAATATTAGAAACAGATGGGAAAATTACATGCAAGGCTGCAGGGGTCATGAACCAGCGTGAGAGTAGTTTGAACGCGTTCTCCTGGATGTGTGTGGAAGTTGAGCATTTATGTGCTAGTAAGGACATTTTTTGCCATTGTTGGCGTGTGAGTATAACATTACAATCTCGTTCCCATTGACGGATAAAAGGACGTTTTGATTGGTCCACTAGATCTGTTAATATACGGTAAATATTGGATACTACTCTGGTAGGTAGGTCTTCAGTCATGTGCAGTAGCTCGAATGGTGTGGCCTCTGTAGAAATAGGGTTATGTTGACCTAAGGATGTAACAAAATGTATAAGTTGATTGTATTTGAAACGTATCCCAGGGGTGGGGGGGGAGACTGAAGTAAGTGTGTTTAGGGGTGTGATCGTTTCTCCCTCTACAACATGTCCCAGTCTCGGGTAGCAGACCTCTGACTGGAATATATCTCTAAAAAACCCATAATCATGGCCTGGGGGGAATAGATCGTTACCTATCAGGTCTAGTAACAAGGACGGGGAGTTGATTAAAGATGTTGAGCGGATGTAGCGTTTACAAATACGGAGGGTTGGGGCGATGGTTGGATGGGTAGTAGAGTCGGGTTTCATCTGAGCCACAGTGGTCCAAGCCACTACAGGGATAGGAACAAAAAGATCCTGCTGTTCAAGTGATACCCACAGTTTATGAGATGGCCTTGTCCAGTCCACTATTCTAGCTAAATGTATCGCATGATAGTATCTTTCAATATCTGGCAGTCCCATCCCCCCCAGGCCCTTAGGACGGGTAAGAAGGTGTTGGTTCAAGCGCGGACGTTTATTATTCCAGACGAATTTACGTATTATGGAACGGAGTATAGTAAAGAATGATTTAGGGATAAATACGGGGAGCGTCTGTATTACATATAGGAAACGTGGGAGTATATTCATTTTAACAACAGCTGCCCTGCCAAACCATGAGATTCGTTTGGCAGACCATCGGGCGAGATCCTCTTTACAGGTAGCAAGTAAAGGTTTGAGGTTAATATTATAAAGTTGTGATACATCAGGGGAGAGAAAGACACCTAGGTATTTGATTTTATTATCACTCCATTTAAATGGGAAAGAGCTCTTGAGGGCAGTAACAGTAGTCTTGGGGAGGGAGATATTAAGCGCCTCTGATTTTGAAAAATTGATTTTAAAATTAGAAAGACACCCGAACGTTTTAAACTCATCGAGAATATTAGGTAGGGAGACAATGGGGTTAGTCACAAAGAACAGGAGGTCATCAGCATATGCTGCCAGTTTATGATAATGTGGGCCCATTTTCATCCCTGAGATATCTGGGTTTGATCGTAAGGCCGACGCCAGAGGTTCTAGAACCAAAATAAACAAGCGTGGAGAGAAGGGGCAGCCTTGTCTGGTGCCATTAGACAGGGAGAGCTGGGGCTTTTGCCATTTGGAGAATCTTTAATCGCGAGGGTCAGTTCCTCCAGTGTAATTGGGGAATCTAGTAAAAGGGCATCATGGATGGATATTTTCTTCTCCATGTGGGCATCTAGGTATCTTTGTATTCTAGAAGATAAGTCCATTTTCTCAGCGTCATCTAGGGGACCAGATAAATGATATAAGTCGTGATAATATGTACGGAATATTTCCGCTATCTGCTGGGTGGAGTGAAACATGATCCCTTGCTTAGAATTAATTTTTGGTATAAATGTCATTAGGTGTCGGTCTCGCAACAGCCGCGCCAAGGTTCTACCTGCCTTATCCCTACTTTGGTATAGGTGGTTTTTGAGTTGTATGTGTGTACGTCTATCACGGCTATTGCAGAGATCTGCTAATTTAGCTTTAAGGTTTAACAGAGATTGGTATACATCGGACTTAAAGAAAGTTTATGAGTAGTTTCAATATGGGCTATGTCATTTAGGAGTTTTATCATAGATGCAGAGTACTGTTTTTTCTTATGAGCCCCCAAACTGATTAAGTGACCTCGAAGGACCGCTTTATGGGCTTCCCAAACCACTGTAGGGGAAGTTTCCGGTAGTGAGTTCTCTTTAAAATAATTAGAGATGTGAGTTTTGAGCGCTGGGGTCACATGTGGGTCGTGTAAGAGAGATTCATTTAGTCTCCAGGAGAATTGGCGTTTAGACAAAGAGGGTAGAGATAGTTGCAGAGATACAGGAGCGTGATATGCTCCAGGTGATATGCCCAATATCTGCTCGATTCACAAGTGGGAGATGTCGGTGGGATATACAGAGGTAGTCCATCCGAGAATAGCGGGTATGAGGGGGTGAATAGAAAGTATAATCCTTATTACCAGGATGTTTAATGCGCCAAATGTCGTCCAATTGTGAATCATGGAGAGCTCTTTTTACAATCTTGATTTTAGAGAAGCGCACAGAGGAGGAGCCCGATGAGGAGTCCATTTTAGGGTCCAGGGGCATATTAAAATCTCCCCCCAGAAGAATCAATCCTGAGGCAAAATCTCGTAGCTTGTGTAACATTGTGCGTAAAAAAGTGTGCTGGGAGATGTTCGGAGCATATAGAGTGGCCAGGGTGACAGTCTCGCTACCGATTGTCCCTTTCAGGAATAGGGCTCTCCCCTCGTTATCCGACCACTGGTCCTGGACAACAAAGGGGAGGCGCTTAGACAGGAAGATAGCGACCCCCTTGGTTTCTTGGAAAGGTGAGTGGGAATAAAACAATTGTGGGTAGTCCCTATTACGAAAGTCAGGGACTTTACGTCTCAGTAAGTGGGTTTCCTGTATCATAGCTATATCTGCGTGCAGACCTTTGAGTTCTCGGAATAGACGGGAACGTTTCATGGGGGAATTGAGCCCTTTAGCATTAATCGAGACTGCGGAGATATTACTCATGCTAGTCATTTGCTAAATGGGCAAAGAATCTGTTATGTACAAAAGACAGTTCCGAGGGCCACTCAAGGAAAAAGGAAAGGAAAAAACAAAAAAAAGAGGGGGAAGTAAACAACAAAAACAGAGTGTAAAACAATTCCAATATAAACAATTCAAACAGCAAAACAGGATGTACAAGACCAAGACCATACATCCAGATGACAAAGGGCAAGAGTGCCCAATGAGGGACCAAACCTAGACCACAAATGTGGCGGTGGTCCACACCTTTTTACAGGGGCACAAATGTGCTGTGGGGAACGCGGGCTAATTAGATGGGGTCTCATTTATCGAGGGTCAGAAACTAGGTTCGGTGTCCTACGAGCCTAGTTGTTTCACTGGGGTAGGGAAAAAACCCAACCGTAACGGAGCAGGAACAAGGTAAGTACTGGGGTCTGGGGAAGGGGGGAGGAGCGTGGCATACTAAGGGGAAATATCCTGGCATATTACATGGCATATTGGGGGCAATATCCTGGCATATTGGGGGCAATATCCTGGCATATTACATGGCATATTGGGGGCAATATCCTGGCATATTGGGGGCAATATCCTGGCATATTGGGGGCAATATCATGGCATATTAAATGGCATATTGGGGGCAATATCCTGGCATATTGGGGGCAATATCCTGGCATATTAAATGGCATATTGGGGGCAATATCCTGGCATATTAAAATGGCATATTGGGGGCAATATCCTGGCATATTAAAATGGCATATTGGGGGCAATATCCTGGCATATTGGGGGCAATATCATGGCATATTAAATGGCATATTGGGGGCAATATCCTGGCATATTAAAATGGCATATTGGGGGCAATATCCTGGCCTATTAAAATGGCATATTGGGGGCAATATCCTGGCATATTAAATGGCATATTGGGCTTCAAAGTTCTTTATTTGAAATTTAAGTTTTTTTTCCTGAAATTTCCTTCTTAAAATGAGGTGCGTGTTATACGCCGATAAATACGGTACTCATTTGTACCATGGCATTACGTACACAGTGGAGCTCAAAATCTATACTTATAAACAGTAATCATCTTAATAGTAAAATACAAAAATATAAATATATGAAAGGGTATACTGCGCATAGAACTGTCGGAGCACATCTGAAGAGCACCCGGGCAGTAAGGTGCCTTTCCCATGACATAGGCCTCACAAACAACAAAACAAAGAAATCATATTTTCAGATCGAGTAATGGGGGAAAATCAGGGGGGGTATGGGAGGGCTCTAATCACATATCTATATCGATTTAGCAGGGAGGGGTTTGGGAACAGTGGGGAGTGAGAGGGGGGGACGGTGAACCCAGTGTACATATGGGTCACCTGGGTAGAATGGGGTCACAATCATATATATGAGGTGGTGGTCCTAAATTTATGCATCAGGATAGTAGCGCGGGATGGGTTTAAAAGTTTAGTTTAACCGTTTGTAGTGTGGCATCCCATATACAGTGGAGTCCGAAATCTTAATATATACACGTGGACATTTGAGCAGCTAAATAAACAAAAATCAAATGGTGAAGTAGGATCAGGGAAAGGAGTAGGATCTAATATAAATCAATGAAAGAAGCTGCGGCCAGCTATTTTTAATCTTACGAATCCGTAGCAAGGGGCGGTGTGAAATATCTGGAGCGAGCACCAGAAAACAATCAAATCCAGCAGGAGTCTAATCAAACATAGGGGACCATCCTGTCCGGGACGGAGGCTGAAATATACGGACCAGATAGTTCCACACATAAGTCTCAGAACGGTGTCTCAGGTGAGTTTTATTATTCAGCCAGATCAACCAACAATGACCGCCCTAGGAGTAGCAGGCACTTGCAAATTATCTACCGGCGGTTCCCCATCCGAACGGGAGACAGGTTGTGTCGGCCTGGGTCGTCACTTCCTCTGTGGCCAGGCCAGCCAAGGCTGGTTTAGTAATCGAGGTACGGTAGGACCATCACATTCGGAGGAGGCCCAACCAGGTAAGTCAGGCACCTGAATGCCCAGACGGGAGCAAATCAGAAGGGGATCGTAGGATCAGCCTTGTCGAGCCGCGGTGAACAGTAATGTTTAGGGGAAAGCCCCAAGAGAAGGGGATATCTCGCGCCTTCAGTAGGTCCGCCATTGGTTTCATGAGCTTCCGTGCCTGCAAAGTCGCCCAGGCCACATCAGGTATGATGATTACTTTAGCTCCCTTGTAGGTAGTGGATCTCTGTTTACGGGCCGCTCGCAGAATTTCCTCTTTAAGCGGTAAGAGTGGACACAGCAAATAATGTCCTGTGGGTAGGAAACATCCTAGGTTTTCGAGCGTAGGGCCCTATGGACCCGGTCCAGACAGATATCTTGGATGTTTCGGTCCCCCAATAGAGACCTGAAAAGATCCGGGATAATTGAGAGTAGGTCCTCAGGGCCCTCTGATTCCGGGAGGCCTCGTATTCGTAGATTACATCTGCGGCCCCGATGATCCAAATCGACTAGATTTTGGGCCAATTGTGCAGTAATGCGTCGCTGCTCCGCAAGTCGGGACTCCAATTCAGTCAACGCAGTGTGAAGTGAGGACTGATCGGTCTCCACTTTTTCAATATGGTGTCCTTGGTCCGCTAGCTCTGTACGGATAGTATGGAGTTCCTCCTTTATGGTGGCACGAATCAGGTCTACTGCGACCGATAAATAATTTTTGACTTGTGTCACTAGTTCTGTGAAATCCGCCTTAGTCGGGGCCGAGACTTGGGTCAGGGATGGAGATCCTGGTTCCTCATCAGAGTCATCGCTAGCGGACAGCAGCGAGGATTCCCGTCCAGGCGGCGCCATCTTGGAGGCTTCACTCAGCGGCCAAAAAAGTCCGTAAGTTAGGGAGATTTTGTTTTTTCCCTGGCTTTCCCGACTCAGGAAGGTTACAAAGCTTCTTAGATGATTTCCCCATCGAAGAATTGGGATGTAAGACGGTTTAGGAGCCGTAACGTGCAGTTTCACGGCCCGGTTGTCAGGAGCTCAGCACATGTGCATCTCAACACATCGACATCAGGACACGCCCCCCGTTTCTTGATTTTTATACTTTATGTTCCTGATGTTTCCACCTGAACCTATGGGGCTCAACCCGCTGGGAGAAGGTGACGGCTTTCTTTCTGCCTCTATGCCACTGTCTGACTTCTGCTTGTTCCCAGAGAGTACAGCTCCTGTTAGGCTCACCCTTTGTGTACAATACTTTGTATAATCTTTTGCTCAAGCAGATTCCTATTCACCGAGTCTGACAGTATCATTACACTGCAAAAAGAGTTTAACCCCTTCACGACAATGTCCGAACATGTACAGGCTTCAATTCAATGCATTGGTGATAATGCCCGGCTTTAAAACGGCACAATTGTATCGATTTGCACTATTTTCAGCTTGGAAGCTCCATGAGTGAAGGCTATTCAGGAAAAAATGGTCACTGGGGCTGCCCATGGGCATGTTTAAAGGGACAAGGCAGTGACAAGGGTCACTAACTTGTCAACCCCCCCCCCCCCCCGACACCTAATGCAAATCGGGTGAGGGTGTTCCAAGCCCCTAGAAAAGGGACTGTCTTAGCCTGCAATAGCTGACACAAGTTCTCTCAGCAATTGCGGTGAGGATTTTAATATGTCTAGGGCTTATCACAATCCATTGCCATCCTCCACTAAATTTGGGGGGATGGATGGGGTGAGGTGATGATGGTTGCCTTAACAGTTAGGTAGACAAGGATCAACCGTTATTTATTGCATTTTATTGATGTCATCACTGTGAAAATCAGTCACATTGTTACAAAAAAAATACATTCAATGACACTTTGATCTGGTGTCAGAGGAGAGAGGAGATAGAAATACAGTGTCACAGAAAAAAATAAAATGATAATAACACAAAAAACATGTTTACACTATTTATTATAATGCATACAGTACACAAAGGGTTAGGTTTTAAAAAATGGTCTCAAAAGAAAGCCCTATTTGTCCTTTTAAAAACAATATATAATATGTAGGGATTCAGTTAATGCATGTATGCACTTTTATTTAAACACAGCATCGCTAAAGTAGAAAAACAGCTATTGTCCATAATGGACATCAAAACAAAGAAAACCATTGTCCTGAATGGGTTAAGACTGCGGGAATTCTTTAAATACTTTATTATGCAAAATGGAGACTGGACAGTGTCCAAATCACACTTCATTCTATGGATAAATTATGCATTGAATTTCTTGTTCGACAACAGATCCCATTGTCCTGGAGATTTTTGCCAAAATGATAAATGTAACTAGAATTAAAGACTTAATTGTGCAACCAACTGTATTTATATAAAGCTGTCCAGAATGGACTCTGAGATTAAGTGGAAGCCTAAAGCAAATGCAAACCCTATAGATAATTCTACTAGAAATCAAATAAACAAACCAACTGATGTTTGCAGGGTTCAACAGTTTAATAAATACATGTTGACAAAAAGTAGAAAAAAATACCTTGCACAAGTTATATTTTATACATCAGAGGACTGTGACTGAAGAAGAAAGTACAAATTGTTGAACCTGAACAGTTACACAAACAGAAATACAAGGAAACAAACATCCTTTAAACAGCCAGAAATTATTCTGCAGCAATAAGCATTAGGCAATATCAACAGTATGACAAATTCTGGCACTTAAAGTGGAACACAAAAGCACTATGTTACTTGTCTGAATAAAAAACCAGCATGTATGTATACAGAAATATGTGAGTTTATACTGAGCTCTGCCTCTAAGCTGAATCAGAGCTGTTTAGGCAGCAGGTGGCGCTGTTGGTGTCTAGTAAATGATATATGTCTCACTCACTCTCTCCTATTGATTATATATAAAAATGAGCAGTGATTTCATATATGTTTGCATGCTTCACAGTGAAGCAAGGAAGCTGCTGTCAGAAGATAAAATTATGTGTATCTTAAAAAATACTTGTCATTTTATCCCGTGGAAGTTATAAAGCAATAACTGGAAGTAGCGTATTGCGTTGTCCTAACCATTTTCTCCTACAGTGACCTTTTATGGTCTAAAGCTTTAACCCTAACCGTTATATGAACCCTAACCCTAACTCCAACCCTAGAGGCAGTCTAGCAACCCTCCCTGAATGATGGAACGGAACACTGAACACTTCCAAAGCTCTTGCCCACAGAAGGCAACGTCATATTGATATAGCATGCTGCCTTTCAATTTGGTGCTTGCAATCGCACCAGGGAGCGATCGCCTTGCTCTCTGGGACCAAATTTAGGTGTTTCTAATAAAAAATAATAAAAATATAAAATAAAAATCTATACAGAAGAAAACAAAGGAAATAGTTGAAAAAATGAAGAGTCAATACATCATTATACTTAACTGTAAGAAATCTTGATGTAGTAGACTATATCCAAATCCAGGCTGGTCTCAATCATATAGAGCATGTAAGGAAACAAATTGCACATTGGTGTTTCTCTGTAGCAAACAACAGAAACTTATTAACATTCAGCGTAAGTGTATCTATTGATGATCAATTATTCATGGGCAAATGCCTCTAAAAAAAGACACCAAAAGTTAGAATATTATATAGAAAATTACAAAAATGTTATTATAACAAAAAACACTTCAGCTAGAAAAACAATCACCAATTTAAAATGCACAGTAGCACAGGAAGCAATCACCAATGTTTAAGCAGTCATTTAGACATAATTCGCCTTCACCGACAGCACCCAGCATATGGACACTGTTCAAGCTTTAATTCGGGCGTAATTTGCCTCCAGTGATGGCGATACAAACGGGGCAGATGCCCAGGGCCCAATCATTCCTGGGGGCCCAAAGCAGCTGCCCCGTGGGCCCCTGCTCCCCGCATGACTGTCCCACGCGGAGACGGTCAAGATCAGGCAGCAGCCGGTAGTCCACCCGGTATTCTGTCACAGCCACCAAGTGCTTGACAAAGGGCAGATTGCTGCCCGAAACGTTGCTATGACTATTTATTAAATTCACAAGGTTTTTTGAAATATCTGAATTAAGTCCTGTGAGAGGAAAATCCATTAATCATTATGGTGATTACTTATTCCTCTCCTTGATAACTTAATTGGTTACTTCTGAATAAACAAATATTATGTAGAAACGAGCAAAGTCCTGGCATATTGAATGGCTAAATCTGGCATATTAAATGGCTAAATCTGGCACATTGAGGGGTTAAGTCCTGACATATTAAATGGCTAAATCTGGCACATTGGGGGGTTAAATCCTGGCATATTAAGTGACAAAATCCTAGCATATTAAATGTCTAAATCTGGCACATTGAGGGGTTAAATCCTGGCATATTAAGTGACAAAATCCTAGCATATTAAATGGCTAAATCTGGCATATTAAATGGCTAAATCTGGCACATTGAGGGGTTAAATCCTGGCATATTGAGTGGCCAAATCCTAGCATATTAAATGTCTAAATCTGGCATTACTTTCTTCTCCACAGTTTTGGAAGAATTGTGGAGATGAGGGCACATATTTTCACACATGGTGGACATGCTCTAGAATACAACCCTTTTGGCAACAGATCCATAATTTACTTGGACACATTTTGAACAAACATATAAACCTGGACCCTCTGACTTTTTTGTTGTCAAACCCACAGGACGGTTTAACTGCTGTTTAAAATTGCATTAGCAGCCAGTCGTTCTCTGGCACAAGTCTGGAACCAACCTACTATTCCAACCGAATGTGAGGTGCGGGCTTTGGTAGAGCAGGTGATTGATCTGGATCAGCCTACAGCTTATCTCCATGACTCCCCAGAAAAATCCCCCAAACTTTGGAAACCCTGGTTCATGTTCTTCCCCAGATAGTTTCTTCCAACCGCCTTTTGTGTATGTATTTTTCTCCCCCTGAATCGCATCCCCTACCACCTTCCCGATTTTTAAGTGAATGTATATGCAGATGCTCGGTCAAGGAAATATGTTGACATACTGACACATCCCACAATGTACTGTTGACCCCATTAGATAATATTGATGTTATTGTTGCTTTTATATTATGACTCTGAAGATTCCAATTCAATATTTTATGCACAAGTATTTTAATTTTGTTCTGCAAAAAAAAAAAAAAGCTTTAGAAATTTATAAAAAATAAATGTTACATTTTTTTAATCCCAGGCTCGAGCAATATGCGGAGAGCTGAGTGGGAGTCAGCAGAGTCTGAGTAATTCATCACATTTAGAATACAGATATTAAAATAAGCTTTTATAATGATGTAACTATAAATGGTAACAAAGGTAGATCATGTTCAAGTTGGAGCAGTGATTTAAAGTTAAATCAGAGAAGATATTTTTTTCTTGGTGATGTACCTTTAAGCTGTTAACTCTGGTTTTTATAATAGCTCTGGTCATAGGCCACATAATGTTACTTAATAACAGTCTCCAAAGTTGTAAATGTTTTACCTGAAGGCAGTAAAGGTTACATGTTATGACAGAGGATATAAGCTATGAAGTTAGCTAAGAATATGGAAAGTACATAGCTCTTTCATTAAACCTCCCGTGTATTAAAACCAGGGTATCCAATGTATCTGATATTAACTCATGCCCTCCCCCAGTGATTACTGTGAATGTATACTACATGTGCTGCAGCACTGATTACATAGACACTGAGCTTATAAAGTTTTGCTTTATTTAGTCAGCTCCTGTGTTTCTGGATTAGAATCCATTGTGTTGAAAGTAATAAGCTTGTTCTTGTACACAGTAGGATCTCTTAATAGTGCAACACATTGTCTGTTGACATCACTAGAGAGACAGGAAATTAAATTAATGGAATTATTCTCATTGGATCCTGCAGCAGAAAAAAAAAAGAAATTGACATTATATTGCTTGAATTATGATTGATATTGGGATGTATTTAGATGTTGGAAGATTTAAAGAAGCCTTTATATAAGATCTTTCTATGGGCGTTATCACCTTTTATATCAAATACTACACTATTTTATTGTATTACTGTCCTGTTTTTGCGCAACATTCCCTTGTTCTTGACTTCTAGGAAGATGGAGCCTCTTTCTGAAATGACAAACTTACACGTCAGTAGTCTAGATTTTCTAATCGTACTCAGGGCCCAAAAGGGATTGAGTAACGCTGTGTTTAGACACTAGTTGCTCTTTTGAGAATATTCTACATTTATCGTTGTCAGGAACTCTATGATACACTCACACACACTGCACGTTGCAATGAGTTTTATTGCTATGAAGTTCTGTGATACATTCATGTACACTCAGTAGCTTACCTGGTGGAGTGGGTGGCAAAGGGGGTGTGGAGATCAGGGCCGTCTTTAGGAGTGTGGGATCTGAAACACCCATCTTTTTGTAGGGGATGAGTAGGGCAGGTATTCAATGTCTATTCACTGCTCAGGCACACATGCTCTTAGGTTACCTTGTGCTCCTTGCATGCCTAGTGATTGGACCCTGGGCAAGCATTTGCTTGGGCCCCCTGGACCCTGCCCCCTCCCATGCATGCAATCATGCCCTCCATCGCAATGTTGCCCCCCCTCCCCCCCTCACAAAAAAACCCCCATAAAAATAAGCGTACACTCACTGGACTTTTCTTGCAGTGAGTATTTTTATTGCATTGTATAAAATGTGTATATTACGTGTATAATTGCAGTGTATAAACTGTATATTTGGATACAAAATGTGTATATATGGCTGCAATATGTATACCATCTTACTATGCAACACTGCACTACAACTACTCATTACCTAAATGACAAAAATATACACAGTTTCTGCTCCGTGTCCCTGGCCGGACGTCTCCTCTGTGCAGTCTTCCCTCCTGCACGGAGGAGGGAAACAGTCACCGGATGTGACATGATGTCACATCTGGCGTCAGTTATTTATTAATTTTTTTCCGGTCCTCGCATCCAGCGGATGTGGCTTGCCGGAAAAAAACGTTCACAAGCGCAATGCAGTGTGAACAGGGTAAGCAGGGGCTGGGGGCCCACACGACAGCTGCCTTGGGCCCCCCAGGAGTAACTAGGCCCAGGGCAGCTGCCCCGTTTTCCCCGCGTTAAAGACGGCCCTGATCCAACAGAGTCACGGGTAGCGCAGAGCAAAAGCTAGTCGCTGGGAGCAAGTCCTGTGAGTGCAATCTGCATGCTGGGGGTAAGTCATTGGTGCAATCTGGGTTCTGGGGGTAAGTCATTGGTGCAATCTGGGTGCTGGGGGTGAGTCCTGAGTGCAATCTGGATGCTGGGGGTAAGTCCTGAGTGCAATCTTGGTGCTGGGGGTAAGTCCTGAGTGCAATCTGGGTACTGGGGCAGTGTTTAATAAAGCTCCATAGCAATAAAACAGTGACATGTGTTATTTGCATGAGCTTCATGATAAACTATGACACATATTATTGTGGTATTTATTGCTGAATAGCCATAAGGCTCAGCCAGGCATACCGCTCAAAAAATGCTGACTGACTGACGTCATGGGAAATATAGTCAATAGCAGATGCCAGTGTTAGATGTTATCTACAGTTCCCATGAATCCAAGTCAGACCAAATTCTCACCTGATGATGGCTGAGCATCATGATAGTTGTGGTCCGTAGCACAAATGCTTTATAGCATCCTTCTGTCTCTTAACTTGCTTTTAGGCAGTGGGGATGCAGAGGTCTCAAGGAGCATGAATTCCATTCTTGTTTCATGCATCTCTGTTCAGCAATATGAATCAGAGCATCGTGAGCGGTGGAGGAGGAGGCATGTGACACCTGATGCTCTGACTCATTCAGAAACTCAGTGTGCTACAGCTCCTCAGGGGTTCTCTACAGACTGGATAAATCACAAAAACACCAATACCCACACTTCCTACCTCTAAAGGAGCTGATTAGGGAAGATCTCCCCAGACCACCTCAGGAGGCACTTAATCCCTCAGATGGATGATCTGTCCTTCAATACAAAGGTGTTAATAGTGCATGTTGAATTTTAAGAAACATGCAGACATCTGGCTAGAGATACATTTAATGATATGATACAAGAGAGAAGGAAAGAGATCATCTGAATATCATTAGTGAATAGGTAGCACTGGGATTCAAGGGAATTCATTGAAGTTACTGGTTTGTCAACAGAATCAATATCTTGTCATAACAGAAAAGGGTCCCACTAACAAAACGTGGTATACAACTGAGAGGGGAAGTAATGAATGAGTTTACAGAGAAAGGGAGAGTGGAAGTGCAATGTGCAGGGGCAGATCCTAGACAATTAGGGGCCTGTAAATTTTATTTTTTTTAAATTGGCCCACCAGCGAGTATACTATGTAATGAAATAGAGCAGAAAATATATATTTGACTTTTACTTCAGTGGAGCTCTGTCATATACTTGAGCACACTGCCCATTACTGTGAGTTTTAATGCTGTGGGGCTCTGTAATATCCTCACTCAGTCTGCACATTGGTGGCGGTATAGCTTAAGACTGCATCAGTAGATAGTGGTACAGCAGAGTTCCCATATGTATACAGTTAGCCAGACATTGTCAGATATACAGTTAAGCTTCCAGCAGCATATAGGAAGCCAGACATTCATACTGGTACAACATAGCTCCCATCTGTATATAGCTTGCCACATATTGATAAAGGCATAGCATAGATCACCATTTAGTTAGCCAGGGTAAAAATGTTCCCCTAAAGTTAGTTTGGGGCAAAATCCTGGCATATTAATTGGCAAAATCCTGGCATATTGAGGGGCAAAAGCCTGGCATATTAATTGGTAAAATCCTGGCATATTGAGGGGCAAAATCTTGGCATATTAATTGGCAAAGGAATGGCATATTGAGGGGCAAAATACTGGCATACTAATTGGCAAAGGAATAGCATATTGAGGGGCTAAATACTGGCATATTAATTGGCATATTTAGGGGGAAATCGTGGCATATTAAATGGAAAAAGAATGGCATATTGAGGGGCAAAATCCTAGCATATTAAATGGCAAAATACGGGCATATTGAATGGCAAAATACGGGCATATTAAATGGCAAAAGAATGGCATATTGAGGGGAAAAAACTTACTTATTGAGTGGCAAAATATTACTGGCATATTGACCAACTGCTCCCAACCACCCTCCATATTACATTATACCGGATAACATGCTTGTGAGGGTAGGTGGGGTGAGTGGGAGATATTGTCTGGGGGGAGGGGGGCAGAAAATTTGTTCAGTAAGGGGCCCTAAAATTCCTGGTGGTGGCCCTGTGGCCAGCTATGTAATTGACTTTCAAGATAATTGTACAAGGTGTATTGTTCTGTTTCTTTAAGACTTCATGATGAAGTAATTGTTGTTGAGTCTAGTGTTTTTAAAAACAGTGACATCAGCATCTAAAGAGCAAGTGCTTCCTTACAACAGCTGTAAAATCTAGTTATAAACATGCTCTTCCTATGAATGTATAGAGAGCAATACTTGCTTGTTTGACCGGTGTGTGCTTACACAAACATTTAATGAGCAGTAACATAATATAGGAAGTTTGTCATGTCTATAAAGAGATGAAAGATGTTAGTAATGTGCTTTTTATTTGTATAAAATGATTTATATAGAAAGCTCACGTAGTTTTTTTTAATTTATTTTTTTAAATAAAATAATGCATTTACCAACAAAATAAACAGTAAAAACATATTCAGCCTTACAATTTAAACGCCACTTACTACTTATACAAATTGCATATCGGCCTACTATTCTGGTTGCAGTTCCAGCCATATCGCATGCAATATGGAGCTCTTGCAAACAATCAATTCATAGCTGATCAGCTCATCCTGCCAATAGGTTCTTCCATTTCCTAGCTATAAGGCCTGGCGCCCAATAGTGTGCAAGAGTTTATAAACCATCCTTAATGAAAGTAAATGAATACTATAATGATATAATCACTCAAACATCTGAATTGTCTTTTAGCTATAATTAATGATGTTTACCATATATTCCCATTACATTTGAATATAGCTAATGGTGTTCCTTTGATTTGGAAATGCCCATAATCTACCTGCTGATTATAGTGTGATGACTGTTGTAATAAGCTATAATTTAAATTGCAAGCCCAATTCTGCAACAATAGAGTGATTGATGGCTGTAATTAGCTTGAATGCTGTAATAAGCTGTAATTTAAATTGCAAGCCCAAATATGTAAAAATGTATTTGCACAGAAAATATTTCCCATATCCATATTTCCTTGTTATTTCCTATGTTGCATCTTGTGCATGTGTTTAATATGTGAAATATACTTTAAAGCAGATTACAGTTCTCCTGTCATATCTTGAAAATGATTTTCCAGGGACGTTTGCATTGTGACCTCACTGAGAAGGAGTACACAGGAAGGAGGCTGCCACCACCTACAGAAATGGTCATACCACCTATGGATAGAGCTGTCATTAGCCATTACTTTGGAATCAAAGGGGTTTATTCAGGTATTTCTTAAGGAAATTTGGAGCCCTGAATTTCAACCCATTTTAGTTATCAGAATGCATCTATTGTAGATTTCACAGCATTAATGGTGCAATTACCATGTCAATCAACCTGTTTTTTAATAAAACACACACGTATCCTATTTGGTACCCCCAAAAACAATTAGGGAATTGTCACATATACATATGTACATACAGTGACATATATTACCTTACTCACCGCCGTAATGGCTTGTGTGCTGACAATACAGGTGACGTCATGCCAGCTATAGGCTGCCATCGCATAACTTGTTGTTATGTGCCCTGTGGGCATTCAGGCCATCAGAAGTGTCACTCATTACCTAATCTGTGTTACATTATAATATAATTTGGATACACTAAGGGGCTGTGGATATTGATTTATTTTGAGTTGTTTCAGAGCCAACAACGCCAGAATTAAATGACTGATTACCAGTCCCACTATTTACACAATTTTGGCAAGTCTAAAGACTATTCTTGGGGGATATATCCTGAATGGGATGGTGGGGCAGCTATTATGGAGTTGCCTACACCAACACAGACTCATCTTCCCAGTAACCCCAAATGACCCTTTATGGGAAACTGGATCATTACTTATATTTTTTCGAACTTTTTGATTTATTTATTTTTTACTTATTCTTTGAACACTTTTATAGTCTATTTACCTAGCTAGGTGATAAAGTTTAAATGCAGACTTTATTTAACACAAATCAACATTAGTAAATAATGCACCATTTTTCACTGTGGATATGAAAGGGTATCTATAGCACCCTACACTAATATGAGCACCCTCAGTCAATATGAGCAAAGAAGGCTATGAAAATGGGCATTTTCAATGCTTTTCCTATTTTCTTACAACCACTTCCCAGTTTCTGAAGCTCAAGAACCTGTTGCTGCACATCACCGCCTTGACAATTCCCATTGTGATGAATATCTAAGGGAATTTGGCCTATGTGTTACCTCATATTTATACCTCTGTGAAACAGGAAGTCATGATAGAACATGTTCTTAGTGTAGGTGTACTAAAAAAATATCAATGGGGATTTACTTCAAATAAATTTTTCTCATATGAATTCATAAGGGTGACAATAATTGTGGAACACATTTTCTATTTTGTATAAACTCGGGTTGTGTTTGCAATTGTCTGATGTCCATCAGAGCAGGATATTTTTGTGTATTTTTTTATAGAAAAGAGAAAAAAATGTAAACAAACAATGGAGATAGTTTGTTCACAGCTTCTTTGCTCCTAAATGACAAGGGTTCCAAAATGAGTGGAGGGCACTGTATGTGATTGTGTTAGGCAACAGTGGGAATAGAAACCATTGTGCCGCGGTGGTAAGATTGCCACATGGCCCCTTGACCATGTAGCACATAACCCATGATCCCACCATTGCAGTATACCTCCACTGCCCATGTACCAGTTTTGTCCACATACTACTTGTAAGTGGCTACCTAGTGTGGCCAATGCAGTTTCAGTTGCGACCCTGCACTTACAAGTGGAGTGTGGACAAAACTGGTATGTAGATAGTGGGAGTATATTTCAATTGTGGTATCATGTGATGTGCTACTTGGTCAGAGAGCAGTGGTTTCTATTCATGCCATTGTCGAACACTCACATATGTAAAAGGTACACTTTCATATCCACAGTGGAAAATGGTGTGTGCTGAATGAACGCTGCCAGCTGTACTGTAGACATGTAACAATACCCTACAATATTATTTGGAGAATTGGAATGCCTGAAATTCATCTATTTTTGCTGAAATTCAAGGAACTTCAACCCTTTAAGAATAAGGGGAAAATAGCCCATATGGAATAGCCGAATTTCTCCACAAGTTGGTCATTAGCCACAATCTGGGCACATTTTCCCCAATTTGGCCCATATAAAATTAACCTCAAAGTCTCTCTCGACCTACTGACCTCAATAACATCCTGCACATATGCAGTGGCCATAACCTGCTTGGCTCCATGATGATATTGGGAACACTCTATTTAACACAGAGCTTAAGTTTTATTGGTGGGAAATACAAACACCAAGAGAAAAGGTACAATGCAAAAGGTAAATTTTCAAGTGAAGCATTGCAAAAGTTTAAAAAACCAAAACAGGAACAAAGAAATGCATGTTTATTTATTTTGGAGGTATCAGCTTCAATATTCATACACTCCTCTCCTCTCCAGACTGAAGTGATCCTTTAAAGCTACACAAGAGCTTTCATTATTCATAGCCATACACCTACCATAATCTTCAATGACCTAAAGATTAGAACCTCAGCCATGGGTGTGCTTTCAGAACTTTTTTTTCCTGCACCTTATATTTCAGTTGTGCCAATTCCCTCTTGTGTGTAAGATTGCATTCACAATCCTAAATTAGCTTTCATAGCTACTTCATTCTTATCAACTTAAATGTAATTTATTATGTCTTGAAACCTATATTCCTGCTAGTCCAATATCTTCGCAGAAAAATACCAAACATAATGGACATAACAATTATTTCCATTTCTACCATACCCCATCCAGCCACTGCTTTACTCAAATAAGTCAAATAAGTGAACCAGTCTGCATATCTATTTGCTCTCCATTTCAGCATGTAGCCCATTTCCTGAAGTATATGCATCATGAACAGATCACTCCATTTCAACTAAACCTCTTACCTTCTATTAGAGTGCAAGCATCAAGCAGCACTTTCAACCTTTATAGTAATTACTTGCATATTGTCTAAATAGTGCATTCCCCACACTTTTAGCACACTCTAAATCAATAATCAAAATAGTTTATTAATTAATTTTAAATCGCAATGTATTCTACGTTATGTGGAGGGGAAAAAAATCAGACATAAGATCAAGAACACACAGTTCTATTGCCCATATAGCAATCATCCCTATGTTAAAATATGAACAGAAAACTCCCATAAAGCATATCTGGTCACACTTCGGTTAATACATTGGCCTGGGGTTACAATTATGAGAGGAAATAAATCCTTTCACATCCTAGCCTCTTTTGCCAAAAATGATAAGTCAAGACTAGAAGATAAAGGGTTCTTGAAGGCAGAGGTGCAAGAGAAGAGTAAATCAGGTATGAATAATAAAATAGCAAGGTAGATAATTGATATATTATGTCTGTGGCAGTATGATGATTTCTGATCTAGGTACATCCCATAGTTCATGGTCTCCAAATGAGCTTTTGTTATAGGATTTAAAACTTTTTGGTTCAGTTGCCCTGGGATTGTAATAAATTCAGCAGAACTGATTTAAGAATTATCTAGATTTCAAGTTATTAAGAAATCCAACCTAAGCCGGTTTCAAAAGATGAAATGGGAAACGGTCAATCCAGTTAAACTTTGCACAGTGATACGCTTCTACAGCGGTGGGGATTTCTGGGCATTCGATTGCAAAGATCAGGATATTCAAATTGTATGTGCAGCTCAAGGAGCTATTTCACGAACCTGCCAAAGAGTTTAAGTGGGACCTTCTTGCAGAGGTCAAATATAGATACTATTTTGCATAAAACATCAAGTTAGTATTTCCGTACCATAATCAGTGCTGGAAATTATTTTATTTTAGTGCCTCCAATGTAAACCATCATGTGCTAGCAGACACAACAAATACTGACCATGTATAAATCATCAAGTGGTTCTTTGTTTATTTTACATATAAATTTACTTACAGATATGCATCTGTTTTCTAACCAGTTATACATTTGCAGATCACCCTTCCCTGATTTTTTCTACCTGTGAAAAACTCTTCCACTATTTTCTCCAGCTGCCATATCCATTGAGCAGTCATGAGCTCACCTAGGTTTTGGCGCGTAACACGTAGGCGTCTTGTTCACCGGGTAGGAGGGAGTACTGTCTGGCAGCAGAGCTGTATCTTCTATGTAGATTAAACTTACAATACAGGCTGAAGGTATCTGGATCTCATACTTTCCTCCATTTGGCCACCGCCGTTTGTTCCTCTGGATCTTTTCCTCTTGACTCTGTGTCCTTCTCACACCTTGTAAAGATTCCAGCTACCTCCAAATCAGTGGAGTCAGAATCCTGTAGGACTCCAGTAAAGGTGAAAAGGTCCACTCTAAAGACAAATCCTATATATGCACCAATGATCAGGAAAAACTATTTAAAACATATTCATTTTGACAGGGCAGATTTCCTTTAACGAGTGAAATAAAAATGCTTGTTGTACTCAGTATCACCCATCATTTAAAAATAGTTTAGGCCATTTTCCCTGCCCAAATTTCTACCTGCAATAACATTTTATACTGTATATTTCGTTCTTGTCTTAATTTTATTTAAATTCCATGCATTCAGCACCCTATTTGCGAACCTATACTTTTCAGATTACAGAGGTATCACACTCTAATTTTACATGATGACATTTTCCTTGTTTAAAACAGTAAATTCTAATAAAAATGACAAAGTATTTTTTTTGTCAGCAGTAGTTCCCTAAGAGAGATAGCTTTACCTTCCTTACATAGCAGAAACAAACAAACAAGAGGCAAAATTATGCTCCTTATCTACAAACATAGAAGTGCTAGGTCCCTTCCTCCAGCTCATGACAACTGTAGACAAAAGATTCACTTTTAATTTAAACATCGCATGAAGTGGACATTTTAGATATCGTTATGACGCTCTTTGTTCCCTGTAGCAGATATATTGCTTATAATCTTTCATATTATTTATAATCTGTGATTAGATCTTCATTCACCTTGGGTCAGATTATGTACGATTAGTCCACGGTTAAAATCATATAGGTTCTGTTAAGCCATAGACATGGACAGTACAGTTAGATACTGCCAATTGTAGTTAATATATAGACAAATCAAGTCATTCTTACAAATAAGTATAACTCAAATTCAATGAGTTGAATTTTTACAGGAATGCCAACTTGAAATGTCATTGTTTTCCATTAAATTGTACACTAAATGAGTTACAAAACAAATATAAAAATACAGCACAAGGTTAAAAATAATGTTCCTTAACACCTTAGTGACAGAGTTCTATGCTGCAGCATGTGATGGGCCTTGAAGACCAGAATTTCTTTATTTTTGTCATGTTTGTTTAACTGTGATTTATTTCTTCGTGTTCAGTCCACCCACACAAAAATTAAATATCAATTTTTAAAGGACAGATGGGACTTTCTTTTGATAGTAAATTATATCATATGATGAAAATTATATATAAAAAAAAAAAAAAATGATGATGATGAAAAGATACCAAAGAACCCGCACTTTTTCTAACTTTGACCTGATTTTTGTTTTCCACAATTACAAACTGTAAAAAAAGAACCCATCTATATAGTTTATATTTGTCCTGAATTTAGAAATACCAATGTTTCCATTGTTTTTCCCCCCCAGTAATAGGGCAATAACTGATAGTGTTTTTTTGTTTCCTAACCATTTTCTTCTACAGTGACCTTTTGACCCCAACCGTAACCCTAAATCTACCCCCCTTAATCTAATCCTAATTGTAACCCTAACCCTAGCTCAAGGGTTAGCGGTTTCCTTTTTTCTCACTGTAATGTTGCCAACTGCCTCTAGGGGCAGTCAAGCAACAGTTTCAGAGTGACGGAAGAGATTTTTTTTAATCACTTCCATCGCATGCTCCTCTTCAATACGGCACCCGCGTTCACCAGATGCGGTGCCCTGAGGGGCAGAGACAGGTGTTGCATGATGCCTCCTCCGAGGCATCATTGCAACACCTTTAACAGACATGAAAAGCATGGTCCACGTATATATACGTCCCGAGTTTAAATGTAGCGCTGAGCTTGCTACATGCTGGCAGCTATTCTCAGAGGCTGCTTCGGATCGTATGCGTTGATCATATGCTCCTACAATGATCGTAAATATACTGTACCTCAGTCAGTGTCTGTATTACTAAATACAGTGGAGGCAGGCAGCAACATGTTATGTTGTTGCAGTAGGTAGAAATCATGTGAGACCAGAAGACAATCAATCAATTAGCTAACCAAGCATCAGATCCCACAGAACCACATTATTTTTTTATTTTTATTTATGGTCACATATAGGACTTCTACATACAAAAGATAGATAGACTGGTAAACCCCCCACCCCAAATGTCAATCCTTCTCCTTATGCAATGATGTGGCTATTCAATCAGCCTTTGCCACCATCTGCATGGTTTCATCCAGCGATCATGTGGGAGTCATCTGCCAGCTGAGTTTTGCTTGACAACTTTCATATGCAGCATTGATTATCATTATACCAGTTCAGTTGCACAGCACCTGTTCATCTCAACAACTTTGGCTTCTGATGGAAAACAAAATCTTCAAAATCAATCGATCGAGGCATCATGCAACACCCTTCTCTGCCCCCCCAGGGCACTGCAATCACCCATATTGAAGAGGAGCATGCTCCTCCAATACGGCGTGCCCAGCAGAGCAACGGAAGTGATAAAAAAAAAAAAAATCTCTTCCATTGCTCTGAAACTGTCGCTTGACTGCCCCTAGAGGCAGTCAGCAACAGTACAGTTAGAAAAATAAATAAATAAATGGAAAAAGCCAACTCTAGATCTACTAACCCTAGATCTAGGGTTAGGGTTACAATTAGGGTATCCTTCTCAGAATTTTATACCACGGCTATATTGGGCACTTCAGTGCGACATTCTGCGCTGCCAATATATTTAGCAGCAGGCAGGTACATTCACTGCCCCCATATTCTTCTATTTCAGAGCTCAAACCTGGAGCAGGTAACTGAGGAAAAATAATTCAGGTAAGAGAGCAATGAAGTGCATTCTATCTGCCTCAATGACCAATCAAAAAGTTTATGCGTTACTGTGACTAAGTAGACTGCTATCTTAAACATGGTCTCAAAACCACGTCCTTAGAAACTGCATTGTAAAGCTGGAATGTTTGTGGCCCTTAATTGATTCATGTCACAGCTTCTTATTTGATCACCATAATGCAGTAAAACGCAACCTTGGTATGTTCATCGTTCTAGCACAGAGCTTCAAAATAAAGTAAACATCACAGAAAAATTAGCACATTTATTAATTATGTGAAACATGGTTAACTGTTTGTAAAGTGCTGGGATCAAGAGTGGGACCTCTCATGGTTCAATGATATTCAGGAATCATTTTGTGCTTGAGTAGGATTATGCTTTTTGGTCATTCTGAATTGTCACACCACAAACACACACTGCCAAAACAATGAAAGGTGCCCTTTATTCGAGAAAGAGAGGCAATGAACACTATAAATTTGTCTTTCACACAAGAAACAATTTAAAAAACAAAATTTCCATTGCTCAGATATTTAAGAATGCATGTTCCATACAGGGATGCAAATATGAATTTAAAAGTAATCTTCCTATATAAATAATGTATTATATACAAATGGAGCAGTAATGTATATACTGCTTGGTTTACATTAAAAAAAAAAGTGAGCATATACTAGCAAGTCTAACAGACAGGGTCAGGGATTACCTCCGTTGGGTAAAGGACAGGGATTCCATTTAGCCTGGCTGGCTAGATGTCACCAACACAGCAGTACAAATGTTCCTTACCCCCATGGCACTTAAAACATTGCAAAACACTCAGAGTTTAGCAATAAGCTTGCAATACTTATTCCTAGTGAGAAGATGAATGCAGATCTTAAAATAGAGAGTCATGCTGCTACACTCCACAGAAGTGCTTTGATTGCAGAAATGCACACACACACAAAATCACTTAACTGAAAAGCACCACATTTAAAAGAAAAATAATAAAAGAAATAAAAAAAAATCACAAGCTACAGGAAAGCTTATAAAAGCTGTAAAGGCACAATACCTACTTAAGCATCACAATCTACTGTTTTTTTTGGCAGGAAAGTCAGTGTTAGAAGCATAAATACTGAACAAAGAAGCTGTCACTTGAAATGACATTTGTAAGTGAAATGTCACCAGCGACACTTTCTTGAATCACACAAGAATCACAATTAACCCATTGATTGGTTTTGATTTGTGAAATACTCCGTGTACAACTACCTCTGGCACACAAAGTGTTTAGAACGCTCAAGCCTACATCCATGGTATTTGCAGGATGTGTTAATGTCACATTACACAGATGCATTGTGTCTTGTGTCTGTTCTAGTCAGCAGAGCCCAGTGCATGTTACACACAATCCACAGAATACATGCTTTTAGATTGGAGATTAAAACATTCAGAGGTTGCAAAAGATGACCGGCACTATACGAATTCCACAAGGAGGAGAGAAGAACCTGGCCAGATTTAGTGTCACAAGATCATGTAAAAGGACTACATGTTATCCTTTCCCATAATACACGTCACAGAGATAACCAGACTACAGTCACCAAATGTACAGCTGCCAATTACACGGCTTCACAGCATCTTAAAGAAGAGTAACTAAACCTACTCTTAGCTCAAGTGAACTTTTCCGTGTGTTTCTAAGAATTGACTTACTCATGCCACAGCACAGGACTTTAAACCTTTAACATGAAGGTGTGCTAGACATCAGAAAACAGCATGACATATTAAATGACGCGCCATTTAATTTGCCCAGTCTCCACTAAAAGGACGTCCCTATATTTGATTCGGAAATGTTTAACAGTTTGGTGGAGCAAGAAACAGATCCAACTCGAAGTGCAGATTCTTCAAACAATTGCTCCACGATGGATCAGCCAGGCAGACAGGGTTTCGATTTCAACCTTCTTCCCATAGAACAAGATTCATGAAATCTCGGAGAACTGACTGTACATTGGTTTCTGGTCACAAACTTCAATTATCCTAAAAACAAAGACAGAACATTTTCAGTTTTTAAAGGATCAGAGCAGTAATAAAAAAAAACAAAAAAACACATGCATTTGAATCCCCAGTGGGTGCGTTTATTCACAAAGACCCTACTGATTCAAGCCCTCCCTTACATGTTTAGGGTCTCAGTCACGGTCATAATATTTACATTTTATTATTTTTTTTTCTAATGCTCTACATCCTCGAATATCTTTTACACTAGTTTTATATTAATAATTAATATGTGCCGTCTCTTGCTTTACCTGGCACTAGAAGTAAATTACATGTTCACATATCAAGAAAGAGACAGTACAGCAGGGCTCGACAAACCCCAGGCGCCAGGTCGCCCAGGAAATTAGACCTGGCGCCTGGGTGCTGTCAGCCTCATGGTCCCCTTGCCGCTGCCATCCGATTTTTCCGCAGCGCGAGGGGGTAAAGTCTGTGCCGATGGCCGATGGCACAGACTGCAAGCTCCGCCCCCTCGCGCAGCGCGTGTCTGAGTGCCGGGTGTCGTCACGTGACATCCTGGCACTCAGCACACCGACCAACGGAGATCAGCTGCAGCATGAAAGGGACACATCAAGAAGAAACCCCCAAGAAAATACTGTGTGAGGTGGGTGTGTGTTTGTAGGTATTGTAAAGTAGGTGTGTGAGAGGTGTTTGGATATATGTGTATATGTAAAGTAGGTGTGTGTGAGGTGTTTGGATATATATGTGTATATGTAAAGTAGGTGTGTGTGAGGTGTTTGTTTATATGGGTATATGTAAAGTAGGTGTGTGTGAGGTGTTTGGATATATATGTGTATATGTAAAGTAGGTGTGTGTGAGGGGTTTGTTTATATGGGTATATGTAAAGTAGGTGTGTGAGAGGTGTTTGGATATATATGTGTATATGTAAAGTAGGTGTGTGTGAGGGGTTTGTTTATATGGGTATATGTAAAGTAGGTGTGTGAGAGGTGTTTGGATATATGTGTATATGTAAAGTAGGTGTGTGAGAGGTGTTTGGATATATGTGTATATGTAAAGTAGGTGTGTGTGAGGGGTTTGTTTATATGTGTATATGTAAAGTAGGTGTGTGAGAGGTGTTTGGATATATGTATATATGTAAAGTAGGTGTGTGTGAGGTGTTTACATATACCCATATATACAAACACCTCACACACACCTACTTTACATATATACATATATCCAAACACCTCACACACACCTACTTTACATATACACATATATCCAAACACCTCTCACACACCTACTATACATATACCCATATATACAAAGTAGGTGTGTGAGAGGTGTTTGGATATATATGTGTATATGTAAAGTAGGTGTGTGTGAGGGGTTTGTTTATATTTGTATATGTAAAGTAGGTGTGTGTGAGGTGTTTGGATATATGTGTATATGTAAAGTAGGTGTGTGTGAGGGGTTTGTTTATATGTGAATATGTAAAGTAGGTGTGTGAGAGGTGTTTGGATATATGTGTATATGTAAAGTAGGTGTGTGTGAGGTGTTTGTATATATGGGTATATGTAAAGTAGGTGTGTGTGAGGTGTTTGGATATATGTGTATATGTAAAGTAGGTGTGTGTGAGGTGTTTGTTTATATGTGTATATGTAAAGTAGGTGTGTGAGAGGTGTTTGGATATATGTGTATATGTAAAGTACGTGTGTGTGAGGTGTTTGGATATATATGTGTATATGTAAAGTAGGTGTGTGTGAGGGGTTTGTTTATATGTGTATATGTAAAGTAGGTGTGTGAGAGGTGTTTGGATATATGTGTATATGTAAAGTAGGTGTGTGTGAGGTGTTTGGATATATATGTGTATATGTAAAGTAGGTGTGTGTGAGGGGTTTGTTTATATGTGTATATGTAAAGTAGGTGTGTGTGAGGTGTTTGGATATATGTGTATATGTAAAGTAGGTGTGTGTGAGGTGTTTGGATATATGTGTATATGTAAAGTAGGTGTGTTTGTATATAGGTGAAGTAGTCGTGTGTGTTTATGAATTGCGTTTATGTTTGCGTGATTGTCTGGCTCCTAAAATCAAATTAAATTTGTCAAGCCCTGCAGTACAGGCATATTTAAAAAAAAAAACAAACACACTTATAAAGTCTGTAAACACAAAGAATAAAATTATTTATGCATTCAATTAACACTGCAAGTAGTGGTTCAACCCATAAGTTCAATTTGAACTCTCTGAACCTCTGAATTTCCCAAAAATGCTAGAACAGGCTTTGATAACACAATTTCCCAAAAAAAAAAAAAAAAAAAAGAAAAAAAAAAAAAAAGGAACTGGCTCAGGAGAGCTGTCCTGTTTTTGGTGGATAATTGTAACAGATTTCTATACTTATTAGATTCTTAAATGAAATATTGTAATAAAATCAATCTTTACAGATACATTTCTTTTATTTGCCTTTTATTTGAGCAATATATACCGGTACACCTTTTTCTTTTGCATTATTTGTAACACAAGCCTTTAAATTATATACTGTATGAATATCAGAGTTGATTTCTTCTGGTACGGGATATTTGCAGTGCACAATGTAATCAAATGTAAAAACAAAGAAGTTGTGAAATTTACCCAACGATTCCAGCAGGGATCAGCAGCAGGAGAGCCCCAAGCAGGAAGGGGAAACCCTTCATAAAGTGTAGTGTGACTGGATACAGAGAGTTGAACATACCAGTTGCCAATAAATAAGACAGGCCTTCTACAGACGCAACAGAGGAAAATAATGCACCTGAGGAGCAAACACACAGATGGTGACACCTTTCTTTTTTTACATATAGAAATGAACAATTACCCTGCTTGTGTAAACATTCAATGCGTTCCATACATGAATCTCACCGATATTATTATTATTTTACTTATACATATATAAGAACAGAGAGGATGCAGATAATAGAAAGATATGAACAGCCACATAGCTCGCTATAGCTGTGATACAGACTGGGAATTGCCACTAAACTTTCTTTCATTTGTGCTTCAAATGTGGAAACACAAATAAAAATGTCCATCGGTCCTAATACGAGAAGAAATTGGTATGTAATTCCTCCCCCCAGAAAGCATCATTGCTGAGGCTGTTGCCTACAGTCTTGCATTGCTAGTACATTTTGGTATCTCATCATCTGAACTAGGTGCCCTCCGTTTGTGGCAATCAAAAAGGAAGGTCCTTTTGCACCAGCGGAGAGACACAGTCGGACCCTGCAGACCCCAATCAGATCCGGATTCAGATTCAGCTATAGCAGAGCTCAGCTATATGCAGAGATCAAAATCTGGGCAGATGGCAAAAGGCTTTTTAACTTTTGCTTCTATTAGTAAAGCAAAAGCTAAAGCTAAACAAAGAAACACATTATCTCCCTGTGAGATCTCCCAAGCTCTGAGCTGACATTACATACAGACACACCCTTTATTTCATAAATAATAACATAATTACACAAATGTTCAGTCTTTAGGTTGACTAAGCATCATGGAATATGTACCTTTCAAGCATCTGCAGTGCCAAGGTTAGCCATCACTAATGTAGACAGACAAACTCCATTTTCCACCATGAGTATGTACTGTGGCTTTATGGACAGAGTAACAGACACTGGACTTTTTGTACACTAAGATTTTTTTATTCTATCTTTAGGATGACTGCGCATTTAATATAGTTACCACACATCTCCAGTGCCAAGGTTAGCCATCCTGGTCCTGCATAGTTCAGAATTAATCCTTATGTGTTTATTCTCTTACATTGCATAAACATTACACGATTTTGAAAAAAGCATTTTAACTCCCACTTACACTGAACTTAATGATCTTACATTATGTAAACTTAAAAACATAATCCATATCTAGGGTCAGTAAGCGTGCCGCACCCAGAATACTTTTTCAGTGGTATTAGTAGTAAAAACTAGCAGTGTAAAGAAATTGGAGAACAAAAATAAATAAAGCCTATTGGACATTTTGTGCTTGTCTGCCATCCCAATCAATATCTCTAGATGTAAAAACAATTATGAATTTCTAATAAGTTTAATAAAAATAAATACTGAGCAGCCATTAACTATGCTAGAGCTGCAGGCAGAGGGGAAAAGGAAAACAAAGGAAGAAAAACTACACACAAAACGTAAGAAAAATAAAACAAATCTCTACCTAAAAAAGAAGACAAGAGACAAGGAAATGAAACCAACGCAAACTGCAAAGGTTACAACAGATAATTTGATACATTCACTGGAGTTTGAAAAAAACACAACTTTATTTATTTATAAAAAGGGAAATGGTTGACCAAGCCTGCTTTGGTGCATGAAACTTTAAAATGCTGCTAAGCAGTATTCTGTTTTGGCAGCTGTGTAACTTACACCATGGATTGCTTCATGTTCTATAAATAAAGCACATAATTAAAGCAGAGACTAGCACTGTGGGTTGTTTGTTTCTTTTTGTATTTAAGGGACTGTCTTTTGCCCAAAATGCATCTTCCAAATATTAATACATGTTAATGTGCTTTCAAAGTATTTTAAAATGCATGTTTTACATTTTGCATGGTTTAAAATACTAACAGATAGATGAAATTGTGAAATTACTAGCTTAGTAAAAGTCAAATTTCCTTTTTTTGCTGCAGAAACCAATGAGAATAATGCCATTCAATTGAATGGAATTTCCCGTCTCTCCAGAGATTTCATCAGACAGACAATATGTTGCACTGTTAAGAGATCCTACTGTGTAGGAGAGCAAGTTCATCACAGTGCACACAATATATTTTATTCCAGCAGCACAGGAAGAGACTATGAAACAAAACTGTATATGCTCAGGGTCTATATAACCAGTGCGGCCGCACCTGTAGTGATCATGCAGACTAATCACTGGTGAGGGCTTGAGTCAAATATTAAAAATGTGATTTATGCAGAATGTCTGCATCAAAAATTACACTGGAAAAAAAGCCTGTGCACTATTCAAGCAGTAATCTTCATCTTGCACCAAAGTGAGTTTGGGGACTAGACTGTCCCTTTAAAAAGGGACATAAAACCTAGCCTATAGATTTCAACAGCAAATCAGACTTGGTAGTCATCAACATTTTAGATTCATCTAAATACATTCGTTCGAAAACAAATGTCCAAGTCTACAGCAGGTTAGGGCCTACTAGCCATTCTGTCAATTAAATCTCAAATTTTAATTTAAATTTATTCTTTATAAAAAAAAATAAAAAAGACATCATTGTGTACATTCCAGACAGACAGGAAGGAAGTCTCCAATTCCTTTAAGAGGTTACCCTGCCAGTGAAAGTGGTAAAAGCTATTTCACTCAGCTACTATCCTCTGTTAAATAGTACTTTTAAATCACAGGTTTGCAAATATTGATGATTTCTATGTAACTTGATAAAAAGAATGCAGAAGAAAAACCTTATTTCAGTACAAAGCACTGAAAGGGACACTCCCAGGCATTACATTTATTTTGATGTATCTCAGTGTTTAACCTTTACATAAGCACAGGAGTTTTCATATACAAATGCATGTAGTGAATTCATGGGACTATTTCTTCACATTTTGATCTAGGCCTCCATAATGCTTGCTAGCGGATAAGCACAGTGGAACTAGGTCTTCTCGAACAGAGCATATATAATAATCACTTCAATGAAAATCTAGTTGTGGCCTCACATTTTTTTGGGATCATAGATAGTCATAGTGGGATGGATCAATCCCCATCAGAAAGAATGCATACCATTTTATGCCAAGTATTGCAAAAAGTAAAAAACAAAACTTTTGGTGCCTTTGGTCACCAAGGGACCAAAACACCATATAATGTGTTCCCAGACCTGACCACTTGGAGAATCAATTACATTTAGCCAATCAGAGGGAGGCCACTAAAAAGTTGCCTAATCTGACAGAGTGGCTCCCACTTTAGACCCCTGCATTGTGATCCACAGCATAGCATATCGCAGGGGGTCTCGGCTATTTGCAGGACATGCTAGCTTGTCCTGGAAGAATTGGCCCAAATTACCATGTGGATGAGCATAGCACTTCCAGCATAAGACAGCGCATGGTGGCCCTTTGTGTCCATATGAGGGAAGTAGCTAATATACATTTATTGTTCCAGACAGGACTAATCCTTAAATGCCAGCTACAATTTGGGGTGTAGAATAGTTTTTTCTAATCAGGTAGAATCTTACCTTGCTCTCCCTCGTCCACCAGTTTAGACAGTTTGGACCGGATTACTGGGGTCGTAGCCATTGCAAAGAATCGTAGCCCATATCCTAAGGGAAAGAACAAAATATTTGGCACAAAGCTCATTGTTAAAGTAGATCAGTTTCCCCCCCCCCCCAGAAACACAAGTATTAAAGGTTATGCTATCACCGGCAGAAAAATTCAATACAAAATTCCACATCATATGGGGGAAAGCAATTTTTGTTTGTTTGTTTAAGGTATCGGATTATGAATCTATATCTAATTGCACTACTGTTCTCTAAACACATTGTAGACTACTGTGAATTTTTTTTTGGAGTAATAAAAATTACACATTTCATATAATTGGAACTTTATTGCACTCTGCAAAGAAAAGCCATTCAAATCTTGTCTTGACTACTTGCTGTGAACAATACGGTTATCAGGGTCTTTTTGAAGATACAGTGAGTGAATCTGTCGTCCTAACCATCATCTAGGTAAGGTGAAAGACAAAATTAGATCCTGCTCCCCCCTTACAGTAAGAGATAATTATATGTGAACATATCTGATATCTATATTAGGATTTGGATGAGGGGTGATCCTCTAGTTGATAATGCACAGTCTTGTCACTGACTGTGGTCTTCTGCATTAGAAGATTTATACTGTGCAAAAATCTATGCATTCTTCTGGACATTCTTTCCGAGCACCGACAGAGAGGGGTCACTGAAAAACTTATTATAACATTACATGACATGAAACTGATATGTGCTAGGTTACGCGGTCTTTTGAGGATTGCCTTCTTGTATCAGATATATATATATATATATATATATATATATATATACACATACACACACGTTTTGGAGGTACAGGTCCTCACTTTAAAATGGCTGTTTTTTCTGATTTCTGTTTATTTATACATTATTTTTTCCAGAACAGCAGCAGTTGTTCACTTGAAAAATTGAGTTATTAGACGTCCATAGGAAGTAACCTAGAGGAATGTCATCTACCATACTCCCCTGCCAGTCTCTTCAGTGGCAGTGTATTATGGGTCATCAGCAGCTGGTAGCCTGCAGTTTGATAACTCTGAATTAAATTATACTTAAGTGCTTAGTTAACTTGCATGTTACCTATGCATACCTGGGAGGTGGCCTGAAAATCTCCACTTCCCACTCACCATCTCTTGGAACCGCATAAGACAGTCCTGGACAGGTAGGACCTGCATTAGAAGTATGGAATTCTGGTCCAAAAGATAGCTTTCCAAAAGCTCAGCTTGGAGTGTACAAAGCTAAAACCCCCAAATCTCAGCACCCACTTGTCAAATGTGGAGATTCTGTGGCTAACCCAGCAAGTACCCAGTTAAAGTACATAAGGACTGACATTTTTGTTCACATGCATCACTGAACAATTGTAAATTAGTTTTTAGTCGTGTAGACATCAAACTTCTTAATTATTTAAGAATTACTTGCATTTAATTTTCTATTTCCTACTGCCACAAAACAAGAGTTATATATTATTTTATGACTTTCATTCTCCACACGTTTTAAAGAATTATCAATGAGTACATTTTGGTGCCCAATATTGTGTTACCAATTAAGAGGTGTATACCGAGTTAGTCCGCAAAGATTTGAATGGTTTTTCGAAGGGATCCAAGCACAAGTCATTTTCAATGAAACACATTTGTCAGGTCACAATCTCTTAAATGGTTTTACAGTAACTTACATTGTGTGTAAAATGATAAACAAAATCATGGTACAAGTGATATTAGAATAGCTCTAGAGAAACCTTAAACTTCAAATATGTTTGCTTCGTCGCTAGAAACATATGAGAAGCGAAGATGTACTATAGGAACTATATGCGGCTTCTCACCCTGTGCCTGCTAGAACCGATCACCTGTGTGTATGGATATTATTGTCAGGATTCCTAGTGAGCTGCACTGGAGAATTTGTACAACTCGGTTACATTGGCCTAAGGTTTGAAAGTCTCAATTCCCTGCATTTCTCTCTTTATTGAGTAGACCCTCAGTGTTTCTCAGGACTATTGAGTAAACAATTAATGAATGTACAGAGTTCATGTTTTGGACTGCAAGACCCAAAAATGGGTGGTGTATTGAAGAATGTAAGAGCTAGACACACAAATCTACAATACACAGCTTGTTTTTGTAGAGCCAGGAAGAGAGTTATATCCACATTAAAAATGGGCTCCACCACCTAAATATTTTGTTTGTAATGTGTAGAGGTAGAGAGAGGGAAAAGAAAATTGCAAGCATATAGGTTTTAAAACGTTTAGACTTCTGTTTAGGACATTACCGGTGGCTTGATATACAAATGAGCTGGTTTTCAAAGGAAAGCGTGTCATATGCATATCCAGTGACAAATGATGACAAACAGGAGACTCCACATCTAAAAAAACATTTTTCTTTCAATTTGCATGCAATTTTGCCAATTTTATAGATATAGATTTTATGTATAGATCATTGTATATCCTCTCTTAATTCCCTACATTCACAGTACAAAAAAAACCAAACAAATCTTTAGGCGATATAGACCCTAAAGAAAAAAAAGTTCTAGAATTGATTGTGTCAATTGCTGCATGGTGAAAGCATAAATGTTTAAAGACCGAGCAGGAGAAATTATAATGGGCACGGTGCCATCAACCGAGGTGCAGGTTATTATCCCAAGCACGAATGAGTGGACCACCACTAAACGATTGACATCATTTTATTTGGGACATAATGCATCATTACGTATTAGTTTTGTTTCTTATAAAAACCATGAAGATCTGATCGTGAGAGATTTAATTGCAGTCATTTTTGTTATCTGAAAGAGAGGGGGTATGAAAGCAGCATGGCTATTTTCATGGAGGCTAAACATTTTGATTTACTCATATCCGCTGCTCAAAATCGAAAATGCAGTCATGATTATTTGCAGTGTCACAATTTCCTGTAACTGGAGCAGGCTGACCTTGCTTCATATCTGTGCAAAAACAACTCCAGGGATTTTCACACACACATGCTGAGGCGGACATGCCCATGCCTCATTAGCTAGAAGGCTTGTAAACTTGGGGGATGGGGAATAATTTATTTTTTATTTTTTACAAAGAGTCTTTTATATAAAAAGCAACACATATAAACCTGCTGATATATGTTTTGGGAGCTGTAATACCTACCAAATGAAATGCACAGAAAAAAATTAAAATGAAATCAACTAAAATAAAAAGCCAAGAACGGCCCCCTGTGCTACAATATTCAGACTTACAAGGGCAATAAAAGTATAAATACACTATTGACATTACATATATTTGAAATTATAGAAGCATGCTATTTTATATGTTCTAAATTTAAAGTAAAAGCATTAATGGGTCTTTAAAGGGACACTAAACACTTTTTGATAGTACTCGCCAGTTTATCATCTGACCGACAGCTGTCACGCTTCCATAGGAAGCAGGCAACTGTCTGGTCAACGACTGTGTCTCTCTCTCTCTCTGCTAGAGCAGAGACCCTCGTTTTTGAATGGGATCAGCAGGGGGTACCTTAACTAGGTTTGTCAGCACGCGACAACCAGGAACTGCTGTGTCTCGCATGTGAGACACAGCGGATAGTAAACCAGCATGTATCTATTACTGAAATGGCATGGAACATGTTTTGTTTAACCTTTGCTTCCTTCAAGGAAGCAACAGTTAAACAATGTTTAATGTTCCTTTAAACTGTACTTGCTAATCACAAAAAAGGTCTGCTAGTTAATGTATGATTCAAGATGCTGGAGGCAGGTGACTAAAAGGTGAGCTGAGTTAAGAAGTGACGAAATAAGTTCATCTCACCAATTTAGCGATATACTGTGCAGGGACTATACTGGAGAGTCCCCCTCCCCAAGCAAACTGGCCAGATTTGAACCCAACAAAAGCATTCTAAACTGATGATATGAAATGTTCATTTCGCCTGCAACACACCTAGAGTGAATATCCCCTACGCAGTTTTTCTACTTCCCACAGCCTACACACAATACCTTGTGTGTTAAGACACAGAATGTACTTCCCAATATGGTGGGTGTTTACACATCAATGCATTTGTTATATTACTTGTTAGGAACCTGGCCAGTAAAATGCCTACAGCATGATCTCTCTTAAATACCAGTACATTGAGAGACTATGTAGAATGGCCACTGAACTTCTACTTGTTAGCGACACAAATGACAGGAGCCCCTAAAAATTTAACACTTCTGGTCTAATGCCTATCCCACGCATGCTTACACTCCTTCACTGTGTTAACCTCTACCACTTCCGCTATTTCCTTACATCCACTATAATCTCATTAAAGCAATACTTCACGACGCAACTTCTAAACCTCTAGTTTAAAGATTATGTTCTCCAGGCGCGAATGGAGCACATAATATGTGCTATGGAGCCTATATGTGCTAGGTGTGCGCCACACACCTAGCACGGAGAAGCCGCACTGTATATTTCTGGGGCTTGTGTGCTCCGAACAGAGAGCGCACAAACCCCGGAAAATACATCCGGGAGACAGACAGCAGCTGCTTATTCGGAAACAGATTCACTCTCTCAGTTGCCAATTCGACCAGCACGAAAATTTGAATACGTTTAGTCCTGGTTGAAATTCTTAGCTGCCGTCGGCCCATAGGATCTAACTCGTCTATTTCCGGGGGTTTGTGTGCTGGCTATTTGCAGCACAGAACCCCCCGGAAATACACAAGATACATTGTGCCTCTGAGTGACAGATGTGCTCTGGACAGGCAGCACGCCTGTCACTCAGGGGAACAATACGCCCTTGGATGTGCTCTTGTATTATTTTCTATTTTTTTTTTTCTTCTTTTAAAATATACTATTTCTGTCATATGCCCTCCGCCCCATTCCTTTAGAGCTATACATGTTAAACCATTGCGGTATGGAACACAAACATATCTGGAAAGTTAAACAGAATTATATGTGATCAGCTGGTTCAAGATTTTGTAAAATGTAGACAGCACAAATATTTACCAATATCATGACCGATTAACCCTGGTAAAATAAGCGGCTGTCACATTCATGTTGGTGAAATACATTTACATTTGTCAAACTGTCAGTAGTTAAGAATAAATAAGTACATAATATTATACCTGTAAACATCATTGGAGTGGTCGCAGCCAAAGAAATTACAATCAGGCCTGAGATATTGGACAGGAATCCCATTTCTGCCACCCAGCTGTCCGCCAGACACAACTGGAAGAGACGCAGCCCAGCGAGACTGCTGAGGTAGGTGAGGTGTTCGGCAGCAGAGCCATAACCAATGAGGTCTGAGTCCCAGCATAGAGGAGAGCTGAGCTCATATATCACAAACAGGTCCTTGGCACCCATGTGTACGGTGACCACTAGTAGGAAAGCCAGTGAATAAAGACACAACTTGCCCCTACGCTTGTTTTCACCTGCCACAGTGAAAAGACGAAAAACAGACTGGTAGTGCCGGGGGGTAAAAAGTTTAGTTGGCTTCTTTTCCTTGACCGATTCCCAGACACAGAAGTACACATAAACAGCTGTGACCAGATTCACAGCGAACACCAGCCAAAATGGATTGATGTAACCCTGGGCCTTTCGCCAGTGTCCACCAATGATGCTAGCTACCATCCCTGCAATGCCTAGACAGGCTTCGAGGATGGCCACACGGAAGGTGCGTGACTGCCGGTCAGTAACATCTGCAATGTAAGCAAAGCAACCAGCAAGAATCATGTTGAAGTCACCGGTAATACCACTGACTACACGCCCAAGCAAGAAGAAGCCAACGTGAAGTTTCTGGTACATGACCACAAGGTAAATGGCAGCTTGCAGGGACAGACCAACTGCTGGAAGGAATAGGACCGGGCGGCGTCCAACACTGTCACTCCATGGACCCAACAGCATCACTGAGAAGAGTCCAACCAGAAAGCCACCCAAGTTAATGTAAAGGCTCCAGTGGGAAGTCAGTGTCTCCACCTCCTAAAAGTAAGAAACATGTCAAAAAACAAAATGCACCAATTTCTGGAAAAACAATTATGCGATCAATCAACAGAAATATATATGGAATCTGTGTGACTTGTCTTCTATTAACCTTTTAACTTGATTAAAACCACACACACACAAAATAGGCAGATGCCAGTTATACTATCTTATTAGGTGTGCGGTTCAACAAGGGAACATTCACTGCACATAAAAGAAAAAGTGAAATTGGATTACTGAGCCCATTTTATAAGTAAACAATTGGGTTTTATTGAAAAATGTTATTTCGGACTCTTACAAAAGTGTTGGTTTGTTAGTTTGTTTTTTACTTGTTATTTTGGAACCAAGGAAGTTGCACATTATATATTTTTTCAGAATATTCTATCATGACCAGCAGCACTGACAATCTTAATTTCCCATTGTAAGACATGTTAACCATATGGTTAAGAGGAGATAGACCAATAGGACATGTATATAACCACTGCATTATGGGGACTGTTAAAAAGAAATTGGCCACAGAAAACCTTCCACTGAAGTAATGAATGCAAGACAATAAAAAATGTGCCATTTCCTAGTTTCTTCACACTACTTTCTATAGCTGGTCATGTTCAGACAATTAGGAAGTGTAATGGTAAGCGCTTCCCCCACCATGAACAGCACTACACATCAAATGTACGATTACTCATTCTTACACGGGGCACGTAACAGACAACTTTGTTTCATTACATGTTATGTGATACATAGTTCAAATACATTTTCGCGCTGGTTTCCATGTAACACATACCTGACCCATATACCCAACAGACCGCAGAATCATTGAACACATACCTGACCCATGTACCCAACTGACCGCAGAATCATTGAACACATACCTGACCCATGTACCCAACTGACCGCAGAATCATTGAACACATACCTGACCCATGTACCCAACGGACCACGGAATAATTAGACACATACCTGACCCATGTACCCAACTGACCACGGAATCAGTGAACACATACCTGACCCATGTACCCAACTGACCACGGAATCAGTAAACACATACCTGACCCATGTACCCAACTGACCACGGAATCATTAGACACATACCTGACCCATGTACCCAACTGACCGCAGAATCAGTGAACACATACCTGACCCATGTACCCAACTGACCGCGGAATCATTAGACACATACCTGACCCATGTACCCAACTGACCACGGAATCATTAGACACATACCTGACCCATATACCCAACTGACCACGGAATCAGTGAACACATACCTGACCCATGTACCCAACTGACCACGGAATCAGTAAACACATACCTGACCCATGTACCCAACTGACAGCAGAATCATTAGACACATACCTGACCCATGTACCCAACTGACCGCAGAATCAGTGAACACATACCTGACCCATGTACCCAACTGACAGCAGAATCATTAGACACATACCTGACCCATGTACCCAACTGACCGCAGAATCAGTGAACACATACCTGACCCATGTACCCAACTGAGCACGGAATCATTAGACACATACCTGACCCATGTACCCAAGTGACAACGGAATCAGTGAACACATACCTGATCCATGTACCCAACGGACCACGGAATCATTAGACACATACCTGACCCATGTACCCAACTGACCGCAGAATCATTAGACACATACCTGACCCATGTACCCAACGGACCACGGAATCATTAGACACATACCTGACCCATGTACCCAACTGACCACGGAATCATTAAACACATAACTGATGCATGTACCAAACTGGCCGTGGAATCATTGAACACAACTTATTTTCCTTACAAGTTACCAGCAGTTTAGAATATGATCTTGTGAGTCACTTAAGGTGTAAAGTCTTTATTAAATTTATGGGAAATACATCATGTTTAATCAGGCTATAAAATAGCAATTACATTTAAAACACTAGTTTATACATCCTAACATTAAAAATACATACCGAGATTAAAGTCTTGTGACTCTCAGTATAAAGAACATTTTATGTCAAAGATCTGCACGATAATCAGAATAATAATGTATTTAATGGGAAAAAAAAGGTACATGAAGATATTCTCTTGTTTTCAAGTACATTCTGGAGATATTAGTCACTCATATTCCTCATTACCTCAGTGAAGAATGGATGGCTTCATAGTCAACCTTTACTAAACCAAAATAAACAGACCATATGAGCATACTAGGAATAAACTCAGACTATGTACAGGTCCCATGTGAGCAAAAACAGGATGGTTGTTTCACTTCACTGAAGGATGAATATCACTTAATTTCACATCCTCCATGTGATTGCTCTTAGTTACTAGAGTATAAGAATTCTTCAAAAGCCTCCTCTCCCCAGCTGTATATGAGAAGGTCTATATGTAAAAATTCACTACGGCTAGTGAAGTGCCTACACTGGCTCTTGCTGCGTAATCACATTTATGGACATCAAGCTTCAGTACTCCAGGGGTGATAATATAAATATACACCAAGGATAGATATTACCCATCTAGTCTGCCCATATCAAGCATTACAAGCATGGTGCCCTCACAGATTATACTAGTGATGGGAAAATTATGTACAAGGGAAGCGATGTTTGCTGCAATGTCTTTGAAGGTCCATAGAACATTATTACATATTGTTCCTGATATAGTCGAATAAATATCCACCATGAAAAGTGCGGGTGCCTAACCCTGGATGTACCCCAGTGGAGAGGCTACCTCCAATGTGCCCTCACAAATTGTACTTGTGAGGTGTCTGAGCCAGCTATAGTATGTATTAATGCAGGGCCGTCTTTAATAGTGATTGGACCCTGGGCAAGCATTTGCTTGGGCCCCCTGGACCCTGCCCCCTCCCCTGCATGCAATCCCGCCATCCATC
Organism: Pelodytes ibericus; assembly: GCA_036172795.1. Classification (NCBI taxonomy): domain Eukaryota; kingdom Metazoa; phylum Chordata; class Amphibia; order Anura; family Pelodytidae; genus Pelodytes; species Pelodytes ibericus. The sequence continues at coordinate 50,005,701 of CM069857.1, read as the reverse complement.
GCAATGTTACACCCCCCCCCCCACACACACATATGCCATAATTGTTGTGCCATTCAGATGCCTGTAATATTATGGCTGTCAGATGCCTGCAATATGGTGCCAGTCAGATGCCTGCAATATGGTGCCAGTCAGATGCCTGCAATATGGTGCCTGTCAGAGCCCAGGAATATGGTGCCTGTCAGAGCCCAGGAATATGGTGCCTGTCAGAGCCCAGGAATATGGTGCCTGTCAGAGCCCAGGAATATGGTGCCTGTCAGAGCCCAGGAATATGGTGCCTGTCAGAGCCCAGGAATATGGTGCCTGTCAGAGCCCAGGAATATGGTGCCTGTCAGAGCCCAGGAATATGGTGCCTGTCAGAGCCCAGGAATATGGTGCCTGTCAGAGCCCAGGAATATGGTGCCTGTCAGAGCCCAGGAATATGGTGCCTGTCAGAGCCCAGGAATATGGTGCCTGTCAGAGCCCAGGAATATGGTGCCTGTCAGAGCCCAGGAATATGGTGCCTGTCAGAGCCCAGGAATATGGTGCCTGTCAGAGCCCAGGAATATGGTGCCTGTCAGAGCCCAGGAATATGGTGCCTGTCAGAGCCCAGGAATATGGTGCCTGTCAGAGCCCAGGAATATGGTGCCTGTCAGAGCCCAGGAATATGGTGCCTATCAGATGCCTGTAATATTATGCCAGTCAGATGCCTGTAATAGTGTGCAGTCAGAGGCCAGGAATATTGTGCCAGTCAGAGGCCTGTAATATTGTGCCAGTCAGAGGCCTGTAATATTATGCCAGTCAGATGCTTGTAATATTGTGCCAGTCAGAGGCCTGTAATATTATGCCAGTCAGATGCTTGTAATAGTGTGCCAGTCAGAGGCCAGGAATATTGTGCCAGTCAGAGGCCTGTAATATTGTGCCAGTCAGATGCTTGTAATAGTGTGCCAGTCAGAGGCCAGGAATATTGTGCCAGTCAGAGGCCTGTAATATTATGCCAGTCAGATACCTGTAATATTATGCCAGTCAGATGCCTGTAATATTATGCCAGTCAGATGCCTGTAATATTATGCCAGTCAGATGCCTGTAATATTGTGCCAGCCAGATGCCCAGTAATATTGTGCCAGCCAGATGCCCAGTAATATTGTGCCAGCCAGATGCCCAGTAATATTGTACCAGCCAGATGCACAGTAATATTGTGCCAGCCAGATGCCCAGTAATATAGTGCCAGCCAGAAGCCTGTAATATAATGCCAGTCAGATGCCTGTAATATTATGCCAGTCAGATGCCTGTAATAGTGTGCAGTCAGAGGCCAGGAATATTGTGCCAGTCAGATGCCTGTAATATTATGCCAGTCAGATGCCTGTAATATTGTGCCAGTCAGAGCCCAGTATTATTGTGCCAGTCAGAGCCCAGTAATATTGTGCCAGCCAGAGCCCAGTAATATTGTGCCAGCCAGAGCCCAGTAATATTGTGCCAGCCAGATGCCCAGTAATATAGTGCCAGATGCCCAGTAATAGTGCCAGATGCCCAGTAATATAGTGCCAGATGCCCAGTAATATAGTGCCAGTCAGATGCCCAGTAATATAGTGCCAATCAGATGCCCAGTAATATAGTGCCAATCAGATGCCAAGTAATATAGTGCCAATCAGATACCCAGTAATATAGTGCCAATCAGATACCCAGTAATATAGTGCCAATCAGATGCCCAGTAATATAGTGCCAATCAGATACCCAGTAATATAGTGCCAATCAGATACCCAGTAATATAGTGCCAATCAGATACCGAGTAATATAGTGCCAATCAGATGCCCAGTAATATAGTGCCAATCAGATGCCCAGTAATATAGTGCCAATCAGATACCCAGTAATATAGTGCCAATCAGATGCCCAGTAATATAGTGCCAATCAGATGCCCAGTAATATAGTGCCAATCAGATACCAGGAATATTGTGCCAGCCCCCCCCCCCCCCCGCGTACTTACATGAAGCTGCTCCGTGTCCCCCGCCGGATGTCTCCTCCGTGCAGTCTTCCCTCTTGCACGGAGGAGGGAAACAGACACCGGATGTGACGCGACGTCACATCCGGCGTCAGTTTTTTTTTTTTTTTCGGCCGTCGCATGCATCGGATGCAGCTTGCCGGAAAAAAGCGTTCACAAGCGCAATGCGCTGTGAACGCGGCAGCAGGGGCTGGGGGCCCACGGGACAGCTGCCTTGGGGCCCCCCAGGAGTAAATGGGCCCAGGGCAGCTGCCCCGTTTGCCCCGCGTTAAAGACGGCCCTGTATTAATGAATTGTACCTCCAGGGTTGGTAGCCATTCAAAGCGTGCCATCATTTATGTACTTGCCAGGTAGAAGAAAGTGCACCCTTATGTTACCATAATACTAGGGAAGGGGAAGCCATTTTCACGTACCATTTCAGCGGGTCAATGGTATCTACAGAAAGGGATAAACCATTTACAGCATGCACTTATGTATTGTTCCACCAGGGAAGCCATCTCCAGTGATTACCCTTTCTGTACCGCAGGATAGGATTATCTATAGGGTGTCCTCACATACCACTCCCCAGCAAAAGTATTCTACAGCATGACTTCTTGGCTGCTCCCTCAAGAGTAATGGTACAAGAGGTCATGCTGTAGAATACCTTTACTGGAGTGTTGTACATTGTAGATGGCTGGTCCCTATCAGGTATACGGTACATCTAGTGTGCCCTTACAGACCATACAGCCTTGAAGCAGCAGGCCATCTACACTGTGTACACATGTACTATACCACCAGAGAGCACCAGCTATAGTGTGCCCATATATACCATACGCCCACAAACTATGTATTCTGCAGCATGAACTTATGTATCATAACCCATAAAAAGGAGCAGCCATCTACAATATGCCTCACACACTGCACCTCAGGGGAGAAGGGATCCATTTACAGCTGTCCCTCAAATGGGTCTATTCATTAAAATTCAACTTTGGAGTCCCCTTTCATTTTGAGACCAAGTCAAATTCAGCACCCGAGGTTGAAAAAAAAAAACAAGTCTGAATCTTCCCCGTTGAAAGTAATGGGCGGCAAAATAATTGAAGCTATTTCTTGATACCATGTCAAACGCTCTAGAGTGCTCTCATCCACATGCATTACCCCCCATGCAGAGAGACAGCTTTTACATAGAGTGTCTTCTGTAGAACCCATGTACAGCATGCCCTCAGACTATAAGCCCAGGTAGAGGGAAGACTATACCACTGGAAAACCACCAACAGCATGTTATAGAAGCCAAAGGGCATGGAAAAACACATCTACAGCAGAGCATGTGTGGCATGCCAGCTGCTACTGTACTACAATTCCCATAATGTAGAGGGGGGGAAAAGGCATCATACATATTGTAGTTTTGCAACACCTTGCTCCTCTGATTTGCAACTTGTGCCCTCACGAACAGTAGTAGCCATTTACAGTGTGCCTTCATAAGTAAAATCACAGAGGCATTTATGTGCATGGTGCCCTCACTGACTGAGCCACAGGGCTTGTTGGTGAGTGATCTGCATGTCTAGGCGGCTTGTCTATGGCCCTCTAGACACTGCACGTCACATGTGTTTATGTACAAATGTTCGTCTGACATACAGGTGTGTGAAGTGCTTTCTCTTTGGAAATTCCTGCCACATCCAGCTGCCCTATTGTGCACTAATTTGGGCGTCTATTGTGTGACTGGTCTCACCTGCTGCAGGGAATCGCTGGAGCTGTTCTGGTTGCCACATTCCTGGTGTTTAGTCCCGTTGTACCCGATGTCCGCACTGATCTGGTCCCAGATATACTGGGTCGTGAGCGGACCCTGTAACGCCAACGCGAACATAGACAAGAAGAGCACCGGCTCCACCGTCATCCCGGCCGGCATGCATCGCCGGAGCCGCGGCCTCTCCTGGATTCCGCCAACCGCGTCCGCGGGCACTATGGTGGGCAGGACGTTCTCAGACATACCGGTGAGAGATAATGCGGGCCGGAAGGGAGCACCGCACTGCGGCCACAACCGGGACAGAGGGAGTGAACCGAGCAAGCTACCGCCCCCATCACTCCACATCATCCCTCCCCAAACCTGCTCTGTGCTCTCACTATACAGCCCTCCCATCAGTCGCCAATGGGTGTGCAGCTCCTGCAGCATTTATTTGGGATCTCCAAATAATCCCATTAATGCAATGCTCTCTGCCAGGAGATACCTGAGTACCATACGAACCCACCCTGGCTGGGAGCACAGATTTAATGAGGTTTAAGTCACCAGTACCAGAGATGTAGCAAAGAACCTACTGTCTCAACATTAAAATAATTTGTACAGTTATAATCACTAATGGGTTTATGTGACAATTATGACCCTGTATATCTGTGCCTGGTTGGTATGCATAGTTGAAATCACCTTTTGCAAGTTACTTTTGTATTTTTAATTTAATTGCATATAGTATTACCATAGAGTACCACTCAAAATAATGCCATGAACAGGAGAATATGAACACATTTAAAACAACGTTTTGTGTGCCTCTGCTTCCCTTGAATATTAAATTAATGTTTACTGGTATTGAGGATTATTACCTTTCTCACCTTTGATAGGCTCTAGAAACTTTGTATATTAGTTCATTGAGGTTCTTTAAAATAATAATATTTTGTAACACGATGGAGACTAAATGAATAGTTTCCTATGAGATCTCTACCCTGATTAATTAATTGGATTCTGTCTGTGCACAGTGGTGTATCTTGATTTTGTGCTGCCCTAGGCAGACAAAATCTGGGCACCCCCCTACCCAAGCTGCACACCCACGTTACACACCTAAGACATGCCCCATCATTCAGACTCACATCAAGCTCACACTCCCATCACACTCAGTCACACACTCCTACTCCCATCACACTCAGTCACACACTCCTACTCCCATCACACACACTCTGACTCCCATCACACTCAGTCACACACACTGTCTCCCATCACACACACTCTGACTCCCATCACACTCAGTCACACACACTGTCTCCCATCACACACACTCTGACTCCCATCACACTCAGTCACACACAGTCTCCCATCAGCACTTACCTTTCCCTGGCAGGCAGGCAGCATGGTCCCTCCATGCTGCCTGTTCGGCTTCCCGGCGATTGTGCCGACAGGTCACGTGACCGGGCGCGCGTATGACGTCAGCGCGCCCGTCAGGTGACTGTCGGCACTTCCGTGTCGGCACACTGCACGGGGAGCCGAACAGGCAGCACGGAGGTTTCTCTGTGCTGCCTGTTCAGCTCCCCGTGCAGCCTGGCAGGCAAAGCGTTGGTGAGACACCTCCGTCTCTGCCTGCAAGCGCGGTCTATTTTTTTTTTTTTTTTTAAAGGGCCGCGTTTTTTTTTTTTTTTTAGTGCTGGGGGGCCCTAAAATTTGCCGCCCTAGGCATCCGCCTAGGATGCCTCGCGGTAAATACAGCACTGTCTGTGCGTATATCCATCCTACATACTGCCGGGCTGCACTGTCCATGGTCTTTCTGCAGCATATGGAACAAAATATGTGTCCCTGGAAACATGGCCAATGTTGACAACTATGTAAATGTACCCATTTTTATACTGAGGTCCCAGAATTGAGACCATTGCCATAAAGAATTTTTCACAAAATTAAAGTTGGTTAATATCTGTGAATATGTTTAACAGTTGCAGTGGCGCACCTGTCATGGAAGCCTCTGTGCCTTGGCTCCCAAATTGAGGTAATGGCCAGCCTCCTTCCAACAGACTATGGGCCTGACCCCCTGAAAGACCAATCACTTCCCCTCATCCTTTTTCCATGGTGCTCTTACCCAGCCAGAAACCTGCGTTGTGAAAAAGCTGCCACCACTACCTGCTCCTGACCAGAGGACAGCGGTAATCTCCTGCAACTCTTGGGCAGATTCGCGATCTGCTAAAGCTACCTATTTAAGACTGACCCTTCTTCCAATTACATTGCTCTTTGGGGAGGAGGGAGGCAATTATGTGCATCTAGGGCTATGCTGGGTTTGGGGCTGTCCACTTTGGGGGGATCTGGAGCACCCTGTTTCAGTACTGTGGGACAGCAAAATTTGTAGAACTATAACCAGCTGTCGATCCTCCATAAAGCTACCAATTCCATCATTATTTGGGGAGGTGGGAGGCAATTGTGTCAGGCATCCGGGGGTTTATGCAGGGTTTGTTGCTGTCTACCTCGAGGGGGTGGGGGGGGGGGGGGGGGTTCCGGTAGCACCCTGTTCTGGTTCACCAGGACATTACACAACATGGTACCCAGGGATGGCACCAGGCAGGTGCTCTCTGCAAAGTCCTGCCCAAACTTGAACAGAGCTTCAATGACCTGGATTTGCAGCTCAGCTTACTGAGGGGACAACCCACAGAGGGAGAAAGAGCCAAGCTGAAAGGTCTGGAATGATGGGAGGTGAAGCTTGAAGAACGGTACCGAGCACTATATCGGCTGGCAGAGTGGCAAGAACGGAGATGTATTATTACCGAGAAGGTAAAGACTTCAACGGCCCAGCTTCTCATGGGAGGCGTTTGAGGAGAATTTGCTTTTGGCAGTTCTGAGTAGTATCAATGTTGGTACTATTCTGCTGATACAGGTTTGTTTCAATAAAGTAACAGTCCTAAAAGTTAAGTAGATAGTGGTTTTCAGGTGCAAGGAATCCTGTCTGTCCCTTCCATACCTTAAACATGAGACAATGTCTCTGGTGTTGCTCCAGGACAACCAAGGCTCTGCAGCGCTGTATTTAGCACGAGGCAAACAAGCCAAGTGCCTAGGGCGGCACTTCCCCACTTTATGAAATCCAAGGGTTGGCCACATCCTGGTACAAACTACATCTTAGCAAGAATAAGGGCATCATTACACAACATCTGAGAAGAATAGTGTTAACCACAGCAGAGGACAACTTTGCAGAGGACAACTTTGCAGACTCCATATACCCTAGTATAGGCCCTGTCCAAAGCCTCTGCAGACATGGAAATACCATGATGTTAGAATCTCACAAGGCATACTATGGTTGGGTAAAGGTACAAATATAAAATTAAGTGAAGGAGAAGAAGGATATACTATGTCTGTGCCCTAAAAATACTTGTCTTCCATTGGCAATTTTCAAGGACATTACCTAAGGTAACATCAGGATGGAAAATGTCATAAAACATAAACAGCAGAAACATATCTGCTCCTCCTTTCTGGGAAGGCTCAGCCAGTGATACAGAACAGCAAACATACACCATCGCAAAGGAAATCAGGTGTCATGCCATAGCATGTCTACCAACATGATCTGACTAACCTTTCATTAACTGAAAAACCATTCCTTCCACAGAAATCCACCTTTTCTTTTATTGTGAACTCTTTATATCCCAATCTCCCACTTGCTTATATGGGTGGCATAGGTGTGAGACAGCACTCTGACTCCAGTACAAAAGTGGTACTGTGTGGCAGTGGTAGAGGATGACACCACAATGGAGAAATGTACAAACATCCTGCTGCGCACTGGACTCCCAGGACTGTCCTCCTTCAATGCCAAAATGTAGGCATTTGGTACTATATTTGGACATGGGAGGTAATTGAATAGGGATAGTTGGGTGGGTGACAGTTAAGTGGTGGGAGCATCAAATTTTTAACGTAATACTTCCAAAAGCCTAGGCCCACCCCGGAATAATGAATTATGTAACCATACATTACTCAGATGTCAAAATGTAATTATGTCAAGGGACAAACATAACTCCATATTAAAAATAATGGAGGAAGGAATTGTTTGATTTTGCAATTCATACCTGTAAGGAAAACCTAACACAGAATACAAATGCAATGGAAAAAATAATTATAGGTCAAGCACTGATTTTCTATAAACCAGAACATGGCTTCAAATGCATGTCAATTAACTTTCACTCCAGTCTGGTGGTTCTCATGTTAGGTCACCAAGATACACATATTCCACAAAACAGTACTTATCCACTAATCTGTAGCCACCAGGATTTGGTAGTGGGGTATTGAATAGGGTTGTCACCTTTTCTTCAGAAAAATACCGGCCTTGGTACTGTCTCCATAGGCTTAACATTAGACTGATGCCAATTTTTTACCGGGCTTCCGGTAAAATACCGGCCAGGTGGCAACCCTAGTAATGAACTACTGCTCTATGTATTAAAATACAATGGTCAAAGTAGTGTTTGACAAACATGATATACTTATGGGTCTATTCACAAAAAAATTACTTATTTTCAATGTGGAAAATTCAAACCTGGGTGCTGAATATGACTTGGTCTCAAAATGAAAGTGAACCTCCAAAGTTGAGCGCCACGAGCTAAAACTCAAATGTTAGTGAATAGATCCATTAGTGTTATATATTGCACTGCATAGAATTATGAAAATTGTGATAACCTATGGAGCTTTTCTTCTTTCCATCCAGACTTTAATATTCTGCCAAAAGCCTATGACTTTATTACTCTACATTACACCTTCTGCTACTTACTATTCATGATACATGAGATTATAATGCTGATGTCTGAAGTGAAAATCATTTTTTTTGCCTAACTTGCAGCTCTTTGCAAAGGTTTATTTTCTCATTAATAATAAAATTAACATCACATTCTCATTTTGAGCTTGATGACATTAACCACGTGCCAAGTTAAATCTGGTGATGCTGGTTTTTAGTGCCAAATCACTTTTATATTGCTAGCGGTAAACACTAGGACTGTGCAGTAAAAAAAAATGCTATGGTCAGAAAAAACTATAGCACCTGTAATAGCATTTACTATTGCTTAACACATGGTTACAATTTACTTGTGCTATACTGATATATACCGTATTGCATACCTCCCAACATTTCAAACTTTTTTTTATTTTAATCGCTCTCGCGCAAGAGAGCCCTAGCCATGTAATAAAACTCACAGTAATGTGCATCCTGAATGATCCTTTTTTTGAAGGAGACGCCAACGTCGCTGCATAGTTGGGCACATGTTATGTGACCCCACCCTATCACAATGCTATGTTGGTTGTTTTGATGATATAGGAGTAGATACTCTTTTTTTTACCAGCACATACTGCACCTCTTGGTAATAATGTCCCAAAAACTGCATTTTCGAAAAAATTATATGGTAACCCCCTTACCCGGTTGCCTAGGACAATCCCACAAATAGAATTTATGTCCAGAGTCCAGGAAGAGAACTCTGAGTGAATGAGGCCGATCAGGAGAGCTTTCTCAACTCTCCTGATTTACTGAGAGTTTAGAAGCCTTTCCTGACGTCCCTCCTACACAGAAAGTTCATATTTATGGTGCTGCCAACACTATCGTTAATGTAAAAGACTTCTACTCTTAGCTTATTTGAAAATGTAATACCGAAAAAAAAATATTGAAATAAACTATGTCGAACTGATGCAATATAAACAAAAAATTGTAAATATACTAAAAAGACAAATGGCTTCGTCTAACAACTAAATCAGAGAACTAATTTTTAAAAAAGTCATAGAAGAGACTTCCTGGGGCATACGTAGCTGATATGGCTGCTTTTTGACTGAGCTCCTGCTTTTCGGGTTTTCAGAGGCCGACACTCTCATTGATATGGGGAGTTTCGACTCCAGAGCTACCCAGCTGCAAAGAGGATAAGACGGTGGACAAGTGGATACCACCCATTCCCGGCTCTCCACCCACACCCAGGAGTCCATCGCAACTTGATGCGCAAGCCCGCACACCTGTTATCTGAGGAGACATCACTGTGAACCGGAATCCCGTGACAAGCGAGGCCGAACACGAGTAGTAACCGACGACATCCCATATTTTTTAGGGACGACATCCCATATTTTTGTCAAGAATTGGGGATCTGCACTGGTAACACCCAATCTGTAAGCATGTACCAAATTCTCTGCTATCTGCATGACCACATAAACACCTCAGTTTCGTGTTCCACCAAGCAGTCTTGCTGGTACCTGGTATCGCAAAATGAGCAGGGGGTGGTGGCTATGATAGCTGGACCTGACCCACGAAACAAGCCATATGAAGAGCCTTCCCCTCTATAACACTGATTAGTGACTTTATATCTACCAATATTCCACATACTGCTAGATCTCCTCAGCAGCAATTACACAATAACCAACTAAACGGGAATTTCTAATGACAACCGGAATTCAACTACCAATAGGCAAGAAATAAACTGATACCTAAAGTACCCTGTTGACACTCGCTAACAGTCTGGTTTCTTGCTTATACTGGGAAGGAAACCTGTGGGAATTGATGCCAAAATGGATCGAGGGTCAAAGCACCCCACAAAGTTCTCCCCTTGCAACCAGACTGCCTCCCTGGGGTAATACTAAAATTTGCCAAGAGGAGATATCCTGCTCATGCTGGCGGGGGGCACTCCGAACCCTCTGATTGGTTATTAGCCTTCAAACTGATAATTCCCTCTCTTCCTACCAATTACATTGCTACTATGGATAATGTAGATAAAGCAAACTAAAAAAAACGTAATCCAAACAGTCCACAAAATCCAGAGACCAACCAGCCAAGAAAAAACAAATCTAAAGTCTCTACTTCCTCATGCTCTTTTCCCACACGTTCGAGTCCCTCACCCCCACCTCACTCATCCCAATCTGTGGCCGCAGAAACAGCCTCAGAGGTGGCCAAAACTCTCTGGCTACTATTTGATTCTCGCTTCCAAGAACTTACAACAAAGATGGAGGCCACCTTGACACAGATATCAGCAAATTCTACAAAAATCACTGAATTGGAACAGAGAGTGAGTGATGCAGAAGATACTATCCATCAAACTCGTGAAGAAGCCTAACAATACTCCATCACCATACAATCTCTGCTGGGAAATATATAAGATTTGGAAAATTTCAGTCGTTGAAACATTTTACGCTTCATTAATCTTCCAGAAAAACCCCATTCTTTGCTGAAGACTATGCAAACTTGGTTAACAAACACTCTACATTCTCCTATACTCTGAATATAAATCAATACTGAGAGAGAGGGCGCATAGAATGGGCCAAGGAAGAAGAGACCATAACGCGAGACTTAGACCAGTTATCATCAAGTTACTAAATTTCCAAGATAAAGAAAGGATGCTGATGGAATACAGAAAAATACCAGAACTGCTTTATGACACTCATAAAGTACTAATTTTCCAAGATTACTCAGCACAAGTGACACAGAGAGGGCGTAAATTAGGATGGGTAGGATTTGGATACTGAGGGATGATATATCATAATGGATGTTAAAATAGAACAAAATAAACTACTCCTGGTAAATATATATGCCCTGAACACCCCCAATCCTCCTTTTTATTGTAAATGGTTTGATTTATTGTCTCACACCCCACGTTATTATTGAAGGAGACTTTAACACGGTACAGGACACAATTGCTGACAGATTAGGACCTACGTCAACAGACACACATGACGGTATAAACCTCCTACTATACAATCTATGATTAATAGACCTGTGGCAGGCCACACACCTGAGAGACAAAGACTACACTCTTTGCACATCATCACAGATTGATTTTTTTCTTGGTATCCCCCACTCTAATACAACATGTCACATCTACCAATATTAGAGATATAATAATATCAGATCATGCCCCGGTGGAACTCCACCTGACCCTCCCTACGTCAAAAACATATACCCGTCATTGGCGCTTCCCCCAATATCTTAAAACTGAAGATTTTGCAAAATTTTTAGAAATCACATGGGGAAACTATGTGGATGATAACGTAGTACATACTGACGAACCTCCTCTATTTTCGGAAGCGGCAAAGGCAGTTATGAGAGGACACATAATATCCTATATATATATATCCGTGGCAATGTCCTAAAAAGACTAGACACAAACATTTTATCAACTGCATACAGAAATGTGCGCAGCAAATCAAGTATATCTACAACCCCCAACAGACATAACAAAAGACCATTACCATACTTCCCAAAAACTATTGGACACACTCCTACTAAATAAAGCACAAATGCAATTGGACTATTCATGATCTTGATTCTTCTGATGGGGCAACAGATCGGGCAGAATCCTGGCAACCGTAGCAAAACCAAAATATTGTCTGCACAACATCACACACATATATACACCAAATAAGGAAATCATAATATCCCCAATGTATAAACACAGCATTTCATGAATAATATACAAATCTATACCAAGATAAACCAGACGATTTTGACCTAGGACTGGACCGTCTGAATACTGCAAAATTGAGACCTAGACATAGAACTTTACTGGAAATGAAATTACAGAATTAGAAATACAACAAACAATCTCCTCATTACATAATAACAAGACCTCTGGTCCAGACGGCTACCGAGCGGAGTTTTACAAACTATTAAAACCACATCTTCTAGGCACCCTGATCTCTTTGTATAATGCTATCCTTGGAGGGGATGTAGATATAGGTACCTTAAATGCATCAAGAACCATACTAATTAAAAAGCCCAACAAAGATCCAACCTTAGTCACATCATACCGACCCATTACACTCTTAAAGGATATAAAAGATTCTGACAAAAATTCCTGGCAAACCGCTTACAAAATATTTTACCTGACATGTTGAGTACGCACCAGCTAGGATTCCTTAGAGGACGCCACTCTGTTAAGGTAATAAGGACTGCCATAGCAACCATACTTGCCTCCCAAACCCAAAGACCTAATTCCTTTAATACATTATTAAGTTTAGATGCTGAAAAGGCATTCAACCAAGTATCCTGGTCACATCTATTTTGAGTAATTAAACACCAACATTTTGGACAATCCTTCTTGACCCTAATTTGCAAACTATATGAACATCCCATGACAGTAATCACTTCAAATGGTATGGATTCTTCTGGGGTGGTCATGTACAGAGCAGTCCTACAAGGATGTCTTCTCTCACCCTTGCTGTTTAACTTGGCCTTAGACCCCCTTATGAGGATTATAGCGTCATCTATGGATCTCTCGGGAATCTGCCTAGGACCACAAGAAATGCGTATATCTGCCTTTGCGGACTATGTTCTCCTATATGTTTCCTACCCACAAATAACAATCCCAAAAATATTCATGATTTTAGATACCTATGGCCCTATCATGGGATTTTCAATCAACAAAGTCAAATCGGTGGCCCTCTGTCTGTCATCTTGTAGAAAACCGCCTAGGATGTCAAATATGGGGCTACTGTGGGCTACTAAAACAATTAAATATCTTGGAATTAAATTACCTAAAAACCCTATAACGTTGTACTCCTTGAACTACAACCCCCTGATACGGAAAGTAATTAGGGAACTAAACAACTAGAAAAATTTGCAGATTACATTTTGGGCAGAATTGCCCTAATCAAAATCATATCGTTCCCTAGATTATTATACCCTATTCAATCCCTCCCACTACTTCTTAAAAAGGAGGATGAAAAAAGCTTTTAATACCACTTTTAGACAATTTATTTGGTCTAATAAATGATCCCAGATTGCAATGACAAATCTACAACAACATAAAAGTAATTTTGGATATAATATACCGATAATCAAAAACTATAACATTGCAGCTTTGTATAGATATACCCTAAATTGGATATCACACTCTGACACACATACCGACTTAAACTTAGACCAATATCTTAACCAAAACCCATTATTATCCTCAACAATACGAGCTTGGAAACAAGTATGTCTACGCCTCGGTATGCATTGGAAATTTTCCATATTTCAACCCTTATGTAAAAACCCGAGATTTCAGGAAGGCTCAGCCTCAGAACCTTTCATTAGATGGGACTCAAGATATTTAAGAAATCTATCCCCCTTCTTTGATCCCCATACCTCAAAATTCTTGACCCTCATGCAATGCAGGGACAAATTCAAAAACATCAATATTCCATGATTTGCATATTTGCAAGTACAAAGCTTTGCAGACTCTCAAACTCGCAGCCTCACTCAGAAAGACTGGGATAACTCCCTAGACTGCACGATCCGTTATGTCACCCTCCCCTAATATCTCAACGAAAATCATAACCAGAGCCTTACCCTCTGCGTGCTTTGAAAAACATATCCCAGTGGGAATTATCAAATGGACACAATGCCTCTCTGAACTTTCACAGGAAGACTTACTAAAACATACCCTCCTCAACTATTACCGGCCTACTCATATACAGAAATGAAGATGAAAATCATTCACCACGCCTACTTATCCCCACATTGACAATATAAAATAGGGATACTACCCCAAGATTCTTGCCTAAAATGCACCCAGACTAACGCTGACCTTTTCCATAATTTCTGGTCATGCTCTGTCATTCAGCTGTTCTGGTCCCGGATTGCTGATTTCCTGACCTTACTGGGTATCTGTAACGGACCGTCTACAGGATGTAGTAGACCCTCTGTCCGTTGTGTGAAATCACCTCCTTAGCCCCCGATTACAGCTCAGCATTCACCCAGCAAGTCTTTCTGGAACCTTGCTCTTTGTACCCAAATAGACAGGACATCTAGCAGTTAGGTACAGCAAGAAGAACAACTCTTTTTATTTGTGCAACAGCACAGACTTATATACACATAAACATGACATCATATACATTAGTATACAATGGGGGGATGGAACTAACATAATTCTCCAACTAACTGGGGCTAGTAATACATTATACTTCCAGGCTGCAAACCAGATAGGAATTACCTAATTACAATACACACAGTAAGACACATAATCAACACAATATAATCAGTTTAACAGAAGAACATACACTGGGGAAATCCTGCCTCACACCTTTCAGGATACAAAAGTGTCAAGTACAGATACATACAGAGTGCACTCAATTAAAGTAACTTGCTAATTGAAGGACATCACTGTACAACAGGACACTGAATGACTTACATGAAGAAAATGGGTAAGGTGACATAATTACAGGGTTTTACAGGATAGGATACAATCTTAATCTGGGGAAAACACAGTGAATTGGACAAAGGCTTGAATCCTAGAGTACACATCTTGGCTCACATCCTGAATGAGCCTGTATTTGAAGTCCAGTTGAAAACTGGCGCCCTCAAAGTGTGTACCCTCAAACTAATATATTGATAGACAGGGTCCATAGTCCACAGGGAGTCTTCTGGCTGCCAGGCCCCTCCAAGAACTCCCATCACAGTGGATCTTCAAATCCATTTCGTGACAGTATCCATAACTACTCCTTTGGTCCAGAAGCAGCAGTCTTGGGACTGGTTGAACTAAAAGACCCCCAAACACATTCAGTATCACTAATATGCATTATACTAGCAGTTGCCTGAAAATCTATCCTACGACAATGGATACATAAGGAACCTCCTACAGTCACATTATTCCAAACGAAATTGAAACCTCTATGACTAGAGAAAAAGGGGCAAAAAAATTATTTTACAAATGGGAACCATATATACAAACCTTAGACAATGGAACAAAATCTCAAATCGGACAAACGTTCTATGCGACATCTTGGTATACAACTTTCAAGTTAGATAAATATAAGGAAATCAATAAGAAAACTAAGGAACTAGTAACACGGGAGGAGGGAAGTTGGGGAAATTTGTTGGGGAGTACTTGAATGACACCTGTCATAATTGTAAAACTTAAATAAAAATAAAAAAAAAGCCATAGAAATAGATTTAAAGGTGTTTAATGATTTCATACTACAAAGAATTGCTGATTCATGTGCTACTGCTACATTTAATCCCTTCACAACTGCACAATCACAGCATTTTTACATCGTTTTGTGCCATTGCCACTTTCCTGGTAGTTTCACAAATGAGGCAATTCAGTAAAGCAAAAAAAAAAAAATAATAAAGTCACCTACTAATTGCATTAGAAGGTATTAGTCTAGTTATGTAGCTATCATGGCTGACTCGTCTATCCTCGTTATAGTTCTGCTTCAAATCTCACAAATGACCTGTTCCACTGTTTGAATTTGAGGGTGCTGTGTGGTTCACCCCTGCTTTCTCCCTCAAAGTCGCCAGTGTGAAACTCACAGCATTACACCCTTCACTAGAACTTGGTTTCATCAAGGTGTTGTTCTGTCTGCTGGTGCCCCAGTGTCTCAGTCTTTGTTTTTGCAAAGCCATGCACACCAAGATTTTGCAAAGACTAGGGGACAATTTCTTCAAACATTGTATAACTGGTTCACTATTCAAATTCAACAAGGCAGAAGTTGGCAAATATTTTTCATCATACTAACATCAATGAGATTTATTGTTGCCATATAGATGGGCCCAAACCACAGTAAATATATTTGTTTAAGATCGCTTTCTGGGTAATACGTGTACATTGTATTAAAGCATGTTGTTGCAAGTACAATAACAATAACTAGCACAAGGCCTAGCGGCTGGGTGTGTTAACAAGTGACAGCCACTGAGAAAAATAATAATGGATCTTTATCCCGACCATAGTACAATGCACGGAATCCTGGGTTCATGATTACATAACTTGATGGCAAAGAGTGGCACACAAAACAAAATATAAAAAGCCAGACAAAAACAAAGAAAACATAATACAGAAGCTAGCTCTATGTCAAAACATGCACTTGTTATTTTTAAAGTTTAAGTGTCAGCGATAGTAGGTTTTCATTGAATGAAAGAGCTTATTGTTCAGATTTATATATGTAAACAAAGTATACATGCTGGCTTTATAATGTTATTAAACTTAAAGTAGCTTTATAGTAATCATTTCCATAAGTATTTCTCACACTGCAGCCACCAAATGTACTTTATTGAATGCAATATAGGGTGACCACATCTCCTGGATTTCCCAGGACAATCCCGAAACTGGACTTTATGTCCCAGGTCCTGAAGAGAGCTTCATTCCGGGAAAATGCAGAGTCTCAGAATGAGAGCTCTCAGTGAAGGAGATATCAGCCAATTAGCAGAGGCTTTTCAATTCTCCTGATTGCCTGAGTATTCAGGCTCTCTTGATTGGCTTCACACAGAACTCAGTGTAAGCTGTGGCAGCCCGCCTGCAGACAGCATCAGGTAAGAAAGCTATACTGTGCTTGTGCGATTATAACTGTATGTTGGTGTGATTGCCAGTCACATTCAGTGATAAGGTATGGTTATCTGAAATTAAGACTTCAACAATGTATTCCTTATTTGTATTTACATTCTCTTTCACTAGACATGTGCATTCCTTTTCAGACTAATGCATTTTCGTCCGAAAATAGCATTTTCGTCCATTCGTCTGAAAAACGAATAACGAAAATGCTAAACTAACGAAATCCAAATGAACGAATGGTTAATAAATGAAAATAATTCGTCCATTTGTGCTATTGGCATTCTATAAACCAAAATAGAGTCGGTTTATAGAATACCAATAGCATTACATACATTCCATAAACCGACATAATGAACGACTTTCGGTTTATGGAATGCATGTAATACTATTGGTATTGTATAAACTGACTCTATTTCGGTTTATAGAAAGCCAATAGCACGAATGGACGAATGGACGAATGATTTTCGTTTATTAACCATTCGTTCATAGCATTACATGCATTCCATAAACCGAAAGTCGTTCATTATGTCGGTTTATGGAATGTATGTAATGCTATTGGTATTCTATAAACCGACTCGCTTTCGGTTTATAGAAAGCCAATAGCATTACATACATTCCATAAACCGACATAATGGACGACTTTCGGTTTATGGAATATATGTATTGCTATTCGTATTCTATAAACCTAAATAGAGTTGAAATAGGTCAATTCGTATGAATGAGGAATCTTTTTCGGTTTATAGTAAGCCAATAGCATTACATACATTCCATAAACAGAAAGTCTATAAACGAATCTCTTTCGGTTTATAGACTTTCGGTTTATGGAATGCATGTAATGCTATTGGTATTCTACAAACCGAAATAGAGTCCCCATTCATACGAATTGACCTATTCGTATGAATGGGGACTCTATTTCGGTTTATAGAAAGCCAATAGCATTTCATACATTCCATAAACCGACATAATGAACGACCTTCGGTTTATGGAATGTATGTAATGCTATTGGTATTCTATAAACCGAAATAGAGTTGAAATAGGTCAATTCGTATGAATGGGGACTCTATTTCGGTTTATAGAATACCAATAGCATTACATGCATTCCATAAACCGAAAGTCTATAAACCGAAAGAGAGGTTAAAATAGGTCAGTTCATACGAATGAATAAAACGAAACGAAAATAATGAACGAATTTCGTCTGAAACGAATGCAGTAATGAGCGAAATTAGTTTTGGACTAAATAAATAACATTTTCCAATGGACGAAAACTAAACGAAAATTTTAGTTTTGCACATGTCTACCCTTCACTCCATTTATCCTGCCCTTCTTTCATTATTTCCCCAACATCCCTTGCTATTGCACCCACAGCACTTGATTGCACCTACATAACTTGTCACAAAACCACTTTGCAGCACAACACCTGAAACAAACCTCTGCCTTGCACCCATAAGTCTTGCCATAGCACCAAGGAAAAAATTCCTTCTTAACTCCAAAAGGCAATCCGATTTCTCTTTGGATCAACAAGCACTAAATAATTATGAATCCCTTTACTAACATACATTGCTCCCTTTTAAATGCATCTATTATATTTGCTAACACCACCTCTTCAGGCAGTTAATTCCATACCTTTATTGTCCTTATGGTAAAGAATCCCTTCTGCTGCTGTAGACAAAATCTCCTTTCCTCAAGTCTTAGCGGGTGACCTCTTGTTCCGTGTACTGTTCTGTTAATGAACAGGTCTTTAGAAAGCCCTTTGTATGGGCCCTGTACATATTTATATAACATTATCATTATATCATATTATTTTATATCATATAATATAAGTAAGTGAAGTGGGTACAAAAATGTATTTATTAAAAAATCATAAATCTTTTTGTAGTACTTTATAGTATGAAGAAACATGCACTAATTAATTGCTAATACCGCAGGACATGCCAGGCATTTCATATGTCAGTAACAGAGCTTTTGCCTGGATGTGTTACGTCTACTTGTGGAACATTTGTCAGGTAAATGATCTTGTCTTGTACTTGGAAGTTTGTGTCCTCCAGATTACTTTGCCTTTTGTTCCAATTCAGATAACCGAATGGAGTTTGACGTGATCTGAAGAGTACCTGTGGACAGAGGCGGCTCTAGACTTTGTGAGGCCATAGGCGAAAGTCGAACATGAGGCCCTCACGGACACACATTATTAAATAAAATATATGCAAGTGATAATAAAAATGAACTGTAGAAATAGCATATTTCAAGATCAGACTCAAATCCCAGCTTCTAGAAATGAACAGCTCCAAGAATTTTATTTGTCTCATAATTATTCTACAAACATCTATAAACATTTGGTATAGATAAAATTGTGTGCGGCCCACTAACTCACATTGTTATTGCTGTGTCCTAAATGTGAACACTAACACATATCACACAGTCATTCATAGACACACTCAGTGAGCACACACTGACTCACAGACACACTCAGCCAGCACACACGCACAGATACACTCAGCCAGCACACACTGACTCACAGACACACTCAGAAAGCACACAATCACACACTAACAGAAACACACAGCCAGAAGGAAACGTGCTCAATGTTGAAAGTGGTCTCACAGACCACGTTGTGCTAGAAGATTGGCACTTTGTTCTTCCTCACAGCACCGGATGCACTGTGATTTAGCCATTCAATATGCCAGGATTTTGCCCCTTAATATGCCAGGATTTTGCCCCTCAATATGCCAGAATTTTGCCACTCTATGCCAGGATTTTGCCCCTTAATATGCCAGGATTTTGCCACTCTGTGACAGGATTTTGCCCCTCATTATGCCAGAATTTTGCCCCTCACAATGCCAGAATTTTGCCTCTCAATATGCCAGGATTTTGCCACTGTATGCCAGGATATTGCCCCTCTCAATGCTAGGATTTAGCCTCTCACTATGCCAGGATTTTTCCCCTCACCTCATTATGCCAGGATTTTGCCCCACACTGTGCCAATATTTAGCCACTCATTATGCCAGGCTTTGCTCGTTTGTGCCACACTCCTCCCCCTTCCCTAGTACTTACCTCCATGCTGCTCTCCGTTGTTTCCTCCGTGCATCTTCTCTCCTGCACGGAGGAAGGAAGTTCCGGTCGCCTTTTTTTTTTTTTTTTAAACTTTATTGAAGCTGCGCGGGTTCAATAAAGTTTAAAAAAATAAATAAAAACGCGATCGGAGCTTCCTTCCTCCGTGCAGGAGAGAAGATGCACGGAGGAAACGTCCCAGGTTAGTGTAAAAGGGCGCTTAACGGCATCGTTAAGCTCCCTGTTACATCAAAGGTAATAAGGTGAGTTAGGCAGCCGCGAGGCCCCCGTGAGTGCGAGGCCTTAGGCGGCTGCCTAACTTGCTTAATTAGAGAGCCGCCTCTGCCTGTGGAAATGGTATTTTTGTTGTTGAACAAGGCCCACAATAGGTTTGTTACAGGCTACAGTATTAAAAAAAATATCTGCAATAACCATAAAACAATGTCCACAACAGGGGTGGGCTGACAACTCTTGGGGTATCCCGGGCAAGAGAAGATACAAATAAAACTCTCTCTCTTCTCAACTTTTTACATTGCAACTAGCTTCATATCATTTTCAACTACTTTTGTATGTAATAAAAACTGGCTGCTGCCAGATCGCCATTGTGAGACAGTCACATGGGCAGCGTGCACATGTTGCGGCAAGCGGGGACACACGGGGCAGCGGGTTCCCCCTCTTGCCCAGGCCCGAGAGCCCGAATTGTCAGTCTGTCCCTGGTCCACAAAGACCATTGCAGTGTAAAGACAGGCACCTACTCCTGAAATAGCATGAGGGACAAAAGTGCTAAAGGGTCTAGACACTGCAATACTTCTGTAAGCGCATTAAAATACATGTCAAATAAGAATAATAAAGTGCTGATCAGTTAAAGTGCAATGTCTTTAAAAAGTGTATAAAATGATGATATATATAACAACTTTGATGTAACAACCAACAATTCACATACCACAAAAAAAATGATCTTATACATACATAAGTATCATTCATTTAATAATAAACTGCAATAATAAAGAGCAATACTAGTGTAAGGGGTTCTACAATTATCCCTCATGGAGTGCAATATACAACAATGTGTGATATCCGTGAAACAACACAATAAATGAAAAATAAACACAATTCTGTTCTCACAGAGTTTTCGTTTTCCATGATTATGTTTTTCTTTCAAAATGGCTGCCATGCCTTGATGTTATATGGTGGACTTTTGTGGGAATCCGGGGCAAGTGAGTGGAAAGAGCCGGGGACAAGATTTTATTTTTATCCAGTAGTCTACCCCCCCAGCAAGGCTGCTATGATTATCTATGCCCCGGAAGCATCTTATTATTAGTTTTGTGACCCTCAATCTTTGCTTGTGGAATTTTAAAGTTTGCAGGGCAAAATTGTTGTGATACAATGATCTGTTAATGTACCGTATTTGCTCGATTATAAGACGACCCTGATTATAATTATTATAAGATTATATACCCAAACTTTGGATATTCCATTAGGAAAAAAACTAAAAGCCTGAATATAAGACTACCCTATAGGAAAAAAGTTCAACTTGTATATATTCACATGTAAATTGCCTTTTTAATGAAAAATTATGATATCAAAAAATGCATTTCTTGTTTTTATTTCCTTTTATGTGCCAATGCTGCCTCTCTCTTTCCCTTGCCCCCAGCTTTCTCTCTCTCCCCCCCCTTAGTGTTGTCTCTCTCTCCCCTCCCTTTGTCTCTGCTCCCCTTGTCTCTCTCTTCCCCCCTTGTTTCTCTCTGCCCCCCTCCCCTTGTTACTCTCTGTGCCCCCCCTCCCTCCCCTTGTCTCTGTCTCTTCCCCCCTCCCTCCCCTTGTCTCTGTCTCTTCCCCCCTCCCTCCCCTTGTTGCTCCCCCCTTGTTTCTCTGTCCCCCCCCTTGTCTTTCTACCCCCTCCCTCCCCCTCATTTCTCTGCCCCCCCCTTGTTACTCTGTCCCCCCACCCTCCCTCCCCCTCACCTGTTACTTGCTCCCTGGTGGCAGACATCCTCCATGCTGCCCGACACCTCCGTCTATTATGACGGACAGCTGGTCCGTCATAATAGACGGTAGTGTCAGGCAGCATGGAAGGACCCGGCTTCATCATAGAAGTCCCGGTGGTCGTGTCGGGCGGCAGCAGGGGAAGCCTGTGCTCATTGCGCAGACATTCCCCTGCTGTTAGAGAGGTGGATCCAGGTCCCCTGCAGCTCTGCGGGGGACCTGGATCCCAGTCTTATAGTCTGACCTCAATTTGAGGTCAGATTATAAGACGACCTCGATTATAAGAAGAAACATTTCTGAAAAAAACCTTGTCTTATAATCGAGCAAATACGGTATTTAGTCTGTGTAGTTAGAACTGGTGACTAAATTACCTAATCCTGAGACATTTCTGCATTATGTACAGTAACCCATCTCACCAACCCTACCCTAAGTATGATTCCAAGCCTGCCACTGTAAACAACATCTCCACCTCACGCACTAGCTAAAAATAACTTTGCACCTCACACCAATCTCCATCTGATACCGCCACCCTAAGCATAATTCCACAACTGACCCCTATACCCAGCATCATTTCCAGCTTGGCATCTCTGGCTCCATTATAATTAGTTTTAAAAAAAAACCACATTTTTTATTGCAAAATACAAAAATCCATAAATAATTCCATCAGTCTACCACGTGAAAACAAATACAATCAATCACTGTGGCGAGAAATATATACAGAACATCTATTCTAATCTACACAAGGATATACTACATACATATAACCATTCACTGAGACATGTAAAGCACCATATGGATCTGTCCTCCCAATATATTGGCCCATTCTCTGGGCACTGCTGGTGTATCTGAAGCACTAGTTGACATCAGTAACCCAAGAAATAATCCTTCTCTATCCTGTCAATTTATCAATGATTATATTCCATCTCTTCAGTTTTGCCATTCCAAACCCATTATTTTTAGTAATACCCAGCTCCATTTTACATTAGTATAGCACTTGGGCTTTTATTTCCTTCCATTCTGGAATCTTTTTACTGCTACAGTTTCTGTCTAGTACCAGTTTTGTGGCCATCAGAATATGTGTTATCATCATTCTATTCTCACTAGTCATTCTAAGCTAGTCCAGGTGTAGAAGTAGAGCTTCTGGGGTATAAACCATTTTCACCCTGCTTAATATTTCGATCTGGTCAATGATACATCTCCATACCTTTTTGAGTAGTCCACAGTCCCACCAAATATGGAGATAGTCACCCTTCCTTCTTCATATCTCCAGCACCTATAATGCCTATCTTTGTACATTTTGGAAAGTTGTCTGGGACTAAATACCACATATAAACTAATTTATAAAAAGTCTCAATGGTATTTAGACAGTGCACTCTTTTATTTACATTATTTATAGCCTTAATACAATCCTCTTCTATTATCTCTCTATTCAGGTCCCTTTGGCTCTTATACTGTTGTCTGTCATTGGTTCTCTGATATTTAGGCATCTTAATACCAGTCCTCCTAATTTTGACCTGTTGAGAATAGTTCTCAGACTTTTAAGATCTTTTTTTTTATATTAGGCTCAAAGTGTTTGACCAGGAGGTTCCTAACTCTAAAGTATGTATACATTTTCTTAGTCGGGAGCCCATATTCCTCTTGTAGCTGATTGAACTTCTTAATTTCTGATCCATATTTGCAGTCCCCAAGAGTCTGGATCCCGACCTCTTTCCAACTTCTAATGTTTATATCCTGAATATTTCCTGGAATCACCTCTATTGGCAAAACATCGTCTTGTATTTTAAGGGATCTTTTCATCCAATACCACACCTTTAGAATATTTCCTATATCTAAAGATTTTCCTAATCATCCATGCTATAATTGGTTCTACTTATAAACCAGAATACTCCGGCCAAGCTCTCACACCCTAATATTTCTGATTCAATCTGGTACCATCCTTCCCCTTTAATCACTTTGAGTAACTATGGCATGGGAAATCATACAAGCGTTGTGATATTCTATTATATTAGGGATCGCTAGTCCTCCTTCTATTGTCTTCTTTGATAATATTCTTAAATTTATTCTTGGTTTCTTCCCCTGCCGAATGAACCTGTATAATTTTTAACTATGCCGAAGGAACCTGAATTGGTAACATTCTAAATATGTAATTCCATTTTGGTAGACTATATGATCTTACAGTATTTATACATCCTATCCATGATATCTCCCTATTAACCCATTCCTTGAATACTTTATTTATATACTTTATCAGACCATTAGCCTCCACTATCTTATTCAGATTTGTTGCATTTTAATGCCTAGAAATGTGATATTATCTTTAGTCCAGGCAAAACCAAACCTAGATTTTATATACTCTTTACCTTCAGGATTTCCATTTTTTGCCATGATTATAGTCTTATTAATGTTTAGTTTGAGTATTCACTGTATTTATCTATTACTTTCATCAGTTCTAATAGTGATGTCTTCAGTCTCTCCAGGGTGATCAAGATGTCATCTGCATATAGATTTATTTTATTGATAGCAAGGGCGATAAAGGACACCACTGTCTTGTACCATTATAATTAATCATGATCCAACATAACTCAACACATCATACCCTAAACCAAGGATACCACCCACACCTCCAGTATAATTTACCATCTGACATGCTCACTTATATGACTCTTCACCTTATGACCCTCTTCATCACTCCCTCTTTTGAAGCTCCTTATCACATCAGCATTCATTAATGTGGAGGAATTATAATTTTCCTTCTATTCTTTTTCTTCCTCACTATATTCTAGCTCTCATTATCTGTGCTAAATGATAATAATAACACCTTAATCTGTGACGTGTCAATGTCACATTACAGTCCTCTCAGCATTTTCCAACCATCTCATCAATCCTCCTCCCGTCACCTAAATCTCCCTACTTTTGAATCCTTCAAACCCGTCTCATCTTTTCCAGGCTTTGTTACTACAAATCCCTTGCATGCCTCCTCACCTCAAGTGAGCCACCTCCTGACTTCACTAATAACTCTCTCCTTATAATACACCTATTCTCAACACATCACCCCTAACTAATAGCAGCCTCCTCAACACTAATTTCGAATATCTGCCCCACATCATCTCACCACACTCTCCTTAGCACTGACTTTTCTTACATATAACCGCAGACTCAATCTCACTCACCCACATCATATCAGCCATTTGTATTTCTAAAGCCTCTTACCCATCAAAGAGCATATGAAATGATGGAAGAGTAGTGAAATATAACAAATCTTTCTGCATAATAATAAAAAGAAAAACTATGCCCAGTCTCATTTTGAAGACTAACGTTTGAAGTATAGCTAAAATGGTGAAATAAAGAAATTACTTGTATGTTTTGTTCTGCTGCACCCTAGTGGAATGAAACCCTAATGATTTTTAACTATTCTTAATTCCTTATAGCTCACTGTACCAGGTACTGCTGAGAAGAATCAAAAAACAAGAAGGGTTTCAAACTTTTTTTTTTCTTTCCAATTTCCTTGTATTTGGTTTCATGAATAGACCTCAGATTAATTATCAGGCTTGAACCAAATATAGGTCTCCAGGAGATGACAAATGGTAGTTTCAGGGTTAGTTTTTTCAGTCCATGCAGATGATAAGAACTTGCGTGAGATTTCATCTGACATCAGTAGTGAGTAGCCAGGATAATCCAAGTTCAAATCCCAGTAGAAGGCAGCATGGGCATCCGAGGAAATTTTTGCGGGGGGGGGGGGGGGGGGGGGGGACATACTTTTACCGTCGTCCATGCTGCGCCGCTCCTCTTTTTGATAATGTCATGAAGTGGAGGAGCTTCCTTATCAGTGCAGCATGCAAACGGTTGATAAACGGGGATGCCACAGTCACTTTGCCAATAAAATATGCAACAGTCAGTTTGCCTATTAAAATATGCCACCGTTTGTCCATTATATCATGGCTTGACATAGTTAACTGGTTTTTAGGAGCCAGCTAAAAAAAAAAACACTGACAATTTGCCCAATAAAATGCCAGTATGATGTAGCCATTATATATGCCAGGTTTTGTCACTCAATATGCCAGGATTTAGCCACTCAATATGCCAGGATTTAGCCACTCAATATGCCAGGATTTAGCCATTTAATATGCAAGGATTTTGCCACTCAATATTCCAGGAATTAGCAATTTAATATGCCAGGATTTATCCACTCAGTATGCCAGAATTTAGCCACTCAATATGCCAGGATTTGTCACTCAATATGCCAGGATTTAGCCATTCAATATGCCAGGATTTTTGCTCGTTACAGGAAACCATCCACCCTCCCACCCCCCTTTCCCAGTACTTACCTCCTGGATGCTCGTCTCCTCCATGCAGTCTTCCCTGCTGCATGGAGGAGTGAAACACAGACACCGGGTATGACGTAACGTCATATCCGGAGTCACCCCTTGCCCTCTTCTGCGGACGCCCATGGAAGGCAGCTAGATCAGGAACAGGCCAAAGTGTCAGAGCATAAAATTGGCACTAAGAACCTAAATACAATGTGTGTCATGAATGAAGAAAACTTGGACAAGGTCAGGAAACAACTTAGCTCTGTAACAGGGATGTAGAAACAAAGGTAAGTCACACTAAGCAAGGGACCACACAAAGCTGATAAGCAGAAGGGAATGCTTACTTAAAATAAGTCTCAGCCAGATATCACCAGAATTAGATGGTTCTATATTGAGCAAAAAAGGTAAATACTGGGATGCCAGTCAGGAGGATAACTTCTCTGAGTGCTGGTGCCGCTTCTGCTGTGTGTCCGATGAAACAGCAAAGAGTATTTTACAGGAAAAATGACTTGACACTCAATCTGTACAGAAAATGAATTTTATTAACTTGCAAAGTTCCATGACAATTCAAGCAGAAAGTGCAGTGTCTCTTTGTGTGAACAAAAGGCAAATTGAGCTACTAGAGTTTTATTATGAGTGCTGTAAATATCAGGCCATTTTCAGCTTATAATAAGTCTTGAAAAATGACAAGTTGGCCTCACTTCTTTCTATTCAGCCATCCTGATTGGAGGCAGAAGAAGCCACAGCCATCTTCGTTGATAGCAGACATGCCCTAGTAACAGAAACCCATACTTGTACAGTAAGGCATAGCGACAATTTGCATACAAAAGGAAAGGTTATCAACATCCATTCCCTCTCCAGACAGGACTGAGACAAAGTGCTGTTGGCAAACTCTTATTGATCTGGGATTCTTGTACACAAGTGCTGCCAGTGCAACCTACTGGATTTTGTGAATTCTCACTGCCTTCATCTCGAGTTACGAACGTGCACTGCCAATCATCCCCTGCTCTTCTTGATGGCTTTCGGCATATGCAGAAGTCCAATGGCCATATCAGTCTCGGGACAGGACACCAAGGAGAGAATGGGTGCTTGATGAAAAAACATTATAAATTGATATTGATATTACGAGCTCTGGATAAAGGGTAAATAGCCATAAGGATTAAATTATTGGTAGCGGCCGAGTTTGCAGTCAGTTTTATAATGAATTATGCTGATACCTGGGCATCATTTGCTCCATTGTAACAGACAAGCCCGAGCAGAAAGGGATGTAGCTGGTGAGGGGTACCTGTGCATGGCAACTTGCATGGGTAAGAAGAGTCAATATGGGCACCGAGGCAGGAGTACAGAAGGAGAATCCAAAATCATACTCAAGACAAGCAGAGGTTAGGACAAATGAGATCAAAGTCTCAGAAACCAGAAAGTAATAAATGCACCAAGGCACAGCAAAACATGCGCTCCAAGCTAAAGGAGGATGTGTATAAATAAGAGGACACTGTTTTTTTAGGGTGAATAGCTGGAGGTAATTATAGACAATTTTGACAGAATTCCATCATTTACTGATGTAATTGGACAATTGGAGTTTTACAGGTCAAGAACACAGTGTATTGTTTACACAAACATATATGAAGTTTTGCAGTAAAAACACACAATACTGTCAGTTTTATTGTTGTGGGACTCACACATGAATCCAAATATTCTGAGCACCTACAAAATTGAGGTAAGGAACGTTTCAGGTCCAAAAATGGACTTTCCCATCAAAAATCAAAGCTTAAAAACCTCTCCACTGGAAGGTGGGCAGTATAGCTAGGGGAATAAGTCTGATATCTTGGTTAGGAATATGTGTTTGGTGTACTAGCAATACCAAAAATAGAGACAAAAAAATGAAGAAGGCTAGTAATACAAATTAACTAGAAAAATGGCAGCCATTAAATGTGTATTCATTTGGTAAATAAATTAACTATGATAAATAAACTATAGGGGCCGCACAATATTCTAATTTTTTGAGTATCACCTGTATATAGAAGATATAACAATGCAAATAGATGATAAATATGATGCATATATATAAAAATGATAACCACAAGCTGAACACAATGGAACAGCAAGTAAAAGTGTTAACAGTGTGCACCAACTAAGATTAAAATGATTAGCAACCCTGAGAACAAACACCTTTAAAAAATGTGAAATCAAATCAAATACAGAAGATAGTGCTAAGCAGCTAGAGTAGCATACACTAAACAGTGTGAAAATAATAATAATAAACTGAAATAAAGATAAAAACTGTTTTACTCATCGTCAGCTGCCTGTAACAACAAAAGAGAGCCCAACTTGCAGGGGCCAGACAGGAAATAAAAACCAGACCTGGAAATAATTGTATACCAGCCCCTTAGTATTCAGTTATTAAACCACCCCATATCATAATGCTATTATTTTATTGTTCATAAAAGCGAAGAGCATGCATTTTAAAGCACATTTGAACAGTATATTATTTATAGAAGTGTATAGATTATTTATAGAAGAGTATATTATGTATAGATAAGACAGATATGAAAGCACATTGGGCTCTAGATTGTAAGCTTGTGAGCAGGGCTTTCTACCTCATGTATCAGTCTGTCTCTGTTCGTCTAACATAGTATGTGGTTGGTGCTATATAAATAAAAGTAATGTAATAAAGAGTCATAGGCATGGCAACAGGGGAGTTGCCAAGTCTCCAAAAGCTCTGGGACTAAATCCCATGACAGTGAGCAATGGGTATGTATAATATAGCCAATAAATACATAAAAATGATTTATATGACGGTGCCAATCAGCAATAGGTACGGATAATATAAGCAATAAAATATATAAAGTATTAATATGATGCCAATGAGTAGTAACTTTATTTGCAAGGCTTTCTACCAGGATGCAAATAAAGGCATACACTTGGTATATTATGCCAATGAGCAGTAAAAGCACAAACTTAGTATATCATGACAATGAGCAGTAAATACATAAATGTGATATATAATTTCAATGAGCAATAAATGTATAAATTTGGTATAACACTACTATTAAATGGATTGGTCCCCTGGGCATACTTGAAAACAAGAGAAATCTCAATGTATTCTTCAGGTAAAATATTAATTAGATTTGCATTTGCATTTGAATGAAAACCTTTTTTTGGTTTGTCCAAACAGAATTTTGTCCATAGATGCATTCGTTTTCAGACGAAATTCGTCCATGATTTTCGTTTCGAGAATTGTATTTGGATGGATTTGTGTAAAAGTTAATTTCAAATGAAATCAAACAAGTTTAGGGAAACTCGATGAGAGAGCCAAAGTTTGTCTGAAAACAAATGTTAGGGCCAGTAATATGCTCTGAGTATTGTAATAGTTGGTTGGTTCATGCATGCCTCGGGAGTATCCCTGACTGAATGGGATACAGTGTGTTTGTGTTACAGTGTGTTTGCATGTATTAGTGTTAGCGTGTTTAATGTGAGAGGGTGGTTCTTTGTGTATTAGTGACTGTTATGTGTTAGGTTAAGTTAGGTTTAAAATACCAAAATAGTGACAGGCAGATAAAAGAAAAGATCCTTGAGTATTTTGTGTGTGTGTCTGCTTGATTGATGTGAAGCATAAGAAAAAAGAAGTAACAGGAAAAAAAGCAAAATTTGCAAAGAAATAGTAAATGAAAAAGTACATTATAATGGAAAAGGGGAGTGAAAGAGAATCCCTGCACCTTTAGTAAAGGGTAGCATGACTGCTGGCCCATGCTAGACTTTAAGGGGTGTAGGCATGTTCTTATTGGTTGTATAAATTGTTACAATGTTGTTACCTTATAAAATGTGTTGCTCCCTGGCAGCTCCTCCTCTTGGCTCCAGGACAAGCTGGATACAGCATCTTATTTTATTCACAAAATGGAGCTATGAGATAAACACCTCATTTTATTTTTTCCTTGTACATGCAATTAATTCAATTATATATATATATATATATATATATATATATATATATATATATATATATACATATATATATATAAAATATATATAACAGTGGCATATGATTTATATATTGTAGAAGTGTTTGTTTTAAATTACCAGGTTATCTAGTTACATCTTATGTAAGTGGTAGCGTCCCTTTAAGCAAATACAAGAATATGTATGTTATGAAATGTTGTTTTAGTTATATAAAACAATTTAGGTAGTTCTCCAAATATCCATGATTGATCTATTTAACTAAAATCAGTTCTCATTTAGCTGTTTTACTATACTCACAGGTTATTCTAAATATGAAATTTTAATATGGTTGCAAATATTAAAGATTGTAACTATCAGCAAGAATGAGTCTACATTTAAAAGTCATGATTTAAATCGAGTCTTAATGACTAGTGATTAAAATCAAATTGACTTGAATCAAATTCACCGAGAACAGGGTTCCGCCAACTTGGGCAGACTAAGCTTAAGAATGGCAATCTGCTCCGTTAGATGTGACACGTGAAAGCACTGTGCAGTCAGTATATTACTGGTTACAGAAAACATGCGCTCACTTTAGACAATGGTTGGCGATTATGATAGCAGCTCCTGCGCGGTCAATGAGAGTGCAGGCCACACACTCTTCTTGTCATCACAGTAGCTAAGAGGCAAGACATTTATGGGGAAAGCAGGTTCAGAGGCATTACTCCTTTTTGATGATAGCTCTCCCTGTGGGTCCAAACACCTCTTCCCAAAATGAGACGGCTCCACTCTGGTGCTAGTGCCACTGCCAATGCTGCTGCTGGGAGGGAAGATGGTATTGTGGATTCACTGCCTCCATCAACTGTTTGAAGGCTCCCCTGTTATCATTGAACATGAAGCATCCTCAGCAACAAACTGGCCAATAACGTGAGTGATTTTATTTGCCTGCTGTTTGGACATAGCCCTGGAGGGGAATCCTCCAAATTCTAACCAGAGTGGGATCAACACGTTACAATGCTTTAAGTGGTCTTGGTTGTTGGCTGGCAGTACCATTAGCTCTTGCTCTTCAACACCTCATATGGCACTCCTAGCTAGAGCAGCTACACAGCCAATGGTACTAGCAGTTGTAGAAGTAGTAGCAGTTATGCTACTCAACTTTCTGCCTCTTCCCTCAATAACACAGCCTTGAGATGTCCGCAGAGGTGATGGTTCATCGCAGTACTGGAGAGATGACCCAACACTTTACCCCTGCTAATCTACTTCCCACAATGTTTGCATTTTGCAAAGTTCTCTCAGACTTTCAAAGATGTCCCATACGCTGGGGGAGGACTCATTGGCCTCTCACCCTTTAGGATGCTGCTGCAAATTTTGTGGGTGGATGAGCAACAGCAGGAGTGCGACCACTGCCTGCTTATATACTGCTTCATTTAACGTCCAGGATGCAGCACACACCATTGGACAAGGTTTACATTTTTGCTAGCTGATTTGTAGTACTAAGTAACACAGCCTTTTTCCTTCATGGGGTGTGTGTGCAAGTGAGAGGGTGATATTCTTACTCCACCAGTACTAGTTTTTCTGCATTCCATCCAAAATGAGACATTTGAGAAGTTTGGTTTGTTTTAAACGAAAACTGGGAATTAGAACAAATACTTACAGGAGCATTGCATATAATACAAGGTTATTTAGTCATGAGGCTTTACCGTCCCTTTAAATGTAGTGTAGTATGTTCATGAACATGGGTTTATGACAGGGAAACAGTTAACTTTTCTGTCAGGTTATCTATTATTACTGTGAATATGATTTGTCTTCATTATGTTACCTCCTTCCTTGCTGGCATAACAAGTGTACAGAAAAAAAACACCCACAATTACCTGAGTGCTTTCCATCTCCTATAAAGCTTCATAGGAGAGAGCAGTCTTTCCTTCCTAACTTAGAAAGCACGTTGCTGGCAATATGGTATCTGTGTGGAAATGGATCTTGGCAAACAGACATTACTTCATCATCTTCATCACACCTCTGCTGCTTCTGCCGCTGCCTGTGGTGGTGTCTTCCAAGGTAAGTAGTAAAAATAGTGAGACTTGACCACTAATTAACCAAGAACTGTTTTTCTTTATCTGGTGCTAAGTTGTGTCCTACTGGTTTAACTTGTCTGTTCAGCAGAAATAACACTATGTTTACCTAGTTTGGCTTTGTGTACACTGGGGTCTAGAACAGCAGGAACATTGGTTTCCATGGTGTTTGCTCTACTTTTAGAATATTGCCCTAAAGTGACTCTTATATAATAATGTATTTTGCAGTATGTTGTTAAAACTGCTAATAAAAAAACCCATAAAACCTTGTAATTAGAGAGCTGACCAAATTCAACATAGAAACAAAATCCAATGAGAATGTGGAGGTAAATGCAGATAAGAGACATTTGGTCTTTCACTGTGTGTTTCAGCCAGTGTTGATTGTAACTCACAGATTACTTTAGATATATTTGATGGTTTTGATATTAGGCATATGTGACTGGAGACCCCTCTTGGTGGTGTTAGACACAGATTTAAAAGAACTGTGCTTTTCCAAGTAAGAAAATGTGCAGATCACAGTGCATAGAAGTGTGGATGACAAGGTTATCTTCAGGTGAGAAATACAATTTGATCTACACGTTGTTCTAGTGAAATTCACAGCAAATGTATAGATTAAACAATATACTTGCGTGAACTACCTGATCTTTTGCTGACAGCTTGCTGACAGTCATTGCCACCATCAAATTTTCACCCATGCATTTGCTATCAATTGAATGTCGCAATACAATTGAGAATATTTATCTTTCTCATAGGGTTGTACTGGTATAACTTCTGTAAACCTATTCGAAACCTAGGCTTTCCCTGCGAGTGCAGGTTTCCTGGACTATATTTGGTATCATGATTACCAGCCTTGGTTTAAATGGGAATGATTGGGGGTTTTGTCCTCTACAGCTACATTTCTGGATCATCCTCACACAGAGTGGATCACAGTCCATGACACACTCAGGGGAGGTGACAGAATATTAAATGGGTCTGATGCTATATTAGGATGGCCAGATTTAGAACATTAAGCAACTCCCTGTGGCGTATAGAAACACCTTTCAATTTATGTCTGACAGATCCAGATTAGCATATATTAAAAAGTAGTTCCTTTGTCATTTGCATACGAGGTTCATAAACAATTGACACAACTCAGTCATTGTTTACAGAATGATAGCATAAAAAGTTTATTATGTGATTAAACAAGAAAATAGATAAACATGATTCAGTTATTCAGAGTCTACACAGGCATACCCCACATTAACATACACAATGGGTCCATAGCATGCATGGACCAGAAACATGTACTGAAAATGAAGCACTACCTTTTTTCCATTTTTTTCACTTATCTTATACAGTATAAAATACAGTCTACAGTACAAATGTCTGGACAGGATGGACCTCACTGAGACAGCACTGGTCGCACAATGAGAAGCACTTTACTGCAGCGTAGTGTCAGTAGAGACGTGAACGCATAATTAAATTAGAAATGTGAGAGTGTTTGCAATGTAGCAATGTCCTTACTCGTGGGGACCCTTAAAGTAAAGGTCCTTAAAGCGGGGTATGTTTGTACATATGTTAAAGCTACACTTTTAGTTTTTTTTTTTATTATTTGCATTGTTGTTTTCAGATATGTCATTTGTTTTTATGTGAGTTTATTTTATGAAATATTTTACTAAACAATTGTGACTGGGCGGCGCCATTTTGTGAAATATAGTATTTTTGGGTGCCACCTCACGGTGACCTTACAGCACTAATGTCTCACTTTGGGGCTGGGAACACAGAATGCAGTCTATAAGTCAGAATTCTGACCATAGACTTGCATTGAATGGGAGGGTAATGTAACTATTACATCACAAGGGGGCAGAGTTATGATCCTGTTTGATCAGGTGAATCTCCTCTCTTTGTGTTGGAAGGCATGTAAAAAAAAGTTGTACACTGCTACCCAGTCCTGCCCACTATGATACACAGGAGCCAGTAAGAGAGCAGCGGAGTATCTTATGACATCATCATGCAGGCTTTGGCAACAGTTGTAAATTGAGACTGGCTGTAAGATTTTGGATGATGTTGCATCATGGGAAATATTCAGAAAATGGAGCCAGGAGATAAATACCTAATTTTATTTGTCTTTTTAAATGCAACTAATTCAATCATATAAAGAAACAGTGGCATATGATTTATATATGTGTTTGTTTTAAATGACCAGGTTACCTAGTTACATCTTATGTAAGTGGTAGTGTCCCTTTAAATGAAAAAAGATAACAGGACTGTTTCAACAAACAGATACCATTCAACTACAAAGGTAAACACACCTTTTTTTTAACACTTTCCCATGCCCCAAGCTGTACTGCTTAAAACAGTCACAATTTGGGATCCTTCTTGCATGGTTACAGATTTTAAAATCTGATGCTGCAAAATATAAGTTGTGTGTGTAGCTTTGGTCAGTTGGGGGCAGCATTAAGTCTTGGGCCAGCCCTGGCAGGACTGTTTCTATAGCAACTACAGTAAATCTATAAAACTTATGTGCAGTTTTTAGGAAAGAGTTGAGGAAAAAAAAGTGATCAGTTTATTTTATTTTATTTTATACAAAGTTGTACTATTTTCTATTCAGTCATTGTAGATGGAACTTACAAAGCAGTGGGATTCTTTACGATTTTTTCCTCTCCACACAATTGTTGTCCAGTATAAAGATTTATTATGGAATCAACCACTGACCAGTTTGTGACATATATTTGTGTTAATCACATGCATGCATCTAGATATCTGATGCAAGAACAAAAGGGTCTATTCAATAAAGAGAGAGGGAATTGTCCTAGTGCTCTGACCTCAGAACACATGCAAGAAGCGCGAGAGGCAGCATGGGGAGGTTGTCACATGGGAGGATGTCAATGCACCTGGGCAGCGCACAGACACCCCGAACACACGGGAGGATGTCACTTGGGGGGATGTCAGTGCACCTGTGCAGCGCGCAGTCATCAAGCTGCCTGCTTGCCACAAAGTGGCTGGTGAGGGAAGATCGTTTGATCTCCCAGCCAGTGCCTCTGCCGGCAAGATTCTTTTCTTTTTTTAATAGGGCAGCATTTTTTTTTTGCAGCATCTATCACGGTGCCCTGTTTGGACTTGTTGCACCTTTGCTTATATAATTTGATACTTTAGGGTCAAACTCAATAAAAAGAGAACTGCAGGGAATTGAGATTGGCATTTCAAACTTAAGGCCAATATAGCCGAGTTGGAAAAATTCTCCAGTGCAGCTGAATTTTTTGGGCCTTAACTTTTAAATTATGTAAGTGTCAAATTAAGTCCAAATAGGGCACAGTGATAGATGCTGCAAATAGCACTGCCTTTTCCAGCACCTTCCAGGGCAAAATATTCCATCACCCACTCGGATGCCCCAGCAAATACCATGCTGTATTTTTTAAAATAAAGTTGTATTTATCCATGTTTTCAGCATGGTAGAATATCTAGAAAAAATGGTGGATAAATAGAACCAAAAACCAAAATACACCACTGGAGAGAATACAAAATTATCAAAAATGATCTGTGTTAGCAAAATTGCAAGCAAATTTATACATTAAGAGAAAAATTGTGTCTATGATGTCTGTAGGTGACATGTGACAGGTGATGTCATCAACAGGAGATAATTAAAACAAAGCTTTCTCTTAATCTATGCATTTGCTTTCAATCCTGCTAACGCAATGTAAACATCATTTTTTATTTACTACATTTACAGTACAAGTGTTTTGATGACAGTAAAAATACTTAAAATTGTTAAACTATTTTTCTTATTGACTTTATTGCAACACTGCAAGCAAAGCAGTGGGGGAAAGGAAGAGCAGACTCACCAGCTTCAGATTGCACTTAAAGAACAAGTCATATATCACACATAAAAAAATAAACAAATGTATTCAATAAAATAGTATATTTTCTTTCAATGTATAATAGTTACATAATTAGTCTAATGTAAACTCATGCAAAGGAGCTGAATGGTTCTGCCCTTCTGGACTGTTCCTGAGTGTCAGTCATATTGTGCACAGAACTAATGAGACCAGAGTGTGACTATAACTGAGCATGGAGCAAATTCTGGCTGCATGTATAAATGATAATGATAAGGAGGCAAAGATCCCTCAACGCTAATGATCATCATCATAAAGGTCTTCTCAATATGTGCATATTTGAGCCGAAATGGCACCTCCAAAGTCTGGAATGATTCAGGGCACATCAGGAACGAATTTTACCCAATTTGCCCCGACAGCTTCCAAAAATGCTTGGCAAGTCTGAGGAGCAGAATGGCAAGTCTAGAAAAGTTTAGATTGGCGGGTGCACAAGTTTAGCCAGGCCTAGGGCAGCACAAAACCAAAATACAGCACTGACTTTGATGCTTCAGTTTTCAAAGGCCCAAGCTACCAATTACGAACCGAATTGTGGTATATTGAGTATCATTCCAGGGATCCCTTTGATTCAGCTAACATGTCCGATCTAGTTTGGAACAGATCAGTGAATAATATTTTCACTATGAAACTGTATTAATGGAGAAGCACAATTTACTGTTCTTGCTGGGGGTGCAGAAAGAGCTAGCTATGGCTCTAGCATTTGTGATACATCCAAGGCTTTTACTATGATGCACTGACTGGAATCAGCATCCTTTACTGCAAGAGCTTGGAACACTATGCACAGTGACAGTCTGCCTCCATATTAAGTTAGGTCATCATAGATCCAACCTACGATTGTTGTAATGGTCAGAAAGGGTACTATAGATCTAATGTATTACCACTTTCTATCTATATACAAAAAAACAATAATGAATATATATTTGCAAATTTATTTTTAATGGTTGTGCTTTTAATGTAATGGTTAGAGCTATTGTTTTAACAGGCTCGGAATATATATATATATATATATATATATATATATATATATATATATATATATATATAGTGAGTTGATATGTTAGCTAACAGGATGATTTGTATATAAGCATCATAAGAGCATGTAATTTCTTAACTTATATCATGGAATGCCTGCTCTAACAGCCAACAACATTGTTAATGTAGTATAACAAATGGTATACATTATAACTAATTGTATACATTGTGAAAGCTTCATCTCCAACAAATGTATACATTTTTATTAATTAAAAAATATATAGTTCTTTTGGACTGGTGGGAGCTAGTTTCAGTTGATCAGATAAGCTATGCAAAAGGTGTGTGCATCTTAACCCTGGAGTTGTGCATAGGCAAGAGTTATTTTTAATGCAGTGTCTCTTTAAGCAATATAAAGAGCAATTGCTCTTGCTCTCAAACACCAAACTTGTGGTGATGATTTTCATTTGCTAATTTAGGTATTTGCCTCAGACATTACAATGTCTGGAACAGCACAGGTAGCAAGCCAAAGTAACAAATCATTAACTAATTATTGATTAATTCACACGAGGAAACATTATTTCTACAATAGATCCAAAAACTAGATTAGTGCCCTTCAGTTATTGTCTCTGATTATAAATAAACAGAGCCCTATCTATAATTTTCTGTAAAAGATAAACCTATTTGGACTTTGCATTGTGCACAACTTTCATTGAGCATCTATGGATAACCTGAACTGATCAGCAATGGAGCAAGAAATGTAGCAGTAATGTAATGTTCCACTATAGTACACTTTGTTCTTCTGACTCAAAGCACTTACATTACTATATTTTTGCATGTCCACTGATTAGACACATTCTAATCACAACATAATT
This sequence comes from Pelodytes ibericus, assembly GCA_036172795.1. Classification (NCBI taxonomy): domain Eukaryota; kingdom Metazoa; phylum Chordata; class Amphibia; order Anura; family Pelodytidae; genus Pelodytes; species Pelodytes ibericus. The sequence goes on along the minus strand of CM069857.1, from coordinate 49,967,709 downwards.
TTACATTCAATTCAAGAATGTCATTTTGCATTGCAATAAGAAAATACATCAACTGCGCATGTGCAGTAAAAGAAACAATAGCATAATTCTGTATAAGAAAAATGCACAGGTACATTAGTGCCAACTTTTACCACTTTTTGGGTCGCTGGGGGCAGTGCTTCAGAGGTGTCATGCTCAGTTATACTATCACACGAACTCTACGGCACATGCTCGGTATTGTCTGTCACTCGTCCCGAGCTTGGAGGTCAGCGTGTCGGCACTACCACGCATGCACTGTAACACTGTCACTGCAACATGCGCATTAGGCATTATCCGGTGTTCTAGACCCCAGAGAATGCGACCATGACAGAGGGCTTACACTCCTGAATCCCACTGTCCTGCCGAGCTCTACCTCTGTCCAAAAAAGTGTGACAAAGGTAGAACTCGACAGGACATCGGGACAGATCCCCCAAATTATTCTTATGCACCAATTCTTAGAGTTGTTGTTTATTTGAGAGTACTGAAGGAGTGCTTTGTTAGGTGCTGCAGCCCTTCTAGGAGAATATTAGTAATATTCTCACCTGTGGTGTGTTTTTGTTTTTCTGCGATGGAATAAGAAAACACAAGACAGAGACATAGTAATTATCTAGTACCAACATAATACAATAAACCATTGTCCAGTCAATGTAATAACCTTAAACAAAAATAACATACACGTAAAAGAACATGAAATTATGAAATGAAGTATAGTAAAAAAGCTGTATTCTATACAAAAAAGAAAGAAGTAAGAGAGAACATGCTGTTTCCATTCCTAAATACATTAAATATCAGAATGTCAGGCACAAACGTCTAAATATTGTTCATGTGAGATTAAATATCAAATGATTACTCTTCAGGTAGAAGAAATTGAGGAGATATTTGTTGGCACATACAACAGCATATACTGCATAACATATATATAACTAGCACTCGAGCTGTAGATGGCGCTGTGCAGTGCAGAGTACTTAAATATGTTTAGAAGTTGTTGGTACTCACAGGAAGGAAGTTCTTTGTTTTTTCACTTGCTTTATGTCTCTCTTCCGTTTTACCTTTCACCAAGCTGGCTGCTGTTTTAAGTCACTAATATGTTCTAAATGTTTGCTGTTTATCCATACAAATAAATCCTGATATGCTTCTTCACAATCTGCCAGTGTCTCTTTTTGATGCATAACTAACAGGTTATGGGCCCAGACACAAGTAAGTAAGTGCTGCATCTATGATCCTAGTAAATACTGAGTGAGGAAACAAGAGCTGCATGCAATTTATGAAAGATGGCAAGTGGTTCAGATGTGAAGTTTGCAATAGCAAAGCTCAACAATACCAACTACCAGCTGTGGAAATTCAAGCTTGAAATGCTGTTATCCAAAGATGACTTGTGGCAGGTACTGGATACAAACAGACCCACTGACAACCCTGAAGAATGGGACAAAAATAACAGGCAAGCAAGAGCAGTTATAAGCCTGTTAGTGGAGGATGATGAAGTCATTCATATAAGAAAAGAAAACACAGCTAAAGGTATGTGGACTGCATTACAAAAACTGCATGAGCGTTCAAACTTAAACATTAAACTATATCTGCTGCGCAAACTGTATAAGATGAGGCTGGATAATGGCCAGGACATGCGCGAACATGTGAATGCTATGCTAGAGATTGTGGAACAGCTACGTGCAATAGGTGAAGAAATGAAAGACAATCATATAGTAGCATTATTACTATGCAGCCTTCCAGAGTCATATGGTGCCCTTATAAATGCTCTAGAAACTAGACCAGAGCAGGAACTAACACTAGAATATGTTAAAGGCAAATTAACAGAAGAAAGGAAAATATGCATATTGAAGAGAATGAGAGATCAGAAGTAGCTCTAAAGGTGCATGAAGGCACAAGACAAAGCAAAGAAACCAGTATATGTTTTCGGTGTAAAAAGGCCGGTCACCTGAAAAAAACAAAACGGCTCAATCTGGAAAGCTAAGCAGCAAAGGAAAGAGCCACCCACAAGAGAAAGAGTTAAAACAGCCACAAAGGAAACTGCAGGTACATCATGGAGTGGTACCTTTAAAGTAACTCAGAATATCACATCACACGGATGGTGCATTAACTGGGGGCAACAAGTCACATGACAAGTGATGAAACGTTTTTTACAGAAATTGATTACAGTGCAAAAGACAAAGTCTTCCTAGCAAATGGTGAAAGTATTACAGCGGAAGGTAACGGTCAGGGGTTCCTGAATTGCATCACACCTTCAGGGGGTAAGCAAAGCATTCTTGTAAAGAATGTTCTGTATGTTCCAAGCCTAGAAGGAAGCCTCTTATCAGTGAAAACCCTTGTTAAAAATGGACTCACAGTTCAGTTCCTAGGCAATGAATGCACAATTCGAAACAGAAAACAAATCCTAGCAAAAGGAAGGTTGAATGAACACCTGTACAAACTCATCACTGCAAGCGAACAAGCCAAAGCAACAACTCGTAATGTACACGACAAGTGTATTCACCTGTGGCACAGAAGATTGGGGCATCGAAACCCAGAAGCCATAGGATTTTGCCAAGAGAGGCAGTGCTGTATTTACCGCGAGGCATCCTAGGCGGATGCCTATGGCGGCAAATTTTGGGGGGCGGCAGCGCCCCCCAGCACTGGAAAAAAAAAAATAAAATAAAAAAAAAAATCAAAAAAAAAAATCTGGCCCTTTAAAAAAAAAACAAACCCCACCGCGCTTGCAGGCAGAGACGGAGGTGAGAGGGGATCGCAAGATCCCCCCTCACCAACGCTCTGCCTGCCAGGCTGCACGGGGAGCCGAACAGGCAGCACAGAGAAACCTCCGTGCTGCCTGTTCGGCTCCCCGTGCAGTGTGCCGACACGGAAGTGCCGACAGGTCACGTGACGGGCGCGCTGACGTCATACGCGCGCCCGGTCACGTGACCTGTCGGCACAATCGCCGGGAAGCCGAACAGGCAGCATGGAGGGACCATGCTGCCTGCCTGCCAGGGAAAGGTAAGTGCTGATGGGAGTCAGAGTGTGTGTGATGGGAGACTGTGTGTGACTGAGTGTGATGGGAGTCAGAGTGTGTGTGATGGGAGTCAGAGTGTGTGTGATGGGAGACAGTGTGTGTGACTGAGTGTGATGGGAGTCAGAGTGTGTGTGATTGGAGACAGTGTGTGTGAATGAGTGTGATGGGAGTCAGAGTGTGTGTGATGGGAGACAGTGTGTGTGACTGAGTGTGATGGGAGTCAGAGTGTGTGTGATGGGAGTCAGAGTGTGTGTGATGGGAGTCAGAGTGTGTGTGATTGGAGACAGTGTGTGTGAATGAGTGTGATGGGAGTCAGAGTGTGTGTGATTGGAGACAGTGTGTGTGAATGAGTGTGATGGGAGTCAGAGTGTGTGTGATGGGAGACTGTGTGTGTGTGTGTGTGTGTGACTGAGTGTGATGGGAATCAGAGTGTGTGTGATGGGAGACAGTGTGTGTGACTGAGTGTGATGGGAGTCAGAGTGTGTGTGATTGGAGACAGTGTGTGTGACTGAGTGTGATGGGAGTCAGAGTGTGTGTGATGGGAAACAGTGTGTGTGACTGAGCGTGATGGGAGACTGTGTGTGACTGAGTGTGATGGGAGTCAGAGTGTGTGTGATGGGAGACAGTGTGTGTGACCTGTGTGTGATGGGAGTCAGAGTGTGTGTGATGGGAGACAGTGTGTGTGACTGAGTGTGATGGGAGTCAGAGTGTGCGTGATGGGAGTAGGAGTGTGTGACTGAGTGTGATGGGAGTAGGAGTGTGTGACTGAGTGTGATGGGAGTGTAAGCTTGATGTGAGTCTGAATGATGGGGCATGTCTTAGGTGTGTAAAGTGGGTGTGCAGCTTGGGTAGGGGGGTGCCCGGATTTTGTCTGCCTAGGGCAGCACAAAATCAAGATACACCACTGAAGAGAGGTCTATCAGAAGGTATGACAATTTGCCTTGCCACATTCTCATGAAGTGCATGTGTTGTATCAAAGCAAAGGCCACACGTACTCCAGACCAGTCAAAGTAAGACCACTCAACCCATGGAACTCATACACAGTGATGTGTGTGGACCAATGAAAACCCTCACACCCAGCAGGAACAGATATTTACTGACCTTCATTGACAATTATTTCAGATAAGCAACAACATATCTGTTTCTGGTATAGCAGAAAGAAAAAAACTCACTCTCACAGAAATGGCCAGATGCATGCTTTCAGATGCCAACTTACCTAACAAGTACTGGGGAGAAGCAATAATGACTGCAACATACCTAAAGGACAGGCTACCATAAAAAAACATTGAAAGTACCCCATACCAAATGTGGAATGGATCAAAACCCAGTATAGGACATATCAGAGTGTTCGGCTGTAAAGCATATGCACGTTCCAAGTTGGAGAACTAAGCCGTAGGAGGCATTCTGGTGGGCTACATTGAACAAAGTAAGGGATATAGAATACTTCACCCAAAAACCAACAAGGTCACAATAAGTCGCAGTGTTTATTTTGATGAAAGTGAAGCATCAGAAAAAAACGATTCTAGAAATCTGTGAAGAGAATTAGCGCACTGAATTACCAAGAGAGGTTGACCAAAGTGAAGCTGCACAAGAGTCAGAACAAGAAGTGGAACTTACAATGGACAAACCACTAGAACCTACCAAAGAACCAGAAATCAGACTCGGGTGACAAAAGGAATCCCACCCTGCAGGCTGTCATACACTGCAAAGACATATGGGACTGGACATATCTAAACCCATACTCATCCTTGAAGACAATCAGGGATGCATAAAATTGGTGCAATCGGAAAGGGTAAATCCCAGAACCAAGTACATTGATGTAAAACATCATCTGCTCAGGGATACGCAAGAGCAAAGAGTTATTGACATTCAGTATTGTCCATCAGAAGAGATGACCGCAGACGCGCTCACCAAACCGTTGCCAAAGGAACATTATCATTTGCTACAAAAGAAGCTGAATGTCATGTATTTATGCATATGCTGTTGAGAAGGTTTGTTCGGAAATACAACAGCATATACTGCATAACATGTATATAACTAGCACTTGAGCTGTAGATGGCGCTGTGCAGTTCCGAGTACTTATAAATATTTTGAAGTTGTTGGTACTAACAGGAAGGAAGTTCTTTGTATTTTCACTTGCTCTATGTCTCTCTTCCTTTTTACCTTTCACCAAGCTGGCTGCTTTTTATTTATAATACTGAATGTCTTTAAGTAACTAATATGTTCTAAATGTTTGCTATTTATCAATACAAGTAACACCTGATATGCTTCTTCACAATCTGCCTGTGTCTCTTTTCAGTGCATAACTAACAATATTGTGGCCCATAAAAGAATAAGACTTTCCATGATTGAGGAATTTCCACCCCTTTTCACAAGAGATAATTTGGAAATGTTAATACCAACCTATTCCTTATATGTGGGAGGTTCTTCAGACTTCCAATTCTTAGGAATCAAACACTTGGAAGTATTCAGCATAACAAACATTAACACTTTTTCTGATGGGAGACCATTTTATAATAATATTGATAATTGAGTTTTCAGCATAGTCGCTAGTAAAACTTTCTCAATTGTTAATAGGTCCTTACTTCAGGACCCTTTATGTCTGGTACAAAGTAACCAAAGGTTACAAATAGAACCTATACCCCAACATAGATCAGAGGCAGAAGGCTAGTGCACCCACCCCCTTTTTTGCTCAAAATATTATTAATCTTAGGTATTAATACCATGATGCTGGTTGGCAAGCTTATTTATATTTGAGCAATTGGGATAACCAAACTCTTCAATGTCAGAGTATTATGTTAGTTGCTGTATTTATGTTTGTATGTTTCTATGTTCACTTATCCTCTTTCTACCTTTGGATTCCAGCTCCTCTGTCCTCTCGCCAAATCCCAGTTCTGGTTCCCCTTATGAAGAGTCTGATAATTCCAGCTCTTTACTCTGTCTCTTGTGTTTATTATTTCTTAGCCCTGTCCTTTGCTTATTTTATATTGTGTCCTTACCTGTGTATGTCTCCCTCAGTTTTCTAGTATTGTCTTATGCTTTATTCTGCTCATGTATGTTATTGTTCTACCTTTGCTCCATAATCTATCCTTTAGCCCTGAACTTCAATCTCAGAGTATTATGTTAGTTGCTGTATTTATGTTTGTATGTTTCTATGTTCACTTATCCTCTTTCCACCTTTGGATTCCAGCTCCTCTGTCATCTCCCCATATCCCAGTTCTGGTTCCCCTTATGAAGAGTCTGATGATTCCAGCTCTTTACTCTGTCTCTTGTGTTTATTATTTCTTAGCCCTGTCCTTTGCTTATTTTATATTGTGTCCTTACCTATGTATGTCTCCTTCAGTTCTCTAGTATTGTCTTATGCTTTATTCTGCTCATTTATGTTTTTGTTCTGCCTTTGCTCTATAATCTATCCTGTAGCCCTGGACTTCAATCTCAGAGTATTATGTTAGTTGCTGTATTTATGTTTGTATGTTTCTATATTCACTTATCCTCTTTCTACCTTTGGATTCCCCCTCCTCTGTCCTCTCCCCATATCCCAGTTTTGGTTCCCCTTATGAAGATTCTGATGATTCCAGCTCTTTACTCTGTCTCTTGTGTTTATTATTTCTTAGCCTTGTCCTTTGCTTATTTTATATTGTGTCCTTACCTGTGTATGTCTCCCTCAGTTTTCTAGTATCGTCTTATGCTTTATTCTGCTTATGTATGTTATTGTTCTACCTTTGCTCCATAATCTATCCTTTAGCCCTGAACTTCAATCTCAGAGTATTATGTTAGTTGCTGTATTTATGTTTGTATGTTTCTATGTTCACTTATCCTCTTTCCACCTTTGGATTCCAGCTCCTCTGTCATCTCCCCATATCCCAGTTCTGGTTCCCCTTATGAAGAGTCTGATGATTCCAGCTCTTTACTCTGTCTCTTGTGTTTATTATTTCTTAGCCCTGTCCTTTGCTTATTTTATATTGTGTCCTTACCTGTGTATGTCTCCTTCAGTTCTCTAGTATTGTCTTATGCTTTATTCTGCTCATGTATGTTTTTGTTCTGCCTTTGCTCCATAATCTATCCTGTAGCCCTGGACTTCAATCTCAGAGTATAAGGTTAGTTGCTGTATTTATGTTTGTATGCTTCTATGTTCACTTATCCTCTTTCCACCTTTGGATTCCAGCTCCTCTGTCCTCTCCCCTCTCCCATATCCCAGTTTGGTTCCCCTTATGAAGAGTCTGAGGATTCCAGACTCCTGCGTATGTCTCCTTTAGCTCTCTAGTATTGCCTTATGCTTTATTCTGCTCATGTGTGTTCTTGTTCTACCTTTGCTCCATAATCTATCTTGTAGCCCTGGACTCTGTATTATGCTATTTCTGTATTCTGCTCTGTCCTTGTTGCTATTGCTGTGTCTTAGCTTATCTGTTTCAGCCTGCAGTATCCTGTCAATCCTGTCTGAGTTATTTGTTGATGTTCCATGCTCGCTCTAGGATGTCTGCAGGGTTTCTTCAGTTCCTGTTCTGTTTATACTGGATACAGCAGCTGCAACCACAGGGCCCTGATATGTGGCTGCACAAACCCAACGCCTCAAGCTTCTGGGGCAGTGCGGCTACCCTGCACCAGGCCCTTTGTCCCACATCCTGCCAATGCAATGTCGTCCGGAACCCCGTGCGTGACATATGCCTTTAGGCAAAATGCGTGAGTTTGTGGAGTCTGCAGCATTTTCAGCTTCTTAGCAGTTCCTGTCTGAAGTCTGTTTCCTACATGCTGGTTCTTGGGCCTACCTTGTTTCCTTTTTTAGAGCCCCTGTCTGTGAACAGTCCGTGACAAACAACCAGGAGACAGTACTTCTATTTCTTGAATACTGCTCCTGTTTCCCAAAGAAGTTATCCAACAAGGCAGTAGTGCTGGTTGCTTCCAGATAACACTCATGAAGTAGGGTGTTTGCTGTGTTTTTGCCTGGAGCCTGTTCCCTGCATTCCTTGAAGCACCAGATTTTGGCTCCTCTCTCCTGTCCCCATGTCCCAGTCTTTGGAATCCATTTTGAAGCGTACGAGGTTCCCGGCTCCTTATTCTGCAGCATGTGTTCCTATTCTCGAGCCCTTCTATCATGTGGACCTTCATTCTGACAGACAGCCAAATAGCCAGGGTCGCTTCTTCAGAAGGCAATGCCAGAACCTTGTCCCCTGATGATCTTCATCCTGACCATGCTATCTTCCAATTGTGCTGGTCGCGCCCAGAGGTCACTTGAGTAGGGGGTTATATCAGGCTACAGCCCACATGGAGTCTCATCCAGTATGTATCCAGTTATTTCTGTTCCCTTTCTGTCTTTGCTTTCCTGTTTATGTTTTATTCATGTTTCTTTCCCTTCCTTGTGTCCTACCTTGAATCTCTGAACCCTGCTAAGGGGTCTTCCTCTCTGAACCCTGTTAAGGGGTCCCCTCTCTGAACCCTTTTTAGTTGTGCCCCTCTCTGAACCCTGTTATTGTATTTCCCTGTTCTGTGTTTCCTTTGTCCTGGGCCTACCTTGGTCTGGAGCTGTAGTCTGAATAACTCCTATTTCATTCATGCACAAACCTGGAGCATCAAGCTACAGTGGGAGTGCGGTTACCCTGCACCAGACCCTGTGACTCCATTTCCTGACAATGAACTCCTGAACAACATCTATGGGCGCTCATGGTCCTATGTTACCTGGAACCCGTCCCTGGCAGTATTGTTTCCATGTTGTAAAAAAACAAGTTATCAAGATAATAAAATGATTACTAATATCTCAACTACACCCACATAGAAACAGTGTGAGCAAGTCAATCTTTATTGCACTTCATAGCAGGTTTTAAAGGGAAACTGTAGAAAATAGACTATATAGCATTATATGGTTTCAAAGGGAAAGTATTGTGTATGTGAAAATTGTGTATTTTTACCAAAAGGCATATACCAGTCAGGTATTAGAGACAAATATATAAAATAATTAACTCAATAAAATGCTGAAAAGTGATAATAGAGCTTTATAACACTGTATATGTATGGTTGATAAACTGTTAAATACCTTCCAACTTGTGCTCCTGGAAACACAGGACATTAGGGGGAAGGGTTAGGCCCCAACATTGCTCATAGGGGACATTTACTGGGGTCGGTGGTGCAAAATATAATGATGTTCTATGGAGTTTCACAACCATTAACACAAGGACAATGGTGTCCTTGTATATTGTATACACTTTGTATCCCTGCTAGTGGTCGTGGCTTAATAATGGGAGTGCCTAAGCATGTGCATTATCCATTTTCCAGTGTCCCAAACAACAGAGAATGAAAACTGGGACTTTGCAACATTATACTGGGATACATTTTGTGTTCATGCTAGCAGTGAAAGGCCTGGCAACTTTGTCCTGAGTGGTAAAAACAGTTTAGCAGTGCAACTTCATCAGCCCAACCGCCATCATCCAAGATGGATACAAAACAACAGGTAAAACAAATATGCTGACCTATAAAGCACATGGATTGATAGACAGAGAAGACAATTGTCGAGAAAGATGAAGTCCTAAGCATTGGGTCATTTACAGGTGAAAAGTGGTGCCCAGCCATTGAGTCCAATTAGAGAATAGCCTGGGGAGCAAGCTGAGAAATGGTCACTCTTGGTGCCATTTCTTGCAACAGTGTTTATGGCCAATAAAATTAACAAACTAGCCAACTCATAATAAACATGTTTCATTGCTGTGCATCTTAAAATATTATTTAACGCACTGGTTTATATTCATATTAACAGGAAGCAAGCTGTGGCTTTGTCATCATAATTATGGCATTATTCTGGTGCACTGAAGCTTTGCCCTTGGCTGTCACTGCCCTCTTTCCAGTCCTGCTGTTTCCAATGATGGGTATCATGGACTCAACTACGGTAAGCTTCCTTCTGCCGATTAGCGAAAAAAGGAACTAACATTTATAAAGTATAATTGTGCTCATATATTTACTTATAGTATTTTAATACGGGAGTCCAAAAAAATGAATCCCACTTGTTGTTTTTTTGGAACAGACACTTGTTTTGACCCCTTATTTGATTTGCTCGTATTCTCTGACATTTGTCTGGCTCCTTAGTACCCTAGGTACTAATGTTAGTCTACACTGAGCAGCATTGCTTTTAACTTTTGTTTGCTTCCCCCAGTTTTAGCTAGCCATGAAAACATTGCTACATTGCCGATACAATTTCAGGATCTTATGGTTGTTGCCAGATTTACTCTATCTCAGCTCTTCAGGCCTACTAACTTCTGTGGCCAAGGAACAACCATGGACCCATATTGCATAAGGCAAGCTTGTTTACCCATGCTTTGCTCCTTGAAACTTTTACATTTAAATTCATATTCGAGGACCAGATGCACCAGTTTATGCACACATTTGTAGAAAAAAAAAGGTGTGTAGGCAGCCACTTTGAAACTTTAGGATGTCTGTATTAGAAATGTGGTATCTTCTGGATATACTTTTTTTTTTTTAAATCAGAGTCAATACAAGGCAATACAGCTTCTTTATAAATCACATTGTAAATAAAAACAAGAATGTGAAATCCAGCCATGTTCCTGTTTCAGAAGAAGGGTTCTCAACAGGCAAAATAAATTAAGAAACAAATTAACAAGCAGATGATTCTCATTGTTCTTCTGACATGTATTTATGCAAGTCCAGTACAATGTTACACACAATACATAGTCATGGGAAAAAGAAAATACACCCTCTTTGAATTCTATGGTTTTAAATATCAAATTTGGGGCCATCTGTCTGACAGCTAAAGTTTGGCTGAAATTGGGTCTTGCAACAGAACAATGATCCCATGCACACCAGTAAAAGACATAAAATCTAAAAACATAACTCCATTTCCTCATATCAAAAAAGAGAGTTGCAGATAAGAATTCCTTGTGATGACAAATCATCATTCCGTCAGCAGAAAGGCCAACTGTCACTCCTTGAGAATGTTGGATTATTTCCTGTCAATCCCAGTCCTGTTTTCAGTATCATTACATTACATTAACATGTATTTATTTATGTATCACAAATCATACTTAAGTACCAATCTGATTTTAAATGAAAACAGCAAGCAACAGGATTTGTGGGTGAAAACTGTTATGAGGTGTCCCGTTTAACATCAACATTACAACATCAAACAATACGTTCTACTTTGGAACACATGAAAAGAGAAATACACAAACTGTAGGACTCCTGAGAAATAATAATGTTTGATCATGTAACAGGGTCAGGTTCTATTTTTACACATTTAATGCCTCGGTATAGATCAATGAGGAATAGCAGGCATGGCAGTTATCTCTAAAATCAATCCTTATTTATCTCTTCATATTTCAGGCGTGCAGCCAGTACCTGAAAGACACCAACATGTTGTTTATTGGCGGGCTACTTGTTGCAATATCAGTTGAAAAATGGAATTTACACAAGCGGATAGCCCTCAGGGTGCTGCTGATCGTTGGAGTCAAACCTGCCCTGTGAGTTTTCTAATGAACAGGAAACTGTCCTAATGAGTCACTTGTTTGTTCCCTTGACTCTCTTGTCAGGTTAGCAGTGACACTCTGCGGTGCGAGCGTCATTAGGAAATGTACCTTTACAGTATCATTCTGACTTCACTTCATTTCTTTCCCATTTTTAACATAATTGTAAAAAAGGGATCTTAAGATTCCTCTGAGTTTGTGTTCTGACTTCTGAGAAGAGCCTCCTCAGACAAAAAAACATTTCTTGCCTGTAACCCAGACAGATTTTACATCTCCAGCTACTCCCTCTACTTCTGATTCCAGGCATGTGTATGAATGTTAAGACATTTTTTGAGGGAAACAAATATAACTTTTACAAGCTGCCCTGCAGAATGTGTATATATATTTTGAGAAAAATGAATGAATGAATCATGGTAATTCATATTGATCCATGCCTTGATTAACTAACTAGTTTCCAGGGGACACACCTGCATTCTATATTCTACAACAGAGCACATAAAAGTTAAATATGTACATCTTGAGGAAAATATGAAAACAACATACAAAAGTACAAAAATCTGGCGCAACTCCAGCATACAAATAATATCACTCTGCAGTGTTTACACTTTATGACCCTTAGAACTAAGTCCAATAGGTTAAAAGTCCATATAAATAAATGGGTCAAATAAGTAAAAAAAAAAAAAAGCTCCCCAATTCCTTAAGCAAAGTAAGAGGCAATAAAACAGAGAAGTGCAACAAAGGACTGCCATAGTGTACAATTTATTAAATAATTAAGTGCACCCGTGCCCCAATGGGCTATTTCCAGGAAGCTGCTGATAATATAACAATGTATATAAGTTGACAACTTAAGTACAGTGAACCACGGCACCACTTAAGTTACACGCAGCGTTCAAGTGAGCCTCAGCACCATGCTTCAAAATGTTATTTTTATGCTGCAAACCTGAAATTACCAGCATATTTGAAATAGACCCCATATTAACGTTGTTACAGCTTCCTCACAAATTCACAAATGTACTTTCATTTCAGTCTATTCAGACGAAACCGGAATTTGTTTAAAATCCTTCAGTTCAAACATCTGCACAGCCCAACAGCACAAAGACTGCGTAAGAGATTCTCTTAGATCCATTGAAAATAACGGGAGATCACATCTGTGTATTATATCATCAGTAAAAAGGCATTTCTTTTGCCTCCAGCATATTTGCGCAGAAGTATTGGGTAATAAAGATGCCAACATATCACCATGTTATTCCTAAAACAACAATTAAATATTCACCTCTGAAGAAGCCCACTCCTGTCTGAAGAAGGCTTCTGTGGGGGAACAATATCTCAGGTGTTCCCACACAATATCAAAAGATGGAAACTCTTGTACTCAGATTTTATTTTATGTTAACCTTGTATATTTGCTTTTATCTGTTGTTTTCTACTTTGTGTAAATTGTATATTGATGTGTATTTTGATAAAAACCCATATTTTGTTTTTAGAAATGTTGTTGTACAACCAGGTTTTTTATATCTTTTTTTCTCTATGAACCAGCCCCCACATCAGTCCCATTTACATCTAGTCACACTATTATCTATTGTGCACTGGTGTTAATCTATCATGGTTATGTTTTAATGATCAGAATGGGTAAGGTGGACTACAAAACATGATTGTAAGATGGTCACAAACCTGATCCTTTCTTTTGTAGATTAATCTTGGGATTCATGATAGTTACAGCCTTCCTATCTATGTGGATCAGTAATACTGCAACAACTGCAATGATGATACCGATAGCACAGGCGGTGCTGGAGCAACTCCACAGCTCAGAGGAAAAATTACAAGACTATGAGCCAAGCGACAATGATACCACAGAGAAGTCTGATGCTCACCTAAATGGGACAGTTAACCAAGCCTTTGTGGGTCACCCTAAAGGAAACCAGAATTCACTCCCTGAAAATCAAACTAATGGTATCTTGAACCATAGTTTTGAGCTGCAGGAGAAAAGCTCCACAGACGTTGTTCCTTTCAATAAAGAAACAGAAGGTGGGCTATCAACAAGGGATTTGTATTATTAGAAACACAGTGCTATAAGCCTATAATTATATATATATATATATATATATATATATATATATATATATATATATATATATATATATATATATGTAACTTCTGACTGGTCCAGCTTTTAGTGTGTTGATGTTCAGTTACAAGATCACAATGCCCCCTTTCAGAATTTTAATACATAGCTCCAGAGAGTTGAAGTAGAAATGGCATCTACAGGATAGTACAAGAGTAACCAAATAAATGCTCTTAATGAAGGGTTGGTCAGTTAATTTCAGGATGTCCTTTGATCCACAGATGTAAATCTGTATTTGTGGATACTTTAAGAACAATAGAGTCTCTGTACAAATGTGATTTCTGCTGCCAAGTTCTAAAAGTGATCTAATCAAAAGGAATAGTGCATTGGTTTCCTTGTTGACTGGACCACTTTTAGAACTATGTCCAACAACTGACCTTTTCACATAAAAATGTTTGTAGCACCTCCTCACAATCATTCTGAGAAATGGTAGAGCATACAAACAGTTGACAACCCTCCTGTCTTGAGATTAATTTGGAATTAGGTAACACTTTCCTACACTTCTTGGAAACTCTCTTCTCCTCATTTAATCTCGGACTGCAACCTATATTACCTTCCCAAGGCGATAATCCACTAAACCAGCTAATCTACGAACTATAGGATGCAACTTTATAATTCATTAACTATCACAAACAATTTAAAAGCTCATAGCTCTGGATAATTTTAGATTACCTGATTATGTAGTGTTTATGTGTGTGTGTGTATATATATATATATATATATATATATATATATATACAACTACGCATGGATGTGTGTTTATGTATTATATAAGTGTTAATTTCAGTTTGTGTTCTCTTTCGAGGTGCTCAGGGTTTCTTTGATTTGTTTTTGCAGAAACCTCTGCTACTATGATACAATTTGAAGACGAGAAGCCTAGTGATAGGCTAGAAAACCACTTGAAACTCTGCAAGGGCATGAGTCTGTGTGTGTGTTATTCTGCCAGTATTGGGGGCATTGCCACTCTGACTGGCACAACGCCCAACCTTGTCCTGAAAGGACAAATGGACGAGTAGGTACTCCTATAGACTATATCATTTGTAATCAGATGTTCTGGATATCGGTATACTGCATTATGATAGAACAATGACAGCAATAGCAGAATCTCTTGCTAACACTAATTCAATCATCTGTGTCCGTTTTGCAGGCTCTTCCCTGAGAACGATAATATAATAAATTTTGCCTCATGGTTTGGATTTGCCTTCCCCACAATGCTTGTGTTACTTGCCCTCTCGTGGATCTGGCTACAGATTATGTTCTTGGGACTTAAGTAAGTATTTCATGCAATGTGTGTGTGTATATTTATATATATATATATATATATTTATATATATATATATATATATATATATATATATAAACATAAACAATGCTTTGCACACCCACCTGACCTGAAGTCATCCTCATGTTCATCTGCTATCACCGAACATGTGTAATGTATTGATATTTGCATGAAAATGAGTTCAAGTGCTGTGTTATCAATCTCATACTGTAAACGTTTTCACTGTTAGATTGCATTACAATAAATAAAACAATAAAGCAGCAGTAAATATCACTGATGCATAAAATAAATAGTTTTATCCTGTCTATTAATAACTTGCATTTCTCATAGGTTCAAGGAGAATTTTGGTTGTGGTGGGAGCCAAGAACAAAAGGAAAAAGAAAAGAAAGCATATGAGGTCATTTCCTCAGAACACAGGAAGTTGGGTCCAATGAGCTTTGCGGAGATCTGTGTGCTGGTTCTCTTTGTTTTGCTAGTAGTCCTCTGGTTTACAAGGGAGCCAGGTTTCATGCCAGGATGGGCAACTATCAGTTTTAACAAGGACAAAGAGTGAGTACTTGAAATAGCCCAGGCCATTTCTGTGTTATGTCAAGCAAAAGTAGATTAATTCCTATGCTAGATATTGCATTATGTTAATATATTCTACTGTTTTAGACACTCCACTGTATTAAAGGCACTTATATTTTTATGTGTCCTAGACACCTTGACTCAGGTAGCCACCACACCATGCCCAAAAAATATTTATATTCAGAGCCAGTAATAGTTTTATGCAATTCTGACTGCTTTCTGGTACTTTATCAGCAGCTATATCAATGACTAAGTAGGGACATATGCTACTGAGTCCTAGATCGCACAGGTTGATTGTGAGTGGTGGATAAGGAACTTTATTTATAAAATAACTTCCAATAACTTGAATGCTTTAGGACTCAGCAATGAATGGGGACGGAGTCACAGTCTCTACCAGAGAATCAGAATCAAACCTGCAGTCTTGATTATCTTCTGTCTTGGGTTTCTCTTGTCTACTTTGATTCAGACCTTATGGAATTATTTTGGGTTAACCCTTTAACCCCTTAGTGACATGACTTTTTTGGCTTGTCCGACGCTTGGTGACATGGGCTGTTTTAACATTTCTGAGGTGTTTGTGTTTTGATGTAATTTATTTCTGTCTCATTTAGTGTACCCGCACAAACTATATATCGTTTTTATCGTCATAAGAAGGGCTTTCTTTTGATACCATCATTTTGATAATAGCATATAATTTGATGTAAAAAATATAATAAAATATGGAAAAAAAAATCTCCTGAGTACAGGGATACCACACATGTGTAGGTTAGTTAGATTATTTGGCGGTTAAAAGGCCACATTTGAGAGGTGCGCTTTTTGTTTTTTCAACTTGGAATTCTGACATGCAGAAAACCTGTGCCCATGTTCCATTTGGGGCATGAAGCCAGAATGTGTATTTTACCCCACAAAACCATACATTTTTGCAAACTAGACACCCTAGGGTATTTCAAATGGTAGTATTTTAACACTTTCCATGCACTAATTCTACCACCAGCCTTTGTCAAATTTTAGGTTAGTAATTCTTTAATGTTTTGTTTCCATATACATTGTACTTCGAGCATGAATTCACAGATCCTGTTATGTGTCAGTGCAAAACAACACTTTAATATGTGTTCAGCAACATCTCCTGAGTCCAGGGATACTACGCATGCATAGGTTTGTTGGGTTGTTTGGGGGCTAAAAGGCCACATTTAGGGGGGGTGCATTTCCAACTTGGAATTTTGACATTTAGTCAGCCTGCGCCCATGTTCCATTTGGGACACTTTTGAAGCCTGTCAAAGTATTTTACCCCATCAAACCATATATTTTGGAAAACAAGACATCCTAGGGTATTTAAAATTGTGGTATTTTAACACTTTCCAAGTACTAATTCTACCACCAACCTATGTCAAAGGGTTGGGATGTCATTTTTTTCCCACACACATTGTAGTTCAGGCAGGAATTTTCAGATTCTGGTATTTGCCACTGCCAACCAACACCTCAATATGTGTTCAGCAACATCTCCTGAGTACAGGGATACCACCCATGCATAGGTTTGTTGGTTTGTTTTGGGGCTAAAATGTCACATTTAGGGGGTGCGCATTTCCAACCTGGAATTTTGACATGTAGTCAGCCTGCGCCCATGTTCCATTTGGAACATTTTTGAAGCCGTCCAATGTATTTTACCCGATCAAACAATATATTTTTGGAAAATAGATATCCTAAAGTATTTCACATGGTGGTATTTTAATACTGTATATGTACTAATTCTACCACCAGCCTTTGTAAAAGTTTGTGGTAGTACTTTTTTTGGAGTTTTTTTTCCACATGCATTGTACTTCAGGCATGAATTCACAGATTCTGGTATATGTCACTGCCAAACAACAACCCAATATGTGTTCAGCAACATCTCCTGAGTACAGGGATACCACCCATGCATAGGTTTGTTGGTTTGTTTTTTGTCTAGAAGGCAACATTTGTGAGATGCGCATCTCAAAATTCCAACTTGGAATTTTGACATGTAGTCAACCTGTGTCCGTGTCCTATATGGGATATATCTTTGAAGCCAGCCAATGTAATTTACCCCCACCAAACCATATATTTTTTAAAGGTAGACACCCATCGCTCCTTGTGGCAAGGGCTCAGCCTTCTATGTATCAGAAAGCTGACCAGGGTCAAAATCGAACCCTGAGTCCGCGGCCTCAGAATCAGTGCCTAAGCAGTGATCTTGAGCAAAGAAGGGGTTAATATCTCTTAGAAGAGCCTATCTAGTACTGTAATACATTACAGTACAAGGAAATTAATCCATAAAACAGTGCAGACAGCAAAACATACTGTTGCTGTGCAAGATTACTGCTTATACAGTGATGAATGGCAGGGAAGGGGTTAATACACCGTGAAAGACTTTCATAAAACCTGACAATTTTATAAAATGTTATTTTATATCACTAATACTGATCTGTCTCTTTCCGTCACAAAAATGTAAGTGAGGAGAGGGAGGCAGATCAATATTTGTGAATATTTATCCGACCAATTTTGATATGACCAGGGCGAATGGTGAGCTTATTTGAGCAATCACCAAACCGCCTTTGCCACTAATTCGCTGTTACTGATCGCTATGTGCTCAGAAAGCTGAAAAAAAAAAATCTCAAATATTTTTACTTTAAACGTAAAAAAATGAACCCCTAAAAAATGCACAAACAGCAAAAATAAATGCGCTGATGTGCACGAACATTGCTTACGCAAGATCAGTGGCAGGGAAGGGGTTAAACGCAGGGAATTGCTTTTATAAAAATATTTTTTATTGTTTTATTATTCCTGTGTTGTGTATTTATTATTTTTTTGTACTTTTACTTATTTTTATAACTTTGATCTCCCTCACTAAAAAAAATGTGAGGAGAGGGAGGCAGATCCTAACTGGTCAGATCAATATAGGGTTAATATTGATCTGACCAGGCAGTGGGGGTGCTCATCAGAGCATCCCCACTGCTTGTCAGTGTGCCTGCAGTCACAGATTGCCTCTGTGAAGAGGCAATCGTGTGACTGCAGGAAGAGCACAGGAAGCAGGTGCTTCCTGCCTCCTGTGCTCTTGCCCTTAGAAGAGCAGCGCCATCTTGGTCAAATACTTACTGATTGCCTTGACTTGCGAGGCAATCAGCAGCACTTACTGAGCATAGGAAGCAAAAAATTTGCTTCCTATGCTCGTTTTTAAATGCCCGCGTTTTAAAGGCACTGTGCCTTTAAAACCAGCATTTCAATCGCTCTCCAAAGCGATCGAAATGTCGACGGGCATTTTTTTCAGTATTGTACAATACCGCTTGAGCACTGAAAGCGGAAAAACTCCGCTTTCAGTGCTCGTTTTGACACAGGACGGACTAGGGGTTAATATACCTAACCTACAGTATAACTAAGCTGAATATGCTGAATCTGTCATTTTAGCTGAGGGTGCTGATCTCTTCCAGCTGCTCTATAGCAGTATTTTCCTCTTTCTATTGGTTCAAGTCCAAAATTCCAAAGATATGGAGCCACTTTCTTGCTCGAGGACTGAGGGCTGTTAACTTCTGTAACACACAGAGTATATAGTGCACTGAATTGTGTTAAAGGGACTTTATCACCTAAACATTGTTTTTACTGTGCATGAAGAGAATAAACATTGATTGAAAATGATCTATACAGTGTATGATCTATACAGTGTATAAACACGGCGCACATGCATATTGTTCCACATTGTGTGCCAATGTATAAAGCAGACAGTCCACAAATTTTGGGAGTCTGCACTATCTGTGCCAAATGCGTAGATTTTGGTTGTGCTGGCGCTTATCGCGCATGTATAAAAAATCAGGTTCTGAAAAGTGCCTGATTTGTGTCAGGTAACATCCACCAAACACTGTTTTGCGGAGGTACTGCTCCCGCACTGCAAAATGTTGGGAGTTATATATAAGAAAAACCACAATCGCCATAATACATAGCAAAGAGCGATTGCTCCTTTTTTTTATAAAACTCCCGACACTTTGCTGCACGGGACTTATTATCCACGACCCCCATTGTGTTTGCAAAACTGCAAGCAAATGTCTTAATTAGGAGAAACATGTTTACATGTGTCTGTGATGTCTTGATTTCATGACATCATCTGTGGCCCGATTTGAAATTACACATTTCCCATTGAAAACCAGTTTATTTGCATATTAAGCCATACATGATGTCACAAACAGGAGACTCCAGATGCATTGAATACACATGTTTCTCCTAATTTAGGCATTTGCTTGCAGTTTTGTTAACACAATGTATAGATCATTTTTAATATTTGTTTTATTCTCTATATGCACTGTAAAAAACAATGTTTAAGTGATACAGTCCCTTTAAATACTATCAGCCTTCACTCCATTATTCTTTCTTAATCTTCATAATGACTGTGAACTTTACAAATAACAATCACTTCTGAAACTCATATCTTAGTAATACCCATTAGCTTTTCTATTGTTATTGACAGTGCACTGTATTAAACACCATTAGTTTATTATTCAGGCCTATGCAATGTATTAATGTCTGCTTTTCAATTTGTCTTACCTTTAACAGGTATGTCACAGATGCAACTGTTGCTATATTCATTTCCCTTACATTGTTCTTCTTCCCCTCTGAGTTACCATCATTTAAATATGAGGAAACAGTACAATCAGGTATTCTTCAGATTTTTACTTTGATGTAATGTATTCATGCTTAAACGTGTCATACTGAAATACAAAACAAACCTCACAGTTATCAGTAATATATGTAACTCCATGCTAAGTTCACAAAAGATGTGGGACTAGAGCTCATAGGATAATTTAGCAAATGGTACCATCATATGACCCTCTCCCATTTCCCAGAAGTCTCTACTCAGCATCCTGTGATGGTGGGGCAAAGGAGGAGAGGGAAGAGGTCCTATAATGCTGTGGTAAAGGGGAGAAGGGTAAAGCTCCTATGATGGTGGGTAGAACGTGGGAAGAATAGTATGGACACTCTACCCATCAATGTCATTGGAACCCTATCCCTTGAACATTTCATACCCTCTAACTTTAGCATCACAGTACATCATATAACCATCTCCCATCTAGCCTCATCATCACAGGACTCCACAGAAGTCTTTCATCAGCATCTCAGGATACTTTTTCCTCAACGTCCAAGTACCCTCTTGGAAGACGTCTCACGACTCTCTCACATCACTGGTGCCCATTGGACCACCAATGGCAATATGAGAGGCAGACAAGAAGGAAGATGCTGGGAGCAAAGGGTACATTTACCTGTGATGCACCCAGCCCCCCATAAAGATTTCTGTGGACACCTATGTGTATAGCAGGGTTCTTTAGGACTACTGAGGCACAAGGCATTCCAAGCAGCCAGTTTATGAGGACCAGGATGTGATAAGAATACAGAACGTCATTACTGATGCTTCAGGGACTAAAGATCATATTGCAACTGAGTGCCCTTGCATAACCTGCTTCATACTAAAGCAAACAGGACCCTCGGTGTGTTGATCCTCCAAGGTTTTAAAACATAATGTGCCCGTTAATTATGTTCACAAATACAGACTCAGCAGATGAATATATGATAAAAAAAAAAAAAAACCTAAGTTATATAACATTTTCTGTCTTGACTGTTAGCAGGTCTTATCTCTCCGCTTAGCTAGATCAGGAAGATAAATTCCTCCAATAGCAGGAAGAATGTTCAGTAGATTCTACACTAACCCTGTAAAAAGTTACTTATCAGCTGTAAATTGAATTGTCTTGAAGTACAAAGTGCAGAGATATAAAAGAGAACGACTATTGTTAACACCTGGACACTGGCAACTTTTTTTTAGCTTCACTCTACCTGCTTTTTAACTACTCAATTGATGTTGATGCTACTTTAAAAGTAAAACCCTCTTTATTAAGTGATTAGAAAAGCAAATCATAAATTCATAAAGCTCATGCTTAACTTTTATGAACTACGAGCAAAAAGGCTTACTTCCTGTGCCCACTGCTGGCAACACAGTAAACTGGGGTGAACTGACTAATGAATTACAAAAATCATGCCAAGATGGTTGTGTTGGAAAAACCCTCCGACTCGCCTATCTTTCCAACTTCAGTGGAGTTAATGTATTAAAGTATCGAAAATATCTCACAGGTGTACGTGTCAAACATCTATACCCTCCTTTACTTTGTTTTCATAGGTGATAATGGATGTCTCTTAACAATGACATGAGTAATAATTCTTTTTGTATTTTGTAACAGGGAAAAAGCGAAAGATCCATGTCCCACCTGCTCTGCTAGACTGGGAAACTGTGAACAAGAAGATGCCTTGGAATATAGTCATCCTGCTGGGAGGAGGGTTTGCTCTTGCTAAAGGGAGCGAGGTGATGCATTATAGATCATTAGAAGAAACAAAATAGAACATCATGCTTCCTTTCACATTATATAGCTACCATACCTGGCTGGCAACATGCCCTACTAGCAATGCAAGGATTGGATGGGGAACAGTCTCAGTATTACTGTGCAGTAGCATTGCCATGTCTGTGCAAATGAGGAGTTCTGGACTGCAGCATGGTGGTCTGGAATCAGAACTGTGGGGATATGAATTACAGCATTCAGTACTGAAACCAAATGGCTCACAGTGTACGCAGGTCCAATAGCCTACCTTCCAATATTTCTAAAAGCCAAAGAGATAAAGGTTTATTTTCAGGGAAGTTGGGATTATGGGCAAGGCATAGGTGACATTATGACCAATTGAGGGCTAGTTTGACAAACCATTTAGAATAAGAATAATGCATTTTATTTACAAATGTAATGGATGAGGTTTGCTTTGGAACTTTGTAATGCACACATTCATTTTGCGTTCATAGAAAATAGAGACACCAGAGAAAGAAAGAGGGACAGAGGGCTTGAGGGCTAAAATAGGGACTAATCTCTTAAATTGGGACACTTGGGAGGCATGCAGTAGGGTCTGCCATGACTGCACACCCCTACCTTCCAAGTGCAGGTGGAGATCACATATTATGGGGAGAAGTCTGTGCTGTTCCTTAGGACAAGTTGGTGGGCGAGCATTACTTAGCAATTAGCAATTCAACTTTGCTTCCAGTAGTAATACAACCTACTAAATGGTGATTGCTGTGACTTTAGCGATTGTGAGTCCACAGTGCTCCATATACAAGAGAGTTATGAGTAAAGGTCAATTGTAGGACAAAGTTCTAAAAGTGATCCAGTCACCATGGAAACCAATTGCATCGTTCTGCTGATTAGATCATTTTTAGAACTTTGCCCCAGAAAATACCTTTATACTTAACCCCCAGCTTTTTATTCTGATTATATTGCACAGACTGCCCCTCCAAGTGGGATCTGATTTATGTGAAAGAAAGTGCAAAGCAGGGGTGTTAACCCAGCCCTCCCAAGTGCCCCTATGTAGAAGGACAGTACCTAATTTTGCTCAGGATCCCTCTGTCTCCCTTTCCTCCTCTGATGTCTCTATTTCTAGGAACTATGCATTTTATAAGTGTATCAAACATTTTTCTGTAAATAAAATGCAATATTCTTATTCTAAATGGTTACACAAACAGCTCTCAATTAGACAGAAAGTCACCAGGATCAGCCACACCTCCAGAATAAAAAGTGTCTCTTTTTTGGCCATTTGTAATGTTAGGAAGTATAGTTAACCTGTGGCCATCAAGCTACCTATGTAGTCCTTCGACTATGGCTCAGGTCATAGTTTGAAACCACTGAGCTAAACCAATCAGAACTATGTTAGCAGCCACAAATGTGGATAACCATCAAAGAGTGTTTAAAAGTGAATTGCAAATATTGAGATATTCATAAGTAGTATACAAAGTACAACCTGAAGTTATTATACCTCCCATTTCAAATACCTCCCCTATCAAATAAAGATACCGAGGACAGAGTTTGGGATGTTGAGTGTTCGCATTACTGGGCATGCACATGAATCTGCACATGCGCAATATGCATTCGCTGGTATTTAATACACCAGAGAATGAAATCATGACTGCAGGATTGCGCTCCCAAATCCTGCTATTATTTTTTTTCCGTAAATCAGTTTTTATTCGTTTTCGATAAACACATGAAAAGCAATTATGACACGCAGGTCAATGTGAGAAATTGTTGTCCCATATCAAAGAGTATTCAACATATAGGCAGTAAAAAATTTGCTAGGTTTCAAGGGAAGAGGTAAAAAAGGGATTAGTAAAGAAAAGGAGAATGAGAAGTGGAGAATGAAGGAGAGAAACAGAGAAGAAAAAGAAAGAAGAAGAGAATGGTAAGTAAGAGAAATTAAAGAAAAGAAAGGTCGGGATAAACCCCTGGTGGTACAGACCACCAGTGGCATATAGTGCCGCTAAAAACAGGTTGAGGTATCTGGTCAGAAGGAAAGAGACCCGACCCCCTGCTTCCTCGAGTCAGGGGGTAAAGAGACTAGGTGCACGGCGGCCTTTGGTCTGTTATCAACGTGGCATCAAGGTTGCATGCTTGTAATACAGTAAGTAGATAAAAATATTATTAGAAAAACTGCATATATACAAAGCGGGCCGGTGGGAACAGGGTCCAGGAACAAGAGCAGCGAGCCTAGTCGGGTAGGGCAAAGTGTTATAAACAACTAGAAGAGTCCTGAGCTCACAATTAAAATACAGTGCGCATAGGCAGCGGGGACAACAGTTCCACACATGAACTGCAGCCAGGCGAAATCCAATCAGGCAGCTTGAGAGACTTCGTCGGTCAGGGCACTAAGAGGGCCCAGAAAAGAGACAGGCTTTGACCATGCTAGGACCGGGATGTTCGGTAGGCCTAGTCCACTCAAAAATGAGGGCACATCCTTTGGGTGCTGGAGGGTGTGGAGTACCCTGTTTCTCCTAACCATCAGGGCAAATGGGGAGCCCCAGGTGTATGGAATGGAGGCTGTTTGCAAAGCTGAGGTTACAGACTTCAAAGCTCTTCTCGCCCTGAGGGTAATAGGTGAAAGATCTGTGTAAAGGGCAACCTCCTTGATTTGAGCAGTGGAAATAGGTGATTTAGCCGAGTATGTCATGGAGCTGTAATGATGTGCATCCACCACCACCATTGCCAGCAAGCTCTGCCCCCTCCAATCCTGCTATTCTGCAAAGCTCTATGTCTGTACAGCAGGACAGACATAGAGCTCGGTCAGACACTAACAGCTTCCCAAAACTGGGACAGTCCCGAGCAAAGAAGGTCAGTTGGGAGGCATACAATATATACAATGAGCAACCCAATTCGATGTAGTAATAAACACAGTCATATTGTTTCAGACGTATTAATGACCATATCTCTTTCAGGAATCAGGATTTTCAATGTGGCTAGGAGAAAAGCTAACACCATTGCAAAATATACCATCTGCAGCCATTGCCTTAGTCCTTTGTCTTCTGATTGCTACATTCACTGAATGTACCAGCAATGTAGCTACAACAACTCTGTTCTTACCCATCTTGGCATCAATGGTAAGACTCTATTTATATCAACCCAAAACAAGTAGAATAGAGGAGCAGGAGTAGCTAATGCTGCTCCCTGGCACTCAGAGGAACATGGTTTGATCCAGAAACCAAACATGTAGCTGTAAATTCTGCCACAAATTCCCATTGTGTTTATCAATATCATGTTTCAGTTTGTGGACTGATCATAATGAGTCCATAAATGCAAATCCTGATGGTTACCCACAAATAACCGTAAATTCACAAGCCTTGCTATGCTTCAGGAAAAGCTTTTCATCAGTTCTAAGGCAGTGCACATCTGGACGCTGTCGAGCACCGATAGTGTCAGCATGCACACAGCCTGTCAGAGCAGAATCTCCTTAAGGTCCCCTCTGTGTTGATCCCATGTAAAAACATGCTCTAGCAGAGAGAGACAGTCATTGACCAAACCAGGCTGCTGCTTCTCACATAAGCATGGCAGCTGCTGGTCAGAAGATAGACTGGCATGTACTATTGAAAGTACATGACAATTTATCCCCATACTTGGGACAGTAAACTTTTCACTTGTGCTTCTGTTTAGTGTCCGTTTATAACCATCACCTTTATATCAAATTTTAAACAGAAAAAAACTTTAACTCCTTTACTAATCATTGAAATCAACATTTGCAATTAGAGCATTTGATCAGCACATGTATCTTTTTTATATAATAATTTAGAACAAATCACAAAATAAAAATGGTGCTACTTTGTTTTGTTAATCTGATCTAATGTGACATTTTATTCTACTCTTCTTCAATAGGCAAAGGCTATCAAACTCAACCCATTGTATATCATGCTCCCGTGCACTTTGTCTGCCTCATTGGCTTTCATGCTTCCAGTGGCCACACCACCCAATGCTATAGCCTTCTCTTATGGACAACTCAGGGTCATTGACATGGTAAGCATCTTCTGCCCTTGTAAAGATTTTCTGAAAATACTAAAAAGTTACCAACATTTACAGGCAGTGAGGCAAGTAACGTTCTCCTGGCGTTCACCTAACCCAATTCCCTCAGAATGCCAAACAGTAAAGACTCCAGAGAAGACGTTTCCACTGCTTCAGAGTCCAGTGGTGGCATGATTTACACCACCCAATACGACGTTTGGCATTGTACTTAGTGCTGTGACATTTGTAGCTACCCATTCTTTTTGTTCTGATATTCACACTTTTTGTTCTGATATTAATGCCAGTGGATGTTTCAAACTCTTCAGCTATAGAATAAGCAGAGCAATGGTGTTTCTGCTATTCTAAACACTTCCACTTTCCAATAATACCACTTACAGTTGTCTGTGTAATATCTAGCAGGGATGAAATTTAACGAACTGACTTTTTGCAAAGGGGGCATCTTATCACAGTACCATACTTGAATTCACTGAGCTCTCCAGAATGAGCCATTTGTTTCACAAATGTTTGTAAATGCAGATTGCATGGCTAGGTGCTTGATTTTATACACCTGAATTCAATCATTTGTCCATCTAGTGTATGTTTAATTGATGTAGATAAACGTGGCATTCTGCTTCCCTCCAGTGGTGTATAAAATGTACTGCATACATGTATGTCACTAATATATTTTTGCATTCTCACTATAGGCAAAAGCGGGATTTTTGCTGAACATACTAGGAGTTTTAACAATCACTATGGCCATCAACAGTTGGGGCTATTACATGTTCAACCTGGGCACATTCCCTACCTGGGCAAATACCACAGCACTACCTTAATGTACATTTGATCTTGAGAGGACTAACAAGATGACAAAGGAACTGTGAAGTGAAAAAACCCTGATATTAGAAGGGGTACCTGTTGTGCATCCATCATTTTGGACCTATGTTCAAAGGACAGCCAACAGTTGCCTCTTATCATGCTCCTTGCTACTAATCAGGTTCTCCATCTCTACATGGCTCATCCGTGGTATCCATCAAGCAGCACTAGATTTTTGTACAAGTTTCCCAGCTTGATGTAGCCTGAGAACTACAGGACACAGAGACAATTAATGGGTAAAAGAGGAAACCGTGAACCATCACTCCACTATGCACAAATACAAACCACTGACCTGTGACCTTCACTTTGATTTCAACCAAAGAATTTCCTGTGTGTCTCCTGTAGATTTTCATTTATTTGTATATTTATTTAAAATGTCAAATACAGATTTGTGACAGACCTATGAAACAAGACCTATCTGCTTTCCTTGTTTAGGATTGTTGGCAAAGGCTTTGAGTATTCCTAAAACTCCTATTAAAAATGCCTGATAACCATGCACAGCAAATCAGCCAATTAACGTGTTATGTATCAAATTCGTTAAGTTAGATTAAATGCTTTCTTGCAAAAGATCAGGGAGTACCTGAGAGAGAGGGTATAACCCTGGGACATTATATATCAAACTGCAGGAAAACAAACTTGTTTCTGAATGCAAATAAAAAAAACTGTATAAAGAATGTGTTTATTTAGCATCTCAATAAAATTGCAGCGATGACAGTCTTCCAATTTTTCAGCTAGTGGAGGCAGGGTTTTTGAAGAAAAAAAAAAAGATTATGACATCACTGGTGATATAGAACAATGACCCATCAACTTATAATGCAGTATATGTGGTGTCTATTAACCTCAAAACTAAACTCGAGAAAGTAACAATGTAGAGAGCTAAAAATTGTTGTGTTGACCTAGAAATTCCAGGATACATAAGCTGGGCAAATTTTATGATTTCAGAGTTCAGTGTTCACCAGTTTTTCCTTCTTCAGATAAACAAGCAGATACAAGAGTTATTTATAAATATTTAGTGACCTAGAATGGAAAAATATAGAAATATAGCATAAAGATACAAGTGTGTATTAATTAAACTCAGATGCACTCATATTCAACACAGAGGGAGATATTAGCTAAAAAGCGAGTTGAGATAAGATGAACATTTCATGTCACTGACATGGCAATAAATGGTGGGATAAATATTTCCTTGCTAAACTACTAACTTTCAGTTCTAGAAGCGTGCCACATTTTTTGACATGTTCGCTGAGACCCTTTGTTGGCTCTTATTGCTTTCCAGTCATTGTCCAATGGTGATTCATTACCTGATAACTTACCAGCCATTGCACCACCATATTCATCACCTTGTAGCCTCCTGAGCCTTTCATCAAAATCCTACAAATCAGCCGATGTGGCTAGTTTAGACGAAGAAGCTAAGTCCGATCTGGTAACGTGGACCAGGTTCCTTAGGACCTGGAATCAGACCATCCATATTCATTCCTCATCACAGATTTTCATCCTCAAACATTTTCACTCATGCTGCTCCCAACTTGGTTTATGGATCCATATTTCAAGATCTGTGGTTATGTGAGAAATGGTCCTCACAGCCTTAGGAGATACCTAAGTTCAAAGACACCTCGCCATTCTTGATGTTTACCCCATTGTTGCTGCTGAAGCTACCTAGCGGGAAATGTGGTGTAGCTATTCTGTCACATTTTTCACAGATTACAATAGTAATCAATAAAGACAGGTCCTTCATCCACATTATGAGGTTTATTGACCTGGCTTTCAATATATCAGAAATTATTTTTTTTTATGCGAGCATGAACCAGGGCCTTTGATCACAGCTGCTGATGCTTTGCCTTTTTTTTTAATTTAAGAAGATTTTCAAAGCCGTCCTAGTGAATCCTATGCTGACTCCAGTGTTTGAACAGCTATTCTAACCTAATACATCACATTCCATTTTTTGGAGGTTTGGAGGCTGTCTAATCTGTAGACAATTCTCAAGATTGCAGCAGGAGATTGCATTTTTAAAGTCCGAGATTTGTAATTTATCTGTAAAACAAACTCGGGCTGAGACTGTTGCGAAGTCACTGCCACAGAGGCCATTGCCGCAGAGGCTTCCTAGGAATGGCAGGTGGATTACTGTTGGATCTGGTAGGCTTAGAGTTGTGGATAAAAGGCATGTCCCGCAGTCTGTGGCTGTCCAGAATTCATTTTCAGCACTTTCAGAGTGCAGTGGTGTTGTGGAGGCAGGCTCAGACGCAGAGTTTGAGGAACCACTCTCCTATGTGGCTAAGGTGTGCAAGGAGAAGGTGAGGCCTGATAGAAAGCAGTTGTTGTTGGGCGATTCTATCATAAGAGGTGCGGAGTTGGACAGTATTGGCTTAGTGAGATGTCTTCCTGGAGCTACTGCTCGCAGAGACAGGAGGCGTATTTCTAATATTGTTAAGCAAGCAAATCAGGAAGGAGAATTGGATGTACTGGTTCATCTAGGGACAAATGATTTGGCTTGCAATGAGGTTTCAGAGGTGAAGGAAGCTTTTCGTGTTCTTGCCAATGATATACGGCAGGTTGTGTCCACACTGTCCTTTTCTGAAGTTATGCCTGTGCATAACATTCAGAATGATAGACGGATGCATATTAGGAACTTCAACTTGTGGTTTGGAGAATGGTGTCGGGAGCAAGGATTTGGCTTTGTTTCTCATGGAAGTTCACTATGGGATAGAAAGGAACTGTACAAAAAAGATGGTTTGCATCTTTCTCAAAAGGGAACGAATGTTCTCAGTGAGCAGTTCAGAGGTTTTGCTAGGAGGTTTTTCAACTAAAAGAGGGGGGCAAAATGGCGATAAAACATCAATCCAATTGCCCCCCAAAAAAGGTACAGAAGTTACCTGTAGTCAGTGTGCTGAAAAATGATAAGCTTAGGGTCATGGCTACAAATGCTCGCAGTTTAGGGAATAAGATCCATGAACTTGTGGCAATATTGGCAACTGAGAATGTAGATTTAGTGGCTGTTACTGAGACATGGTATAATGAAAAACATGACTGGGACATATCAATACCAGGGTACTCTTTATATAGAAAAGACAGAGAAGGTAAAAAAGGGGGAGGGGTGGCCCTGTATGTGAGGGATAGCTTAAAATGTAACTTAATACAAGTTAGTGAGGCGAACATAGAGTCAGTTTGGGTTACATTAGAATTTGGTAATCATATGGTAACTCGGGTAGGTGTGATTTATAGGCCCCCTGGACAAATAGAGGAGTTAGATAATCTACTAGTTGAGGAAATAGCTAAAATGACAATGAAGGGAGAAGTGATCATCATGGGTGACTTTAATCTTCCTGATGTGAACTGGAAATACAAAACAGCTACTTGCGCCAGGAGTACGCATATCCTAAACTCCCTACTTGGATTATCTCTAAAACAAGTAGTGGAGGAGCCAACTCGAAAGCAGGCCATACTAGACTTAGTGTTCACAAATGGAGATTTGTTATCAGATATTACTGTAGGTGAAAGTTTAGAATCTAGTGATCACCAGACAGTGTGGTTTAATATAAGAACAGTGACGCAGTCACACCACACAAAAACAAAAGTTTTAGATTTTAGAAAAAACAGACTTTTCTAAAATTAGATTAGGTGTGAAGGAGTCATTATCAGACTGGAGCAATTTAAATGGAGTCCAGGAGAAATGGGATTATCTAAAAGTTGCACTACTGAATGCAACAGAAAATTGCATAAGGCTTGTCAGTAAGAGCAAAAAATTGAAGAAACCACTGTGGTACTCTACAGAGGTGGCTAAAATAGTAAAAAATAAAAAGCTAGCATTTAGTAATTATAAAAATACTCAGAGTGAGGAAGATAGAAAGATCTACAAGAGTAGGCAGAAAGAGGCAAAGCAAGCTATAAGAGCTTCCAAAGCACACACAGAAGAGACTATAGCCCAGTCAGTGAAAAGGGGGGATAAAACATTTTTAGATACATAAATGAGAAAAGGAAAGTAAAACAAGGATTAGTTAGATTAAAAACAAAAGAAGGATGCTATGTAGAAGAGGATAAAGGCTTAGCAGACTGCCTTAATGAATATTTTTGTTCAGTTTTTACAAATGAAAATGAGGGTAAGGGACCTCATTTAGGGAAAAAGACTAATGAGTCTTTTGATGCATGTAAGTTTACAGAGGAAGAGGTTTTACTTCAGCTGTCTAAAGTAAAGACAAATAAGTCAAAGTTATTAAAAGAACTTAGTGGTGTACTAGCAAAACCGTTAACAGATTTATTTAACCAATCATTGTTAACGGGAGTAGTTCCAGAAGATTGGAAATTAGCTAATGTTGTGCCCATTCACAAGAAAGGTAGTAGGGAGGAGGCGGGCAACTATAGACCAGTAAGTCTTACTTCAGTAGTGGGGAAAATAATGGAAACCTTGTTAAAGAATAGGATTGTTGAACATCTATAGTCGCTTGGATTTCAAGATCAGAGACAGCATGGGTTTACTTCAGGGAGATCATGCCAAACTAATCTTATTGATTTTTTTGATTGGGTAACTAAAATAATAGATCAGGGTAGTGCAGTAGACATTGCTTACCTAGATTTCAGTAAGGCTTTTGACACTGTCGCACATAGAAGGCTTATCAATAAACTGAAATCTTTGAGTTTGGATTTCAATATTGTTGAATGGATTAGACAATGGCTGAGTGACAGGCAACAGAGTGTTGTAGTCAATGGGGTATATTCGATGCAAGGTCTTGTTACTAGTGGGGTACCTCAGGGATCTGTTCTTGGACCCATTCTCTTTAATATTTTTATTAGCGATATTGCAGAAGGTCTTGTTGGCAAAGTATGTCTTTTTGCTGATGATACAAAGATTTGCAGCAGGGTTGATATTCATGGAGGGATAAGCCAAATGGCAAATGATTTAGATAAACTAGAAAAATGGTCAGAGCAGTGGCAACTGGCATTTAATGTGGACAAGTGCAAGATTATGCACCTTGGGCGTAAAAACCCAAAAGCAGAATATAGACTATTTGGTACAGTCCTAACCTCAACATCTGAGGAAAGGGATTTAGGAGTAATAATTTCAGAGGACTTGAAGGTAGGTAGGCAATGCAATAGAGCAGCAGGAAATGCTAGCAGAATGCTTGGTTGCATAGGGAGAGGTATTAGCAGTAGGAAGAGGGAAGTGCTCATGCCATTGTACAGAGCACTGGTGAGACCTCACTTGGAGTATTGTACGCAGTACTGGAGACCGTATCTCCAGAAGGATATTGATACTTTGGAGAGAGTTCAGAGAAGGGCTACTAAACTGGTTCATGGGTTGAAGGATAAAACTTACCAGGAAAGGTTAAAGCATCTTAACATGTATAGCTTGGAGGAAAGACGTAACAGGGGGAATATGATAGAAACATTTAAATACATAAAGGGAATCAACACAGTAAAGGAAGAGAGTATATTTAAAAGAAGAAAAACTACCACAACTAGAGGACATAGTCTTAAATTAGAGGGGCAACGATTTAAAAGTAATATCAGGAAGTATTACTTTACTGAGAGGGTAGTGGATGTATGGAATAGCCTGCCAGCAGAAGTGGTAGAGGTAAACACAGTCAAGGATTTTAAGCATGCGTGGAATAGACACAAGGCTATCCTAGCTATAAGACCGGGAACGGGGGACTAATAAAAGTACTAAAAAAAAAATAAATTGGGCAGACTAGATGGACCGAATGGTTCTTATCTGCCGACACATTCTATGTTTCTATGTTTCTATCACCTATACAGAGCTAATTCTATTATCAGGAAGGCTTGTCTAACAGCACTATTTAATCTGTTTTCTACACTTTTTACATACTATGCCTTGGTCATATATAGCCTCCACTAAAATCCTTTTAGTCTTTGCAGTTTTTTTTAAACTCCTCTTTAAAATTATAGCACCATCAAGCTATAACTATCATAGATACCATATCTCTATTTTGTTCCCTGATAAACCCTATCTCTTGGTTTTCCGTCCTATTAGGAATTTCAGGGCCTACAAAAGACGTCACACTTATACACAGAGTGTCAGGATCTACCACGAAGTAGATCTCCCGAGTACCCCGTCTTACTCATCTTGAATCCCGCTCCTGTAGCGCGCACACTGCTGCCAATGAAACCGGAGGCGCGTCCCCGATGACGTCACGCCCGTCGCGTGCACGCCAGACGCGGGAGATTTAAAAGGGAGAATCACCTTGCAATCCTTGCTTGGTGATTTTCGTGTTCCTTGCTCAGCGGTTATACCCTACTCTCTTTTGCAAACTTCTACAGGAAATTCATTAGAAATTTTTCCAAGCTTATCCAACCGATCACCGCACTAACCTCCAAGAACAAGATATTCAGATGGACGGATGCAGCCCAGGATGCTTTTGAATCCCTGAAAGTACGATTCACTACAGCACCTATTCTGATCTTACCTCATTCCTCTAGACCATTCACCATGGAAGTGGACGCCTCAAATAAGGCTGTGGGTGCCGTCTTATCCCAGAGACATCAAGACGATGGACAGTTACACCCAGTGGCCTTTTATTCCAGAACACTGACGTCAGCCGAAAGAAATTATGACGTAGGAGAACGAGAACTTCTAGCGATAAAACTTGCACTAGAGGAATGGCGACACTTATTGGAGGGCGCTTTACACCCCATTACGGTTTTTACTGATCATAAGAACCTTGAATATCTACGAACCGCTAAAAGACTCCAAACCAGACAAGCCAGATGGGCACTGTTCTTCACTCGTTTCCAACTACATATCACCTACCGACCTGGCTCCCGTAACCTAAAAGCTGATTCCCTTTCTAGGATCTCCGAGATGGAGGAAATCCACAAGGAGGTTCCTAACACCATACTCCGTTTTGATAATTTTATATTCGCCACACAAAGTATTTGGGATGCTATCCGATCCAAAGCGTCCATTTCAACGCTACCTAAACAGTATCAATTCGTGTACAAGGATGGTTTGTACTATTACTCCGACAAAGTTCATGTTCCACCGGATGTACGTCTACAAATACTTCAATTCTTTCATGACTCTCCAGCGGCTGGCCTTGGAGGCATTCGACAAACTCAAGACCTGATTCAACGCACTTTTTGGTGGCCTAAACTACGTGAAGAGGTTTCTAGATTCATCTCTTCCTGCGACATATGTGCCCGTGCCAAAGACGGCCATCACAAACCTCCAGGGTTACTACAACCATTGCCCGTACCCAGGGACGCCTTAGGGGTGTGCGAGCGCACAGGGCGCAACACCTAGGGGGCGCCCGCCCGGAAGAAAGCAAAAAAAAATAAAAAAAAATAAAAAAAGTCGGTAGAGGCACTGGCTGGGGGAGATCAAAAGATCCCCCCTCACCAGCCCTCTGCTCGGCATTCTCTGCTTGGTCCGGGGAGGGGGCGGAGTTAAACGGCACAGCGGTGTAGCTCCGCCCCCACCCCGGGAAGCAGAGCAGAGTCTGCTTCACGGGGAGCCCCGGGCAGCATGAGATAGTGCTGCTCGGCTCCCCATGCCTGCATTAAGCATGGGGAGCCGAGCAGCACTTTGTCTTGCTGCCCGGGGCTCCCCGTGAAGCAGACTCTGCTCTGCTTCCCGGGGTGGGGGCGGAGCTACACCGCTGTGCCGGTTAGCTCCGCCCCCTCCCTGGATCCACCTTTTCAGGCAAAGGGGAGGGGGGGGGGAGAGACAGAACAGGGGTTAAGGGGGAGAGAGACCGACAGAACAGGGGTTAGGGGGGAGAGAGGCAGACAGAACAGGGGGAGGGGAGAGAGAGACAGGGGGAGAGAGAGAGAACAGGGGGAGGGGGGAGAGAGACAGAACAGGGGTTAGGGGGGAGAGAGACCGACAGAACAGGGGGAGGGGAGAGAGACATACAGAACAGGGGTTAGGGGGGAGAGACAGAACAGGGGGAGGGGAGAGAGAGACAGGGGGAGAGAGAGAGAACAGGGGGAGGGGGGAGAGAGAGAGAGAACAGGGGTTAGGGGGGAGAGAGACCGACAGAACAGGGGTTAGGGGGGAGAGAGACAGACAGAACAGGGGGAGGGGAGAGAGAGACATACAGAACAGGGGTTAGGGGGGAGAGACAGAACAGTGGGAGGGGAGAGAGAGACAGGGGGAGAGAGAGAGAGAACAGGGGGAGGGGGGAGAGAGGGAACAGGGCTAGAGAGAGAGAACAGGGGGAGGGGGGAGAGACAGAACAGGGGAGGGGTGGGAGAGAGACAGACAGAAAAGGGGCAGGGGGTAGAGACAGAACTGGGGGAGAGAGAGAGACAGAACAGGGGACAGGGGGGGAGAGAGACAGAACAGGGGATGGGGGGAGAGAGACAGAACAGGGGACGGGGGGAGAGAGACAGAATAGGGGACGGGGGGAAAGAGACAGAACAGAGGGAGAGAGAGAGAGACAGACATGGCAAGGAAGAGGAAAGGGACAAACATGGGAAGGGAGAGAGACACAAACAGGGGGGTGAAAGAGACGGGGGGGGGGGGGCGCCACGGGGGAAGCCCGCACAGGGCGCCGGAACACTTAAGGCCGGCCCTGCCCGTACCTACCAGACCCTGGGGAGAGATATCTACGGACTTTATTACCGACCTACCACCATCTCATCAATATACTACGCTAATGGTCGTAGTAGACCGTCTCACTAAATTGGCACATTTCATTCCTAGTCCAGGTCTTCCTTCTGCCGTCCAGACCGCCGATC
Source organism: Pelodytes ibericus (assembly GCA_036172795.1). Lineage (NCBI taxonomy): Eukaryota > Metazoa > Chordata > Amphibia > Anura > Pelodytidae > Pelodytes > Pelodytes ibericus. The sequence continues at coordinate 49,932,362 of CM069857.1, read as the reverse complement.
TTTTTATACAAGAAATCTTTAGACTTCATGGTTTACCTGACAACATTGTTTCTGATCGGGGCACCCAGTTCACGTCACACTTCTGGAAGGCATTCTGTACGGAACTGCATATACAACGCTCTCTTACTACAGCCTTTCATCCTCAGAGTAATGGTCAAACTGAACGTACCAATCAAACCCTCGAACAATATTTGCGTTGTTTCACCACCCAGCTCCAAAATGATTGGGCCAAGTATTTATCTTTAGCAGAATTCGCCTACAACAATCATATACACAGCTCAATTGGGATATCTCCATTTTTTGTCACCTATGGCGTTCACCCATCTATGCTTCCTGGAGCACCTATCGCCAGTAGCGTCCCATCTGCTACCATTCATGTGCGCAATCTCACTGACACATATGCTTCACTTCGCAGAACCTTGACGCACGCTCAACAACGCTATAAGATGTTCGCTGATCGTCGCAGGTCCTTGCCTCCACTCTACAAGGTGGGTGATAGAGTTTGGCTCTCTACAAGACATCTGAAACTTTCATGTCCAACAAAGAAACTTGGTCTAAGTTCGTTGGTCCTTTTTCCGTTTCAGAAGTGATCTCGCCCTTAGTCATCAGACTGCAACTCCCTTCTTCTATGAAGATCCATCCGGTTTTCCATGTCTCTTTACTGAAACCTTGGGTGGACAGCGAATTTCCTGGGAGACACGTTCCTCCTCCAGGGCCCGTTCTAGTCGATAGCATTGAAGAATGCGAGGTTGAGGAGGTTCTCGACTCCAGATTGCATCGGGGGCAACTCCAGTACCTCATTCATTGGAAGGGTTATGGTCAGAGTGACAGATCCTGGGAGCCAGCTAGGATGGTGCATGCAGCTGACTTGGTTCGTACCTTTCATGAGTTGCACCCTGATCGCCCTGGTCGTTGGCGTGCCCGGAGGTCTCGCCTTGGGCGGGGGAACTGTCACGATCTACCACGAAGTAGATCTCCCGAGTACCCCTTCTTTCTCACCTTGAATCCCGCTCCGGTAGCGCGCACACTGCTACCAATGAAATCGGAGGCAAGTCCCCGATGACGTCACGCCCGTCGCGTGCACACCAGACGCGGGAGATTTAAAAGAGAGAATCACCTTGCAATCCTTGCTTGGTGATTCTCGTGTTCCTTGCTCAGCGTTTATACCCTACTCTCTTTTGGATTGCTTATTGACCCTGGATTGTATCCTGACTACTCTGCCTGCCTGTGCCCTTGACCCTGGACTGTCCTATTACCTCTCTGTCTGCCTGTGCCCCACTGAACCCGGTTTGTACCTCGACTATTCTATTTACTGTAACCACCTACCTGCTGGATTACAGTTGCTGTTTTACTTTAACCACCTACCTGCTGGATTACAGTTGCTGTTTTACTTTAACCACCTACCTGCTGGATTACAATTACTGTGTTATGCTCATATGCATTAACCCTCTTCCTGCTGAATGTTAACCTGTACCCGTAGCCACAAGCTATTTACCTTCCTGTGGGATTACGAACAGTTCTGTGTTCCTGTGTACCCGATATTACTAGTAAGTTCGTACCCTCAGTGTATTGCACTTATCTATTATTGTGTCTGCATCGAGGTCTCTATCCAGTTCCCTACAGTCGTCACACAGAGTCACACTAACACACATACTCACACTTACACACACACACAGACTTAGACAAACACACACTGTCAGGGTTTCTCTACTGTTTTTTTTACTGCTTTCGTTCAGCTGGTATTAATGAGCAGAGTCTTTCAACACTGTTACAATGGTTACTCACCTGGTTGCTATTAGCCACCCCCTTTGCTGCTCAGAGCAGGTATTTAAGCAGCTAGTCTCAGTAGATCATTTGCCCTTGCGTTGTTTCCGGCTTCCAAGTGCAGTTCCTGGTGATATCTGTTTTCCTGGTCCGGCTCGGCTGACTAACCACTTTGGTTCCTAAACCTGGCTTGCTTCCTGGATATTGCTTTTGGACTATTTTTAACTTTTTTGCTTTTTATTATTAATAAAGGTATTTTTGCATCTGGTTCCTGTTCCACACACACTTACACAGTCACACTTAAACACACAAACTCACACTTACACACACACAGACTCACACTTACACCAACACACACATACTCACTCAGAGCCACATTTACACACACATACTAACACACACAGACTCATACACAGTCACACTTACGTACAAAGTCTCACATTTACAAACACACATATTCACACTGACACACACATACTCACACTTACACATATATATTCACTCTCACACTTACATACTGTATAGACTCACACTTACATTTACATGCACACACTCACACTTACACACACAGTGTCACATTTACAGAGAGTCATACTAACACACACATACTCACACTAACACACACAGACTCACACTAACACACACTTTTTTATACTTTATATCTTTATTTGGATTTATTAGGTTATAAATTGATCTTCTAAATATTACATTGTGTCAATGTGTCATTTATCAAATTGTTTAACAGATGATAGAATTTATCAAAAATATAGTATATATCAGAATTACAACTTAATATTAATACCAGGATGAAAAAACCTCTCAAATAAATACAAATAAAAGTTTGTAATTACTTAGCTTCATCAATAATTAGATGATATTGGTATTAACAGATCTACCACAGTGTCCATATTTTCAAAAATGTCTTATATTTGTCGTTCACAATATTCAATAACTTTTAATTTACACATATTTTATTTATTCTTGTAATCACATCATACCAGTATAGTTCTAATTTATTCCATCTACTAGCTGTATATATTTTTACACCAATATATAATGATTTAATATATTTTCACAATTTGTTAGGTTATTAATTTTTAGATTGAGTAGCACATTCCAAGGTGTCAATGTCACTGGGATGGGTATGATCACATTAAAGATGTTATTTCATTTGGTCCATATTCTTTTTATTTTGGGTCATTTCCACCATATATGGATGTTGTCTCCTCTTTCTACACAGCCTCTAAAACATTTTTTATTGGCATCAGCATACATCTTGTTTGATAACATTGGCACTAGATATGTCCTGTGTAACCGTTCATATACTTGTTCGTTGAAAGTGACTGACCACTTGTCATCATCTATCAGTTCACCTATATCTTGCTGCCATCTGTATCTGCACAAAAGTTCCGTATTATTTATATTGAACATTTTATGTAAGTATTACATCTCTGAGTCCATTGCTCCAGTGTTTTAGATATCTTTCAAAATCTGTGTCGTGATCAGTAATAAGGTGTCCTAGATATCTGGATAAGAAATTTGATAAATTATTATAATGTTCCTCTCTAATGTCATTTCTATCATTTAGTTTTGTCAGAAATTCATGGTATGCTAAGATGGTATTGTTTGCAATACAATCTTCAATTTTATAAAAGCCTTTTTCAGCCAGAACTTTACTTGTGTCAAACAATATCTTACTATTTGCAGGTTTAAATGCTAAAAGGGGGGACAATTTAAGATATAAATTTTTTAGAATATCTGTAGATTTTGGTTTTTCAAGAGAGTAAATAATTAAAACTGTTACCATTACACAAACTATATTTATGTTCTGCTCATTTTGGAGTGAATACAGTTATATCATTATTATCTATATGATGCAAATGCAATAGGTTTTAAACTTGACATGCTATGTAGTACTTATAGATATTAGGTAGGTTCTGCCTACCATGTTTTTTTATCCCTAAATAGAATGTCCTGTGAAATGCATGTTTTTTTTATTATTCCATATGAACTTTATGATGTTTCTCTGAATATCTTCTAGGGTCGACTTAGTAATATTTATTGGTAACCTTTTAAAGTAATAGAATAATTTTGGGAGCAATGTAATTTTAATTGCATTTATTCTACCTTTGAATGAAAGATTAAATATAGAATTTTTTTTAACATTTTTTAAATAAATCTGTATAATTGAATTTGTATAGGTTGCCAAACATATTGCTTCCTAAGTATGCAATGTATTTATTATTTAAGTTGCATTTAAAATTGTCTTTGATATTTTTATTTTCACTGTTATTAAGGTTCCTATTTAAAAATTAAGATTTGTCTTCATTTAAGCATTGCCCCGAAATGTTTTCAAAAAACTTTAAATCCTTATGCAAGTTTGGAAGGGTAATTATAGGATTAGACACTATAATGATCACATCATCTGCATAAAGAGCTATTTTTTTCTTGTATGTTATTAATAGTTAGGCCTGTTACATTTTTATCAGTTTTTATCAACTCAGCAAATGGTTCCATACAAAGAGAAAAAAATCGCTGGCGAAAGTGGACATCCCTGGCGCGTTCCACGTAAGATGTTAAAGCTCTCAGATTCACAGCCCATAATTCTACGACTTGCTTTTGGTTTATTATGAACCAAGGTTGGAGTTTTGCTTATAATTAGACATGTGCATTCGTTTTCGGACTAATGTATTTTCGTCTGAAAATAGCATTTTCGTTCATTCGTCCGAAAAACTAATAATGAAAATGCTAAGCTAACGAAAGCCGAATAAACGAATGGTTAATAAACGAAAATCATTCGTTCATTCGTCCATTCGTAGTACTATTGGCATTCTATAAGCCGAAATAGAGGCGGTGTATAGAATACAATAGCATAGTACACTACATTCCATAAACCGACATAATGAACGACTTTCGGTTTATGGAATGCATGTAAGTCTATTGGCATTCTATAAACCGACTCTATTTCGGTTTATAATAATGCCAATACTATAGCACGAATGGACGAATGATTTTCGTTTATATTAAACCATTCGTTCAACTTCTTAGCTTTCTATAAACCGAAACAGAGTCCCCATTCATACATTTTTATGAATGGGAACTCTAGTTCGGTTTATAGAAAGCCCATAGTATTACATGTAATCCATAAGCCGAAAGTCTATAAACCGAACGTTCGGTTTATAGACTTTCGGCTTATGGAATACATATAATCCTATTGCTATTCTATAAACCGAACGAGTCTCCACTCTGTCTCTGTGTAGTGAAAGGCAATAGTACTATTACATTCATTACAAATGCCAAAAGTCTATAAACCGAACGTTCGGTTTATAGACTTTCGGCTTATGGAATACATATAATCCTATTGCTATTTTATAAACCGAACGTTCGGTTTATAGAATAGCAATAGGATTACATGTATTCCATAAGCCGAAAGTCTATAAACCGAACGACCTTCAGTAGTAGTGCCTTTCTATGAACCCATTCATAATTCTTATGAATGGGTTCATAGAAAGGCACTACTACTGTACGTTTTCTATAAGCCGAAAGTCTATAAACCGAAGGTCGTTCGGTTTATAGACTTTCGGTTTATAGAATACATAGAATTACATAGTACTATTGCCTTTCTATGAACCGAACGAGAGCCCCATTCATAAGAATTTCTTATGAATGGGGCTCTCGTTCGGTTTATAGAAAGCCAATAGTATTACACGTATTCTATAAAACGAACGAATAAAACGAAACGAATGCAGTAATGAACGAAATTAGTTTTAGACGAAATAAATAACATTTTCGTCCGAATGGACGAAAACGAAACGAAAATTTTAGTTTTGCACATGTCTACTTATAATACCTTCATGACCATATATTCTGATTACAGAATCCATGAAGGTCCAAGACACATTGTCAAATGTCTTATTCAGAACCAATCTAAGAAAGCCTATTCGTTTGTTGTTGTTTTTTTTTAGCATAATTACAGATGTTAATGAGCATTCTTATATTATCTCTAATACTTCTATGGGGGATAAATGCAGTTTGATCTTTATTTATTAAATGTGGTACACACTAACACACACACAGTCACTGTTACACACACAAACTCACACTTACACACACCCCGGGGGGCATTACAATAATAATAAAGCCGCCCCTTTAAAAAAAAAATTAAAAAAACTCCTTTGCAGGCTGGGAAGCCAAACAGGTAGCACAGAAAAACCTCCATGCTGTCTGTTCGGCTCCCCATGCGGTATGACGGGGAAAGTGCTGACAGGTCACGTGGCCTGGCGTTCAGATGTCAGACACTTGCAGGGTCACATGACCTGTCTGCACTCACAACATGGCGAGCTGATCAGGCAGCATGGTAGGGCAACGTGGGTAATGGGGCATGCCCTGGGTGTGCAACGTGGGTGATGGGGCATGTCCTGGGTGTGCAATGTAGGTAGGGGGTGGCTGAATTTTGTCTGCCATGGGCAGCACAAAACCAAGATATACCACTACTTATGCCACTGTTTGAGTGCAATCTGGGTGCTGGGGTGAGTCCTGGATGCAATCTGGGTGTTGGGGTAAGTCCTTTATTGCAATCTGGGTCCTGGGGTGCATCCTAGGTGCAATCTGCATACTGGGAAAAGTCATTGACTGCAATTTGTGTGCTGAGGTACATCCTGAGTGCAGTCTGGGTGCAAGGATACATCCTGAGTACAATCTGGGTGTTGGGATAAGTTATTGAGTGCAATATGATTGCTGGTGTGTATCCTGGGTGTAATCTGCTTGCAGGAATACATCCTTTAGTTCAAGCTGGTTGCAATCTGGTACTAGGGTATCTCATGGGTGGGGTTATTCCTTGAGTGCAAGCTGGGTGTTGGGGTACATCTTGTGTACAATCTGGTGCTAGGGTACTTTCTGGGTGCTGGGGCAAATCTTTGGGTGCAATCTGGGTGCTTGTGTGGGACCCTTGGTTCAATATGGGTGTTGGGATAACTTCTTGAGGTCAATCTGGGTGCTGGGATACATCCTGGGTGCAATTTGCATGCTGGGTTACGTCCTTAAGTGCAATCTGAATGCTGGCTATAGATATGGCAAAAATGAAAGGAGGGCAGGTGTAATGGAGTGAAGAGCACAGAGGAACGAAATAGGAACAAGGAATGCATTAAAAAAAAAAAACCAATATTATTATCTGATATACCTTAACCATCACTTCACTATGCACAAATACAACCTGTGACCTCTACAGAACTTTCATTTTTAACCAAAGTATTTACGGTGTGCCTCCTGCAGATTTTCAGTTATTTGTATTTTTTTTTTAAATGTTAAATACAGGTTTATTACAGATCTTTCATTGTCTGGGATTATTGGCAAAGGCAATGGGTGTTCCTAAAATTCCTATTTCCTATTATTAGAGGCATGCAGAGCACCCATCAGTCAATTAAATTGTTATATATCAAACAGCAAGGGAAAAAAAAACTTGTTTCTAAATACAAATACAAAAAAGTGTATATAGCATTCAGAATGTGTTTATTTAGCATTGTAATGAAAGTTTTCCCTTATTAACTCTTCTTCGGTATATTTAGCTTATTTACTACGTTTTGCCGGTGACATTTTTTTATTGATAGGTAGATTTATGGTATGGGGTCTGGGAGCCATTTGGGTATGCTCACGGAGGGCAGGACTAATAGCCCTGGCCCCCAATGTATTCTATGGGAGCTGAAAGTATTTGTCATGTGTATAACAGGGGCTCAGAGCCATTTGGCCAGCACTGAGCCCCATCTTTTGATAGTAGGGATCAGGGCACTTGACCTGACCCATGTATATTTTGGGAGTACCAGGAGAGGTCTATTTGTTTTGGGAGGACTTTGGCTATTTTCACTTTCTGATCTCACAAATTTAGCTATGCAGAAATGTTCATGCCAACTCACCTTATTTTTAGTGTATAGCCCCCCTGTGATATAAAATGGTGACATTTCATCTGCAACTCACCTTCACCTCACTTTTAGTGAATAACTCCCCCAATGGTCATCTCACCTTCAAGTGAACTTATTTTGTTTAATACAGAACTTATAAGACTAAAATTACAAATACAGAAGTGTTAACATTCTAGGTCAAAGTGGTACATTTGGAACAATCACCATAGAAAATAAGAAACCAGTGGAATGTTCCATCCCATTTCTTCACATTTAGACAATTTTACTCCAAAATTACTCCAGCTTTGCTATAATTAAAATTACCAATTATTTATTAGGTTTTACATACTTAATTGTTTAACAAAAAAACACTAATCTGCTAGTTTACCATTTAACAGAACAGTTTGATGGAATGGTGAATACAGTCAGCAGGAGGAGCTCTTAAGTAGCAAGAAAACATTTCAATGCAATATTCCAAGAATAAATCTAGGCTTATTAACTCATCTTAACTGTAGTAGACATACATTGAATACATTAGATTAAAGTAATTGGCACCTGATATTTTGTAATATTTAATGGTTTGTGAAAATCTTTGCTTTTACAGTTCATGTAACAGAAATACATTTATTTAAATTGCATTATACATGTTTGTAGACCAAAGTCCCCCCTGCTGATCCCATGCACAAATGAGGGTCTCTCTCTGCGCTATCAGCCAGAGATCCTCACATTCAGCTGTCAGAGCGGGGCGAGTGTCAGCACGTGACAACCAGGAACTGCTGTGTCTCACATAGCAGTTAGTCTAAGTAAACATGTCGGGTTTACTTAGAAGTCCTGGACATGTTTTGTTTAACCCTTGCTTCCTTGCCCAGGGCAAGAGATGGGTACAGCTCCTCCCGGAATTCGTTAAGCTATCTCGCCTTCTAGGCGTGCCTGATGTATTGGTCAAACATTTGGGGGATAATGACCTGGTGACTGTCCCCGTCTTGGGTCTAGCTAATACTATTAAGAGGGTCTGAGATTGTCCCTCGTAATTTTTGGCAGAGGGCCCATAATTAAAGTGTATTGGAACGCTGCCGCAGAAAATTAGACAAGAGAGTTTCAAATTTTGTCTTGGGAGTTAAAGGGATCCCGGTTCGGCATAGAATTTTTGAGAAAGATGCCGGTTACTTGTTCCGTGGGGATGGAGTACATATCACGGAGGTCCGGCTTGACCTATTTAATTTGGCCATTCAGGAGGTGGTGGAACAGGCCACGGGTGTTTTTGGTGGGGCCGCCTGCTGATTTCAGGTTTAAAACAGCGGGGTTGTGGCAGGGGGCATATCCTTGCCAATAAGGTGCGGAGGCAATACCAGTAAGAGATGATATGGACAAAGTTTGGGTCTTAACCTCCCCAGACTCTTATACAGTAAACTGAGAAGTTACCTAATTGGACGTACCCACTGAGCCAGAACCCAGCTAGTGGTAAGCATTATAAGGAAAAGGAATTTGGTGGACGAGGGAGGTATATAAGTTACATTGTCATGTCCGTTTTTTGGTATTTCAAGTTATATACTGTATGGCACTATGTGTTATGTTATGGATTATTTATGTATCATTTTATTGACCTAAAGTTTTGGATATATATTAATAAATATTTATAGAATTTGACAATAAAGGTATTGGATGTGTTATGCAGTATTTATGATATGTTATAATAAATGCTGTGGCCTGTTCATCCACAATTTGGTGTCCATCTTTATTGGGGGTTTTTGGGGGGTAGAATGTATCTGGTTTTCTGCATCCAAGTTCCCACTACGTACATTCATGAATTTGTATACTCTTCATGGGCTTTGTTGGGTACCAACCCCATGCAACATTAATTAGTCTGTTCTCTTGCTATGTTTACTTTATTTTCTTAATCAACTGTTTTGCCTGTCCCCTTTTTACATCTATATATATCTAGATAAGGGCACAGAAAATTGTCATTTATTTTAAGTTTAAATAACAGTCTTATTAAACACATGAATAAAATACCTAGTATATCAGAAATGTATTGTTGAAAATATATTGTAATATACATGGCCCTTTGCTTTTAAAGGGACAGTCTAGTCTCCAAACTCACTTTGGTGCAAGTTGAAAACTACTGCCAGGATAGTGCACAGGCTTTTTTCCAGTGTGATTTGATGCAGGCATTCTGCCTAAATCAAAAAAAGAAGGGTGTATCCAGCGCTGTATTCAAAGCTCTCAGCAGCACTATGGTAATGTGTCCCTAAACCACACAGAATACAATATAAACAAAAACATACAAAAAAAAGTGCGCTTAAGAGCAAACTGTATAGTTGGTGCACCTTATGTGAATAAATATAAGTGAATCTCTTGTAAGAGATATGTGAATCCTTTTTCCAAAGAATACAGGGAGATTGTGTTGATCCCCCCTAAGAGGATGCACTTACAGACTCCCCGAGGCAAATGGCACTTCAAATGGATCCTGGTACTGCCTAAATCACATTTTTATATTTGGATCAAGCCCTGACCCCCAGCGATTACTCTGAATGTTTACTGCAGGTACGGCAGCACTGATTATGTAGACTCATTTGCACATATAAGGTTTTGTTTAATTTCGTCACTTCCTGTGCTGTTAGAATAGAATACATTGTGTGGACTGTAATAGACTTGCCCTTGTACAGAGTAGGATCTCTTAACAGTGCAACACATTGCATCACTAGAAAGACAGGAAATGTCATCAATTTGAATTAAATTATTCTCATCGGTTCCTGCAGCAAACAAAAAAGGAAATTACTTTTACTTTTGCTTACTAGTGTGAGTAGTCCTGGTTTCTTGCAAACTGCTGTAATGTCACAATTTCATTTAGATGTATTTAATATTTTAAGCAATGCAAAATGTAAAACATGCATTTTAAATAATTTGAAATCCCATTAATATGCATTAACATTTGGAAGATGCATTTTGGGCACCAGACCAGTCTCTTTAAAGCAGCTAGTCTTAGAGCAGATTATGTCCTTTCCGGAAATTGCAAACACCATAAAACAAATAGAAAAAGAAAAAAGGCTGGTGCAGTTTCATGATGAACTACCATTTAATAGCACTCACACATAAAATATAAAATGACTACTAATGAACATATGTGTATAGACAGGCACATAGGACAATGATAAATCCTCTGTTGAATCACAGAATACTTTTTTAAAAATCAAATGTTCAAAGTAAAGTGCTAATCCTAAAAAGAAACAAAAACAGATGTAGCGCAGATAGAAATGTAGATGGTAACATAAAATATAACAGCAGCTGACTAAGATGTGTAAGATTATTTTGGTCTCCATATGCTTGTGTTAAATGCTACATTTGATGTTACCATCATCATTTCTATCTGAGGAACATCCGACTTTATGACCAGTAGTGACGGTATGGTGTATGATTTCCTGCAGACGGGTGCAAATTTGAGGAAAAGCCCAAATATAAAACAAACTACTACATAGTAAACACTGAACAGGCAATTTGATAATTATCATTATTCACATAACAGTTATATAAGCAAGGTACAAAACATTGGGTGTGTGAGGGATCATACATTTCTTTTTTTTTTTTTACAATTAGGATGTAGCACAGCTTTTCCTTTAAATACATGTCATAATATTTGTAAATTTCTGTTTCATGTATCGCTACTAAGTATGCAGTTTGTTTATGTTGTGTTGTCTTTTTGATATATGAAAAAATAAAAAAGAATACTTTAAAAAAAAAGAAATTCTATCTTTAACCTACAAAGCCCTCCACCGCTGGGCCCCTCCTTACATTGCCTCCCTCATTAACTATCCTGCACGACCACTAAACTTTTAAAATGGACACCAACTTCATCACTTCTTTGCACTTGCTCCTACAAGATTTTCCCCAGGCTGCCCCCTCTCTCTGGAACTCTCTCTCTTTCTCATACTTCAAAAAGTCACTTAAAGTTCCCTCTTTACGGGAGCTTATTATCTCACTAGAATACACATTAATTAACCTCTAGCCTATCCCACCTAGATATCACTGTCCTCAAACTCTGTTAAGAATAGGAAGCTTACAACACATCCAACTAAAACACACATAATTGGGGATTATTCTAGCCTTGGTAAATAAATAATCTTAATTTTATTAAAGACAGGAGGAAAATATTTGCATTATCCTTCTTTACCGAAACATCCAACAGAAAAAGAGTTAATAGAGTAGTAAAGATTCAAAGAGTAAAAACAAACACAGGATGCATTTATAAACCCCATCAGACCTTTCCTCTTCCTCTTTCTTTGAGCAGCCGAACAGGGCACGAACAACTTAATTCGGAAACATGACTGATCACCACTGAACAATGGAACTGGACAGACTCCAATTCAGAACATCAGGCTGGAAGGCAAAGAGAAAGAGAACATCGTGAAAGTAAACAGGTGTACTAAGCAGAGTAATAATAAGACTACAAACAATGAACATCAGAGAGACAATCATAATACCAACAAATGCCGTATAGGTTGGGAAAAAAATAAACTAGTGGAATTTCCGAGTGGAAATAATTGCCTCCGGTTTAAGATTATTTCTTCACCAAGGTTAGAATAATCTCCAATTTTATGAAAAGATAGGAGGCTTCATATTTTGCATTTTTAAAGCTCATTAATAAGAGTCAAAGCCTGAGGATGAAACTAGAAAGTCCGAAAAGTTGATTCTCTAGACCAATTAGTGGCAGGCAAATTAAGTGGATGGCCGATGAAGTCGCTGCCCCAAGGAACCGTCTGTACCAGTGAGACGAAAAACCTACTTGATCCACCTGGCAACTGTAGAAACCACGACAGTTTTAAACGGATGTTGGATGTAAGACATCAGAAGATTAGGCACTGCATGAAACACAGACGTGGGTGCTTGAGCAGAGCAGCAGTGGGGTAGTGACCCGGCGCTACCTTGAGAATAGCACAATTTAATTATATTGTAATTATACCTACATACACAGGAGAAACTGCATGGTGAATAAGGTACATATATAACACCTTAATTAGCACAATTATACATACACAGGAAAACTGCACAGTGAATAAGATCCATATATAACACATGAAATAGTACTAGTCATTATCACAGATTCTAATAGGAGTAAACCAGAATACCAGCAAAATATAAAACAAACAGAGCTGATAGACTGAATGATGGTCACCTGGAGGCTAAGCAGCAAAGAGATGGGTCTGAGGAGATTTATATGTTCATCCTGTGTTTGTGTTTACTGGTTGAATCTTTACTGCTCTGTTAGCTGGAGGTTTCAGTAAAGAAGAATTATGCTAATATGAAGCCTCATGTCTCTGACCAAACTCACCATGCTGCAACCATCCCTAATACTGTTACAACCCCCACCTTCATGTTAAGCTTTTTACGACCTTAGGTGTCTCACGTCCATCTCCCCCTCTAGATTGTAAGCTTGAGAGCAGGGCTGTCTACCTCATGGATCAGTCTGTTCTTGTTCATCTAACATTGTATGTAGGCCCCCTTTATGGTCTGCACCTAGCTATAGGTAAATTGTTGGTTCTATATAATTATATGTTAATGTAATGTGATGTAACTGTGTCACTGTGATATTTTCACAAACTTTGGTGTTTTCAGAGATAGAGACAAAGGGTGAACGCACTCTAGCAGAAGTGTATATTCAGTAAAGTGAATACAAAATCAATAAAACCAACTATTCATATTGCTTGAGTTAACTGTGGGGGTTGGCTAGCCAACTATCTTACATATTCTTAGTAAAATTTTATAGCAGGGATCCAATCAATATAAGTACCACTATTTCAGACATAAGGATTAATAAAAATTAAAAAGTATTAATTTGTAGAATACAATCAAATATAATAAAAACATGTGTGTAAGAACAGTCGAGTATAGAACAAGTGGAGATATAGATGTTGAACTCCTTGTGTTCTAAACACTTTACTGAATATGCACTTGTGCTAGAGCGACTTCACCATTTGTCTTTATCACTGTTCTTTTCCCTGTTAGGGAACTAGGGTGTGGGAGAAGTGCAGCGTTGACTAAATAATTCACACTCTTCTGTGATGGGCGCTAAGTATCTATTCTTCTTTTCCTGTAGATGTTTTCAGAGGCTATAGTTACATAGTAGTTTAGGTTGAAAAAAGACTTGCGTCCATCAAGCTCTTGATTCAAAAGAAGGAAAATAAAAACCCCTTCAGTAATTTCGAATTCTGCATTCAGCGGGGGAAAAAATCCTTCTTGACTCCAAATGGCAATCAGATTTCTACTTGGATCAAAGCTGCTTTTGGATAATATGGTGGAAGTACACCAATCAGCCATAACATTATGACTACCTGCCTGATATTTAGTAGGTCCCCTTATTACATTACGCTACATTGCCATTTATTTATATAGCGCCAACAATTTATGTAGCGCATGATTCAGAGCATAGAAGGGAACTACATACAAAGTTAGACAAACTAGAACAGACTGGTCCGTGAGGTAGAGAGCCCTGCTCGCAAGCTTACAATCTAGAGGGAATGGGGTACATGAAACACATAAGGGAATGAAGAGGACAGAGGGAAATGTAGTTGTGGTAACAGTAGTGTGGATGGTTGGCACTAGGTGGGTTTGGCCAAAGATTAATTGTGTGTGTTTTAGCTGGATCAGTTGTAAGCTACCTGATACTAACAGTGATTGAGGACAGCGAGAGCTATCTGGGATTAGCACCAGCACAACGTTGCTTAACTTTTTATTTTTTTTTTCTGGCAGCTAGATGGGGCCGCCGGAAAAAAGAAAAAAAAAATCACAGCGACCGGATGTGAAGTAACGTCACATCCGGTGACTGTGTTTCCCTCCTCCTTGCAGGAGGGAAGACTGCACAGAGGAGGCGTCCATTCGGGGACATGGAGCAGCAGCTACTCGGTAAGTGATGGGGAAGGGGGGGGGGTGGTTGAAAACGAGCACTTTAATTGCACACTATAACTGGGCTCTGGCTGGCACTATATTACTGGGCTCTGACTGGCAATATATTACTGGTATCTGACTGGCACTATATTACTTTGCTCTGACTGGCACACTATTACTGGGCTCTGACTGGCACAATATTCCTGGGCTCTGACTGGCACACTATTCCTGGGCTCTGACTGGCACACTATTACTGGGCTCTGACTGGCACAATATTCCTGGGCTCTGACTGGCACAATATTACTGGGCTCTGACTGGCACTATATTACTGGGCTCTGACTGGCACAATATTCCTGGTATCTGACTGGCACACTATTACTGGGCTCTGACTGGCACAATATTACTGGGCTCTGACTGGCACAATATTCCTGGGCTCTGAGTGGCACAAAATTACTGGTATCTGACTGGCACAATATTACTGGTATCTGACTGGCACTATATTACTGGGCTCTGACTGGCACAATATTCCTGGTATCTGACTGGCACACTATTACTGGGCTCTGACTGGCACAATATTCCTGGGCTCTGCATGGCACAATATTACTGGGCTCTGACTGGCAAAATATTACTGGGCTCTGACTGGCAAAATATTACTGGGCTCTGACTGGCACAATATTACTGGGCTCTCACTGGCACACTATTACTGGGCTCTGAATGGCACAATATTACAGGCATCTGACTGGCACAATATTCCTGGTATCTGACTGGCACAATATTACTGGGCTCTGACTGGCACAATATTACTGGGCTCTGAGTGGCACAATATTACAGGTATCTGAATGGCACAATATTACTGGTATCTGACTGGCACAATATTACTGGCATATGAATGGCACAATAATACTGGGCTCTGAGTGACACAATATTCCCGGGCTCTGAGTGGCACAATATTCCGGGTATCTGACTGGCACAATATTCCTGGGCTATGACTGGCACAATATTTCTGAGCTCTGCATGGCACAATATTCCTGGGCTCTGACTGGCACAATATTACTGGGCTCTGCATGACATAATATTCCTGGGCTCTGACTGGCACAATATTCCTGGTATCTGACTGGCACAATATTCCTTGTATCTGACGGGCACAATATTCCTGGGCTCTGACTGGCACAATATTCCTGATATTTGACTGGCACAATATTCCTGGGCTCTGACTGGCACAATATTACTGGTATCTAAATCGCACAATATTACTGGCATCTTAATGGCACAATGGTATTGGCATCTGGCACAATAATACTGGCATATTAATGGGAAAAATTGGCTGTGGCTTATTAATGACAAAATTATACTGGCATATAATTGGGCAAATTGGCTGTTATAGAGTGAGAGAGAGATGTCTGTATGTATAGATATGTATTGTTTTACACTTGTATAATTGTCACCTCGTGGGACTCCTGTGTGTTGTATAATTGACGGTCCCATGTGTGCAGAATTATGGGGCGCTTGTGTGTGGCATATTTATTGGGCCCCATGTGTGGCATAATTAAAGGACTATTTTGTGTGGCATAATTAAGGGACTCTTTTGTGTGGCATAATTATGGGGCACCTGTGTGTGTGGCATAATTAATTGGGCAGAGGTGAGGCATAAATAGTGGGGCTCTGGTGTGGCATAATTTATGGGGCTCTGGTGTGGCAAAATATATGGGGCTCTGGTGTGACATAATTTATGGGGCTCCGGTGTGTGGCATAGTTATGGGGCTCCTGTGTGTGGCTCCATAGTTAATAGGCCATCTAACTGACATTACTAAGGAATCTGTTTGGCATTGTTTTGGAGGAAATCCAGGGGGGTGACACCATGAGTTCCCACACCAACCCTAGTGACGCCCCTGCTGCTGATCAGCATAAGAGATTTAGTAGGGCTGGATATTCACTCTATTGTGAGGAGCAGTGTGATTGTAAGATGCTGAAGCAAGATAATGAGCCTACAATTCAGATAGGCAGTGTGTTTAATGTTGGGTTTGTGATGATATATTTGAAGAGTAGTTAATTAGAATTAACAAACTGGCTCTAAGGTGTTACCAGTGGTATATATTACGCAGTGAATTTAAAAGTCTGCATTCATTTCTCAGATGATATTAGTAGCTGTTTAATAGAACCTGTGTGTATGTGGGGCAGCTACTATGGTTGAGTAGAATGATGATGCCATAACAACCTTGGTCTGTCAAGGCATAGACTCCACTAGATCTCTGAAGGTTTACTGTGGTATCTGGCAACAAATCTATTGGGTAAATAATACTCACTTTTCAGATGATGGAACCCAGATGCAAATGAAATCACTCTTGCTGAGGCAGTACACAGATAGAGAACCAGGAGTAATTACAGTACTTTTTCTGGTTTCATCTGCAAGCATGGGTGACAAGTAGGTAACAGAGGAGAAGTTCAGAAAGCTAAACCAAAGTCGGGGTACCAGAGGTTCAGAAGAGATCAATATATACGAAGCCGGGGAGCAAGAGGGTAGAATAATCGAAAAAACAAGCCAGGGTCAGGGAGCTAATGAGGAGAGGAGTCAAACAGGAGACAAAATTTAGGGATCCAGAGGTCAGAGTAAACTAGTGCAACAGCCAAAAATCAGGATCAGAGATATCAGAGTCAAAACCAGGGGAGCAGATCAAAAAAGGGGTTGGGAGCCCTGGTAACTACAGACAAGCTGCAGTAACACTGAGTGCCATTCAACTGGTGCTCAGGGTTTAAATAGGGCAGGACGTGTGTGGAGCCGAGTGCCGCATTGCCATAGCAATGGGAGAGACGGGGGACTTTTATTTGACACAGGGGAGGACGGGTGTGTGCGCGTCGCCGGAGTGTGGAGGAGACCTGCCGAGATGCCGAGCAGGCATCACAATCCTGGGCACGCTGGTACGTCCCGCCAGTGGGGGGACCAAGGTCTGACATGTTTTGAAGGTAGGATCCTCCAGTAGTGGGGCACCGGCATCAGGTCTGGATGCTGGTTAGAACGTGAATCTGAGAGCGGGTCTGACAAATACATGAGCAGCTGATTCTTTAAGTCCTGTAAGTTGCAAGGTGGGGCCTCCATTGATTGGATTTGTTTGTCCAGCACATCCCACAGATGCTTGATTGGATGTAGATTTGGGGAAATTGGAGGCCAAGACAACACTTTGAATACATTGTTGTGTTCTTCATACCATTCCTGAACCATGTTTGCTTTCTTGCGGGGTGCATTATCCTGCTTAAAAAGGTCCATGCCACCAGGAAATACTGTTTCCATGAAAAGGTGTATGTGGTCTGCAACAATGCTTATATAGGTGGTACGTGTCAAAGTAACATCCACATGAATGGCAGGACCCAATGCTTCCCAGCAGAATATTGCCCAAAGCATCACACTGCCTCCGCCAGCTTGCCACCTGTCAGTGGTCACAGTGTTATGGCTGATCAGTGTATAAATGTGTTATAGAAGTCTGTTTCTCGTTCCTGTGAGAATTAGATCACAAGGTGGGAAGGAGATTTGTTTTCTCTATTTCGTGATAGTGAGAACTTGATCAAGAGATAAGAATGAGATCAAGATGTCTGGCTTTGGGTGGAAGATCTTTGATAAAATAATGCTGAGAGTCTTGTCTACTTCCCTGCCCCTAGAGACTCGCTACAACTATTCATTATGATAAAGAACAACTTGATAATTAAGTACAGAAAGAGTATTTCGCTTAGAAATATGTTATAATGTAATTACACGACGGGGAGACAAAAGAACACAGCTTAATTAATTGCTTTATTCAGGAAAATATCACACATGAGGATAACTTGTTTCTGTTCCAAAAAGAAATATCTCATTAAGCTGTTAACACAAGATCATCATATGAACTACAGGTCAAATAAGTAGCTCCAAGAATTTAAGTGTGTTCTGTGCTGGAACAGGATGTACGCAATTATGGTGACGGGTCTAGATGAAGACAATGTTAATCATCCTATCTTGTTGATAGCTTCAAGAAAAGGTAGGGTTGCCACCTTTTCTTTGAGAAAAGTACCAGCCATGCTATTTCCTCCACTGACTTGACTACAGGTAAAATATAGGCTGAGTGGCCTCTAAATAAGCACTTTGAAATACATGAGTCAGAAGGTCAGTGTAGAACCCTGACACCCCCCAAAGTCATTTTATCCAGGTCTTTGTTTATCATGCCAATTTAAATGTACCCCAGGACATGCCTCATCACCCGCATTGCACATACAGGACTTGCCGCTGCCCCCCAGGACATGCTCCATCACCCAATTTGCACATTCAAGACTAACCCCATTAAGATGCCACAGCCAGTTTTTCCATTAATATGCCACAGTATTCCCATTAATATGCCACTGCTAGTTTGCCCATAAATATGCCACAGATTCCCCATTGACTTGCAACTGTTTGCCCATCAGTATGCCACTGTTTGCCCATTAATATGCCACTGTTTTCCCATTCATTGGAAGCAGCCAGTATGCCCATTAATATGCCACTGTTTTCCCATTCATTTGCCACAGCCATTTTGTCCATTACCATGCCACTGTTTTCCCATTAATTTTCGACAGCCAGATTTCCCATTAATTTGCCACAGCCAGTAAAGCCCTTAAAATACCACAGTCAGTGTGCCCATTAAAATGCCACTGTTTTCCCATTACGTTGCCACAGCCAGTTTGGCCATTAATATGCCACTCTTTGCCCATGAATATGCCACAGCCTGTTTCTTCCATTGACTTCTATATGAGGACTTCTGTAATAGTCGAGGTACCGAAAAAAGCCAAAGTCCTCCCCACAGACCTGGTCCCGGTGCATTTCGGCTGATTAGGGTATTGAGAGACAATGGTGTGGAATCAGCTATGATGTCTGAATTGCAGACATATTTTGAGTAGCTTGACATTCGGGCACTGATGTGCAAACAATGGGATCTGAATACAATTGCATATCGGGACCAATTATCGTTGCATATTGAGTCGACCCTTTAGTGAAGCTAGGTGGCACCGTGTATGTGTCTGGCAAACTGTATTTAAAAATGTAGGATTCTGGGTTTTTAAAGGACATTGGCTGGACTGTCAAAAGATATAATCCATCCCAAGTGCCAAATATGTTAGGTATGCCCTTGCTCCAGCCACATATGTTAACAATGACTTTAAGCCGCTGTCTAAAGTGTTTACATGACAATCTCACCTTTAAAGAGCATGCCCAGAAATAATCAAAATAAACGTGAATGTGTTATTAAAATGTCTGATGAATTGTTGAATTGTCTGTAAAACGAGTATAATATTTAATGGACAGTTTGTTTCTGTTGTAAGGGTTTTGGTTATTATCTGTAGGTTTTGTTGTTTCTTTGTGATTATATTAAGTCTGGGGCAGTAAAGATGTGTTAGAAGTAAAATATGCAGGTTCTATTTTATAAAGAATTTTTACCTGTATTCATAGTACAGATGTTACTTAAAGCGACTCCATTACTCATTCTGAGACTTCAGAGAATAAAAAATGATGAAACATTATCTATGCATTGTGTTAGCAGAATTGCAGGTAAATGGATTAAGAGGGAAAAGTGTTATCAAAATGTCTGTGGTGTCCCCTGTTTATGACATCACCAGTGGCTTGCTATGCAAATAACTTTCCATGGGAAATATTTAATTTGCATATCAAGCCACAAAATGATCCACTTAATGTAAGTATTTGCTTGTTATTCTGCTCACATGATGTTGTCTATAGATTCTTTTTTATTTTATACAGTTACAGAATAAACCATATTTAGTTGTGCAATACAGAAAATATTATATGAATTATAAATGAATTTAAGTCCATCACTGTTTACTACAATCCTAATGTCTCCTATGTGATCATGTTTTTTTATTTCAATGAAAGTTTTGGAAGATTTTCTAAGTCTACTCTGGAGGGTTTTGCACAGAAACAGAAATGTTACATATACAAGTGTTTTTTTCAGAGCGTATTCATTAATGAGCCACACCTGTCTAGTAAATTCAGACAGACGGGTCATTACTGCAATTATACTCCAATCTTTACCAAAGAGACACAGGTAGTAGAATCCATTAGTGATTTACTCCCTGTCAGGTGGAAAGGTTGAGAGCTTAAGATGGATAAAAAGAGATTTGCCTCAGTCCTGTGAAATCCCCCTCTGAGAGTTCAGTATGGAATCTGTGACTCCAGAGAGTAGACTTACAGGCCATTTATTACCACAACACTCTTAAAATGGTGTGTTTATTCCACATCAATGCAACATATTCCTTCTTGCGTTCATGGGTTTGCGTTAATATGAACTCAGAAGAGAGAAAGGATAGATGTTATTCATAGATCTTTATAAAAAAATAAAAAAAACATACTGCAGGGTTGCACTTTTTAAAATAAAGGCTGCAGAGTAATTAACATTTTTCTGATTAGCCGTCTTACCATTTAAAAGAAGCCTACACAACAAGGCAAGATGTTTCCACTTACAATGTGTTGCTCCTAAAGGTGAGAGAAACCACTAAACATTTTTTAAGCCCTAAGGAACGAGGTTGCTTTTACTCTTCTGCGTAGCATTTTTTTCCCTAACAATTTTCCTGTACCATTTCCTTTTGAAACCAGCCCGATGATCAACTGAACCCTAATCCTAAACTTATCCCTAATCCTATCTCTGACCCTTACTCTAACTCTAACCATAACCCTAACTTTACTCAAACCCTTACTGTATCCCTAACCCTAATTATTACTGGAACACTAACCCTAGATATCAATTCTAACTGGGGTTTTTTAAAATATTGCAGACTGCCACTAGGGGCAGTATAGTAACTACAACAGAGTGACAGAAGTGGAAATTCACCACTTATGAAGCTCCTGCACACATTCAGGGCAGCTCCATTTCCAGTATGCTCTTCCGGTGTCGGGCATGCTTTCACTCCTGGTAGCAATCGTATGTGCACCGGAGTGGCTTTTACAGTGTTAACTGATGTTTCTTCAACACTGTCTGATCAATAATCACCTCCGGCAGCCTTAAATGCACACGAAGTACAGGTCATTAACCCCTTAACGCATATGGACGTATATATACGTCCTGAAAAGCATGGTCCTTGAGGACCATGAGGACGTATATATACGTCCCGAGTTTAAATGTAGTGTTCCGCTCCTTTAGCGCATGATGCAACACCCTTTTCTACACCAACGGGAACCGCGATCACCCGGTGATTGCGGGTGCCGTATTGAATAGGGGCATTCTCCTCCAATACGGCGTGCCCAGCAGATAGTGGCGGAAGAAGTAAACAAAAAAACCTCTGCCTCTTCCCCTAGAGGCAGTCAGCAACATTACAGTAAGAATTTTTTTTTTTTTTAATAATTAAAGGAAAAAGCTAACCCTAGATCTACTAACCCTAGATCTAGGGTTAGGGTTACAAGTAGGGTTAGGGTTAGAATTAGGGTTCAGGTGCGTTAGTGTTAGAATTAGGGTTAGTACAAGGGTTAGATTAAGGGGTGGGGGTAGATTTAGGGTTAGGGTTAAATTTAGGGTTAAGGTTGGGGTCAAAAGGTCACTGTAGGAGAAAATGGTTAGGAAACAAAAAAACACTAGTATTGGTTATTGCCCTATTACAGAAAAACATGGAAACACTTAGGACAAATATTTAAAAAGATATAGATGGGGTCTTTTTACAGTCTGTAACGGTGTAAAAACAAATAAAAAAAGTTTTTTTTTCCGCATATTTTCATCATATTTTTTATATTTTTAAATAGTAAATTATATCATTTGATGAAAATAATAGTATCAAAAGAAAGCCCCATCTGTCTTTTAAAAAATTATATAAAATTTGTCAGAGGCGTCACTAGAGTTGGTGTCACCGTCTGCGGTAACTCATGGTGTCACCCCCCCTGAATTTCCTCTAATACCATGCCAAACAGATTCCTAAGTAATGCCAGTCAGATGGCCCATTAAATATGACACATACAGGAGACCCACAAATGATGTCACACACAATACTAATATGCCAGTATTATTTTGCTGTTAATAAGCCAGACAATTTGTCTAATATGTCAGTAATATTGTGCCATTCTGATGCCAGTAAGATTGTGCCATTAAGATGCCAGTAATATTGTGCCATTAAGATGCCCCACCTAATTTTCCCATCAAGATGCCAGTAATATTGTGCCATCAAGATGCCAGTAATATTGTGCCATTCAGATGCCTGTAATATTGTGCCATTCAACTGCCTGTGATATTGTGCCATTCAAATACCTGTAATATTGTGCCATTCAAATACCTGTAATATTGTGCCATTCAGATGCCTGTAATATTGTGCCATTCAAATGCCTGTAATATTGTGCCATTAAAATGCCTGTATTATTGTGTCATTTAGATGCCTGTATTATTGTGCCATTCAAATTCCTGTAATATTGTGCCATTCAGATACCAGTAATATTGTGCCATTCATATGCCGGTATTATTGTGCCATTCAAATGCCTGTAATATTGTGCCATTTAAATGCCTGTATTATTGTGCCATTCAAATGCCTGTATTATTGTGCCATTCAGATACCAGTAATATTGTGCCATTTAAATGCCTGTATTATTGTGCCATCCAAATGCCAGTAATATTGTGCCATTCAGATGCCTGTAATATTGTGCCATTCAAATACCTGTAATATTGTGCCATTCAAATACCTGTAATATTGTGCCATTCAGATGCTTGTATTATTGCGCCATTCAAATGCCTGTAATATTGTGCCATTCAGATTCCTGTATTATTGTGCCATTTAAATGCCGGTATTATTGTGCCATTCAAATGCCTGTATTATTGTGCCATTCAGATACCAGTAATATTGTGCCATTTAAATGCCTGTAATATTGTGCCATTCAAATACCTGTAATATTGTGCCATTCAGATGCTTGTATTATTGCGCCATTCAAATGCCTGTAATATTGTGCCATTCAGATTCCTGTATTATTGTGCCATTCAAATGCATGTATTATTGTGCCATTTAAATGCCTGTATTATTGTGCCATTCAGATACCAGTAATATTGTGCCATTTAAATGCCTGTATTATTGTGCCATCCAAATTCCAGTAATATTGTGCGGTTAGAGTGCTCGTTTTCTTCCTCCCTCCTTCCCCAGAACTTACCGCCTGGCTGAAGCTCCGTGTCCCCGGACGCCTCCTCCGTGCAGTCTTCCCTCCTGTACGGAGGAAGGAAACACTGACACCAGATGTGACGTTACGTCACATCCGGTCGCAGGGATTTATTTTTTTTTTACTTTTTTTTTTCTGGTGGCCGAATCCAGCGCATGCGGCTGCCAGAGAAAAAAAAATAAAAGTACAGGACCGCGATGTGCTGAGGGGGGTTGCCAGCAGCACGGGTGTCACCCCCACTGGAGATGTCATATGGTGTGATCCGCACCCCCCATACCCTCCTCGGGACGCCACTGTAATTTGTGTGGGTGGACTGAACAAGAAAAAAGAAATCACAGTTACGCAAACATAGGACAAAAATAATGGAATTCTGGTCTTCAAGGCACATCAAATGCAGCATAGAACTCTGTCACTAAGGGGTTAAGGGGTTAGATTGCAGCCCATTTCTCTTTCCACTATGAAATTGCTTAGGATTGAAAGGGACATTTTTGTAGTTAAAAGTAAAGGGGAAAAAATGCTGTAATAGACAGAGCTAGGAGAAGGTTTTATGGGTTAAGATAAGTAACTGCTTGATAATAAGGAGTGGTATTATATTTAATCATTGTGGAAGTTATTCACTAGATGTTGAAGGTCTGCTGAACATTTCATCTCACCAACTCAATCTGGTAATGTCGTCTTCCATACTGCATTGGTAAATCTTTAAAGCTCTAACAATGCATTATGCAGGGCCAAATGACCTCTTCCAGCAGGAGAGTATTGCCAAGTTTGTCCCTGACAGTTAGTTAAGTCGGTGAGATGGAATGTTGCCCATCTCGCCTCAACTCACATGCATTTCACTTTCAGTAAATAGTAAATAGCTCCTCATAAAACACAAGCATTCTGGAAAGCAGAGTAATGGAAACCAGTCTGACTTGTGATGTTTCAGAGAATTCTGTGACTCACATACCACACTTCTCGTTAACTTGGCTAGAACTACTTTCTGATCTACATCGCTACTTTGCTATTTTCCTTTTCTTCCCATGAGCATTTTCACCCATATCCTCTGATTCCATCAGTAGTAATGTGGTTAAAAAAATTGTCTTATGGTCAGGGATAACTTTATGACAGCAATGTCATGGCCGCTAATTATTTCTGGAAAAGGTGGCCATCCTACCCACTAGTAACTCAAAGCTACTTCTCATCTGCCTAGTACTACTACATCACTTTTGTTCAAAGCTGTCAATAATGACTTTGTACATAATGGATGGTTGCCAGACTGTAGTAGCTTAGTACACATATATTGTATAATAGTGGCACGATGAAGAAAAAAAGAAGTGAACTTCCATGAACTTAATTAAGTGATGGCATGTAAACCCAATGTGTTGGGATAAGTCCTGTGTGCAATGTAGTGATGGGGTATGTCCTTGGATGCTGGGGTAAGTCATGTTTGTTCACTGTGAGTGATGGGGCAGGTCCTGAGGTGCTGGGGTAAGTCCTGAGTGTGCAATATGAGTGATGGGGCATGTCTTGGGGTGCTGGAGTAAGTCCTGGTTATGCAATGTGGGTTCAGGGTCATGCGCCGGGTGTGCAATGTTGGTGCTTGGGAGTGTCCTGAGTGTGCAATGTTGGTTATGGGGCATGTCCTGAGGTATTGGCATAAGTCCTGGGTGTGCCCTGTGAATGATGGGGCATGTCCTGAGAGGCAGGACACCCATGTCCTGGGTGTGCAATATGAGTGATGGGTCATGTCATGGGTTGTGGGGTAAGTCCTGGATTTGCAATGTGGGTGCTGGGTCATGTCCTCGGTGTGCAATGTTGGTTATGGGTAGGGTTGCCTAGTTATGGGGCATGTCCTGGGGTGCTGGCCCTGGGTGTGCTTTGTGGGTGATGGAGCATGTCCTGGGTGTGCAATGTGGGTGCTGGGGCATGTCCTGGGTGTGCAATGCGGATCATGGAGCATGTGCTGTGAATGCAAAGTGGGTGCTGGGGCATATTCTGGTTTTGCAAGGGATGTGGGGCACTAACAAAAGTAGAATGGAGTGGGGCCCCAGACCATTTCTGATGACTGCCCTGGCAGGGAGAAGGTCATGCTCAATTCAAGCTTCCTGTTGCAGCACCATTGATTACGATTCTTCCCCAAAGGGAATCACAAGAGCTAAACTTTGACACATCAGTTCCTGTGAGCTAAGTATCAAATATGCTCAGCAACCCATACAGACCTGTAAGTCTATTGAACAGAGTGCCAGTGTCATAGAAATGGGTGGATGTAGAAATATATAGCATTTCTCAGAAATGCTATAAAGTAGTATCCTGGCATGAAAAGGCATGAACCAAAATCTTGTAATTCAGACAGCCATTAAACATACATATATTAGCTGTAACATATTTTGAATGTAATATGATTACAGACATTTTGGTGACTGTTTACTGAATTGGTTTACACAGTACTTGTAGCAATTAGCATTCATATCAGTAGTATACTGAAACTATGTATTATATGCTACAACACTTTTGTTATTGTTGGACTAAATAATTGCGAGCTAAACTCATACTGATTGCAGCAATATTTTAAAAGAACATTATGTTCTTCATTTATTTCTAGTCAGATATTGGTGCCAGCTACAAAGTACTGCTTATTAACTTATATGAGATCTTTCTGATGCACCAACAATTATATCTGATCAGATTACAAGTCAGACCTTTTTCTTCTTTCAAGAATGTTATTTTACTGCTTAATTTCACGGTTAAAGCGTCTACTCCAGCACACAATGTAAAATAAAAAGCACAATCACCGTTATACATAACAACAGCCATTATTCCTTTTCTTTTACTTTCCAACACTATAGTGCAGGAATGTTTATACATAACCCTTCATTTACATATACCCCCACTGTTGCACATAACCTCATAAACCTCTATTTACATATGTAACCCCCACTGTTACACATAACCCCCATATGTGTAACATAACAGTATATTAAATGAAACGTCCTCTGGCAATGACAGTGGCCCCGATGCTATAAAATTAAAGGGCTGGCACTATGCCAGAGGCCCCAATTATTACATAATAGACCTCCAATGGAGCATTGGGGGCACTATACCCCCAAGCCATGTTTAAATAAAAATAATGTCCCCTCCCTTTAATGCCCCCTGTTTCAGCAGCTGGCCAAATACCCCTGGCACAATAAAAAAATAAAATTATATTAAATCCTCACCCCCACCTCCACATAGCCCAGGTAGGTGTGCATGATCATATATTATTTAGACAGGGCTTTGGGGCTTATTTTAAATAATTTAGATATACCGTATTTTTCGCTCCATAAGACACACTTTTTTCCTCCTCAAAAGTAAAGGGAAATGCGCAGCTTCAATAAAGTTAGAGAAAAAAAAAGCGACCAGAATTTCCCTCCTCCGTGCAGGAGAGAAGACTGCACGGACTAGACGACCGGAGAGCAACAAGGAGGTACTGGGGAAGGGGGGAGGAGGGTGACGTAAAATGATCAAAACCCTGGCATACGGAGTGGCTAAATCCTGGCATATTGAGTGGCTAAATCCTGGCATAATAATTGGCTAAATCCTGGCATATTGAGTGGCAAAATACTGGCATACTGAGTGGCTAAATCCTGGCATTCTGAGTGGCTAAATCCTGGCATACTTGAGTGACAGAATCCTGGCATATTAAATGGCTAAATCCTGGCATATTGAGGGGCTAAATACTGGCATATTGAGTGGCAAAATACTGGCATATTGAGTAGCTAAATCCTGGCATACTTGAGTGACAGAATCCTGGCATATTAAATGGCTAAATCCTGGCATATTGAGTGGCTAAATCCTGGCATATTGAATGGCTAAATACTGGTATATTGAGTGGCTAAATCCTGACATATTATGTGGCTAAATATTGTGTGGTTTTCTTGTTTTCCTCCTCTAAAAATTAGGTGCGTCTTATGGTCAGGTGTGTCTTAAGGAGCGAAAAATACTGTATTTGTAAATTGTGTTGGCTGCACTGATGTTCATTTGCATTGTGAACCTCTGTATGGACATTAACTATTTTAACACAATTATGCACCGATATCTAATTTAATT
This sequence comes from Pelodytes ibericus, assembly GCA_036172795.1. Lineage (NCBI taxonomy): Eukaryota > Metazoa > Chordata > Amphibia > Anura > Pelodytidae > Pelodytes > Pelodytes ibericus. The sequence goes on along the minus strand of CM069857.1, from coordinate 49,904,630 downwards.
TTTATAGCCCTAACACCCTTATTATTAGATGCGCAATCATAAAACAGAGTTGTCAAACTAGCAAGACAAATGATGCCTGAGCGTTGAAGGGTCACGTGACCGGCGACACTCTAACCTGCAGAGTGTGTGAGAGGCAGCCTAAGGCTGCCTGCCCTTCTTAGTCCCCCGCCCAAACCACTCCCCAGTCTGCCCTGCCTCAGCACACCCCGTTCAGTCTCACAGCACACTGCTGGGCCACGGCATAGCGGTAGAGGAGCACTGGTTTCAAATGCAAAATATGTAAAAAAATACACATATGCAAATTTAACATAGAACATTAACAGGAAAGAAATCAAGTGGAATATAATCAACCACGATTACACGTCTCCTCTAAATTGAGGTATATTGACAGAGATTCACAAGTAATTTGGCATTTCCACACTTGGCCAAACCTTTACTCTGTCGGGAGTTTCTAATCAGCCAGTGCTCAGCAGACCAAGAGGCTGGATCCAGACCACAATGTAGCAACTTACACAAATTCTAATGTTGACGACATGTGAATTTATTTAACCCCTTAGTGACAAGACATTTTCACCTTGACTTTCCCTTGGTGACAATGGCTGTTTTGACATTTCTGGGGTGTTTGTGTTTAGCTGCAATTTTCTTTTTTCTCAGATACTGTACCCACACAAATTTTATGTTGTTTTTATCGTCAGAAGAAGGGCTTTCATTAGAGACCATTATGTTCATCATATCTTATAATTTACTACAAAGACAATCATAAAATATGATGAAATATTAAAAAAAAAACATTCTCCTTTGTCGTTAAGGGAGTTTCTCCCAGGACGTGCCTGACACGTCCTTTGTCGGCAAGGGGTTACATTTGAATGGTAAAACAGCAAACAGATATAAAAAAGATACACTATGTGCTTGGTCACATTGTTAGATGGAAAATGGTAAGTAAATAAATGAACCTAAAGTTTTTCCGGGTGACACGCGGCATAAGCGGCGTTCTCAGCCGCAGGATCGGTGAAACCAAACGAATCAGCAAGCCAATGCAGCTGTTCACCATTCGAGTAAATCCACACATCACTGGTGTGTAAATAAAAGGAGAAAATGTATTGAAGTCTATGATTAAGCCTCAGCCTCAACGCGTCAGACGGTTCCTCTCCGATGGTGTTTTTTATTTGTCTTCAATACATTTTCTACTTTTATTTACACTCCACTGATCTGTGGATTTACTCGAATGGTAAACAGGTGAGCTGCATTGGCTTGCTGGTTCATTTGATTTCACCCAATCAGCAAACAGAACCGGACATGCTTAAGCACCTAGTGTGAAAAGTGTTGCACATGTCTGGTTCTGCTTGCTGCTTTTGCGTGCATGCTTCTAACATTAATGTTTGTATATATTGACAAAGATCTCTAATTTAGACTGAGGGAGATTGGATGGTGTTCGGAAAGTTATTCCACAGTTGCGGTATTATGTAGGAAAACTTCATTTTTGTATTGTAGAATAGTAAATAAAGTGCTGGTACTGGAATGGAGGTTATAGGAGGTGGGAACAGCTGAGCTTTCTACTCAGATAGGGTGAGAGCTCCTGAGAAAAGCTTTTTTTTTTTTTTATTATATGGGTACCCAATTACAGTGGGTATCGTAATACCCTCTTTAAGGATCAAAAGCCCTTATTAAATATATTATATTGTTCTATTTCAAATAATATTGATCACTATACACACAAAAAAGTGCCAAGGGGGGAACTCATGGATCTGTGGTCATTGAATCTCATTGGCACACATAAATATATACACAAACACATATATTGTATCATCTTTCTTTATCTTTACCTTTCTTATTGTTGTTATTATTGTTGCTAGCGCTTAGCTCGCACCAGTGGGGTGGACCACAAATTGTCAATTATTGGTTGGAAAAGTAAGGGTCGTAATTCAATCTAAATATCCAGTTTTCCACATATTGTATCTACTGAAAGAAACATCCTTAATCCATCTTATCCACTTTTCCATCTGGAGTTGAAAGAGCTATTGGGATTTAAAGTGTGTCCCTGTGAAGGGGGAGTTTTGCTTCCATTGCCTTGCTAATTAATTAATTAATTCTGAGAAAAGCTTTTAAACACAAGGCTAAAAAGGTGAAGGGTTCATCTGGCTGACGGGGTCCGATGTCTTGGGGTCACTTTTGAATCTGCTGTCTCCTTCGTTCCCCATATTCTGTCTTTAGCCAAATCCTGTCATCTGCACCTAAGAAATAATGCACGCATTCGCCTGTTCCTCAGTGTAGAGACAGCCAATATCCTAGTGTACTCGCTTGTGATCTCTCGCCTTGATTACTGTACCAGCCTCCAGACTGGACTACCTCTGGCTTAACTTTCTCCCTGCATTCTATTCAAAACACAGCTGCCAGGCTCATCTTTCTCACTAGTTGGTCCAAGTCGGCAGTTCCACTCTGCAATGCCCTCCACTGGCTCCCTGTCTGCCCTGGGATAAAATTCAAAATGTTATCTTTAACCTACAATGCCCTCCACTCCTCGGTCCCTCCATACATTGCCTCACTCATTAACCGATACTTCTCTACACTCCTCAAATGGACTAAAGCTCTTCTCCAACCTCTTCACCTCTTCCACTCGTGCCTCCAAGATTTTGCCCCCTCTCTCTGGAACTCCCTTCCACAGAGGATCCAGCTCTCTCCTTCCTTTTCAAACTTCAAAAAGTCCCTCTCTTTAATGAAGCTTACTGCCCATCCAACTAGCATACTGGTTAATTTACCTCTAGCTAATCCAACCAAACTCTCACTGTCCTCAATCACGGTTAGTATCAGGTAGCTTACAACTGATCCAGCTAGAACGCACACAATTATTCTTTGGCCAAACCCACCTAGTGCCAGCCATCCACTCTTCACTCCCTTATGTGTCTCATGTACGCCATTCCCTCTAGATTGTAAGCTTGCAAGCAGGGCTCTCTACCTCGGATCTCTGATCCTCTAACTTAGTATGTAGTTCCCTTCTGTACCTCAATGTACTAAGTCTATGTAAATTGTTGGCGCTATATAAATAAATGTTAATAAAATATAATGATTCTGGTGGTAGCCAGTTTATCTATTTTAACATGTCACAATGATGGGTTCATGCAGGGCCGGACTGGCCTACCGGGATACCGGGAAACTTCCATCTGCCCTGGGGCTGCTTTGAGCTGTGACAGAAACATTTTTTTATCCCTGTGTGACATGCCGTGGTCTCCTGCGATTGGCCACAAGAAAGCAAAGATTTTTGTTTTACCCTCCCGTGGTCCTGCACACCGTGATCGGCCAAAGGACAAAGGTTTTTTTCCTCTATGCACTCCCTCGGCCAATTGCTTAATGCTCCTGCAGCCTTGCTGCTGGATATGAGCATATGAAGTCATATCAGGCAACGCTACTTCCACTATAGTGCGAGCAGATCAGCCTCTTCCCTCTACACGCAGTGCTGTGTGTTGAGATGCAGATCCTCACATGGACAGTGCTGAGCTTGTAAAAGAGAGCTCATCTACATTTTCTATCAATAAAAGGTATTCTTTTAAACTGTGCAAACTAACTGTAATATGGACCAGAAACATCTTTAAGACACTTATGTTATTCGGGGGGGAGGTGGGGGTGTGGGGGGAGAGATTTGCATAATTGGTGCAAAATGCTTACTGCGGGGCTTAGGCAGGATTTGTACAGTGTACCTAGTTTGGGATAAAGTTTTGAAGAGATTTTTTGAATGTGGAAGCCAAAAAATAGATCGGGGTCTAGCCACATACCTAGATTTGTACTATTTGATTTAGTTGAGAATACTTAAGAAATATTGTCATTTATGTAGTTTAGGTACTGTTCCATATGTCTGAATTCTTATCATAGACTTACATTGAATGGGAGGGTAATGTAACTGTTACATCACAAGGGGGTGGAGTTATGATCCTGTTTGATCAGGTCAGTCTCTTCTCTTTGTGTTGGAAGGCAGGTAAAAAAAAAAAGTTGTACAAAGCCACCTTGTCCTGGCCACTGTTATACACAGGAACCAGTAATAGAGCTGAGGTGTATCATATGACATAATCATGCAGGCTTTGGACACAGTTTTAAAGTGAGACTTGCTGTATGATTTTGGAGAATGTTGCATCATGGGTAACATTCTCAAAATGGATGCTGGAGATAAACACTGAATTTTATTTTTACTTTTATATGCAATTAATTCAAGCATAGAAGATAAAAACAGAGGCAAATGTCTTATATATGTGTTTGTTGTAAATGCACAGGTAATCTAGTTACATCTTATGTAAGTGGTAGTATCCCTTTAACTTAGTGTTCAGGGTGGTAGCACATTATTAAACGCATTTGCTACATGTAGGGGGCTTTGAAGGGTTTGATTGTCCACATTGACAGTGGTGGATTGGTAGTGGTTTGGGTTGCTTTGTATGTTACTTATTAAATCCAAGATATTTCTGGAAAATTAAATGTTCAAATTCTCAGGGTGTAAAATCAAACATATGAAACCCATTATTTATGGACTAATAAAACTTGACCTTTATTGGTAATTGTAGCGGAGAGCCGATTTCTCACAGCTAAACTCCACCAAGTACTTTAAGAGGATGCAGGAACAAGTAATAAATCCAAGAGAATATCCAGCACAACCAGCATTACAGTCCAAGAATATCCCATCACTTTCCCCATTCACTGGACGACACACAGTATCAGGAGTAGAACTGACCAGAACTGTTTAATGATACAGAAACACAGAATATATACAGTTGAACATCTTGACAAACCAGATTAGACAAAGGAACTATAACAGGATTATAATTTAACCTAAGGAGATACAAAGGGAAATCCTGCCTCACACCTTTCAGGATACAAAGGTGCCCAGCTCAGATACACACAGGAAACTAAATGACTTACATAAGACAATGGGAGAGGTGACAAAAACAGGGATTAAAGATAGGATCCAATCTTAACTTGGGGAAAACAAGGACAATAGGAAAATAGGACAAAGACTTGGATCCTAGTAATTACAGTACATTCCTCTGCTTGGGAGATAATTGAGTTAACCTTTGTATCAGCTCAATTATCTCCAAGCTAAAATATACAGGTTCTATACAATATTAATAACTTTCAAAATATGCATCACATTCACATAAAACATACATTTTCAGAATCAGCATACTTTAAATATGAAAATAACTACAAATCAAACAATTCCACCCAGAAGTTCAAAAGTTACCTTTTTGGGCATTTTTAAAGGGCCACACACCCCAGGGCCATAGTCACAGGGGAGGAGGCTGGCAAACAGGCCTCTCCAAGACCAAGTGGCGAAGGGCACTTCGTCACACATCTCCCCTTTTGGGGGGAGACTAACCAGGTACCTGACCTTCTGTCGGTCAGTACCTAAGTTAGTCGATTCACCCACCCTCAGTAAACAAGTGCCAGAGTAGCCCACCCACAACAAACAATTACTGCACATAGGTATTCCTCTGGGATAACTGGGCAACACGCTGTGGGGGCTTGGGGGGCAGAGGCCAGCTGCGCTCTGCCCCAATGCCAGAGCTTCTGTTAGGGTAGCCTGGTGGGGACTTGGCTGTAGAGGGGAGACATCACTTTCCCCCTCCCCCTTGTACTCCTGTGATTGTAGCTGGGGATTTGGACCGGCTGTCCAGCATCCCTGTGGGTCAGGCACAGAGACCACGGTCCCATCTGCGCCGTCTGGGAGATTGGTGTCTCCCCTTAGTAGGTTAAGCTGCAGCTGGGGAGAGAGGGTGCTGTGCTCCTCTCCCTGGAACACAGGCTGCCCCTGGAGAGGGAGACCGACTGTCTCCACTTCCATAATATTGTCCTGCTGCTGGGGAGAGAGGCCGACTGTCTCTGCTCCCTGTAGGACACTCTGCTGCTGGGGGGGAAGGATGACACTTTCTTCCCCCTGGGGTGCAACTTGCTGCTGGGGAAGGGGGTCGCCTGTCTCCACTCCCAATACAATACTCTGCCGCTGGGGAGAGAGACCGGTTGTCTCCTCTCCCTGAAACTCACCCTGCCGCTGGGGAGTGAGGCCGATTGCCTCCACTCCCTGTAGGGTACACTGCTGCTGGGGAGAGAGACCGGTTGTCTCCTCTCCCTGAAACTCTCCCTGCCGCTGGGGAGTGAGGCCGATTGCCTCCACTCCCTGTAGGGTACAATGCCGCTGGGGAGAGAGGCCGGCTGCCTCTTCTCCCTGCAGTTTACACTGCTGCTGGTGAGAGAGACCGGTTGTCTCCTCTCCCTGGGACTCACCCTGCATGGGTATCCACAGTGGCGACCTGTACAACTCAAGCTCGAGGCACCTTGCCGCTTGGTTCTCCACATAAGTCTTAAAAGCCTGGTACGGTACCTTTGGTTTGTTCTCCTGTACCATGGGCACAATCTGGTTCCTCTCTGGAGTTTGTTGGACCTTCTGTTGTAGTACAAACTCCTGTACCTCCGTCATGGTTTTGGCGATAATCTCTGTTGGTGGGTTTTCCCCATAAAATGACAGCCGGAATTGCAATTCTCTTTTAAATTCCAACTGCCCCTGTTTAATCTGCACCAAAGCCGGACCCTCTTCTGCTCTGTACTCCGCCATGACTTCTGCAACCAGGACTGCCTTGGTCTTGTTGCTGGCAGGAATACCCCTTGCTTCCAGGAGGTCCTTTACAGTGGATCAATTTAAAGTGGTGTAATTGATCTCCATCCGTGATCCATCAATGCTGTTGTCTTTCCTGGTACTTGCTCCTCTGTGGGTCTGGATCCCAGCGCTGCCAACCAATGTAGCGGAGAGCCGATTTCTCACAGCTAAACTCCACCAAGTACTTTAAGAGGATGCAGGAACAAGTAATAAATCCAAGAGAATATCCAGCACAACCAGCATTACAGTCCAAGAATATCCCATCACTTTCCCCAATCACTGGACGACACACAGTATCAGGAGTAGAACTGACCAGAACTGTTTAATGATACAGAAACACAGAATATATACAGTTGAACATCTTGACAAACCAGATTAGACAAAGGAACTATAACAGGATTATAATTTAACCTAAGGAGATACAAAGGGAAATGCTGCCTCACACCTTTCAGGATACAAAGGTGCCCAGCTCAGATACACACAGGAAACTAAATGACTTACATAAGACAATGGGAGAGGTGACAAAAACAGGGATTAAAGATAGGATCCAATCTTAACTTGGGGAAAACAAGGACAATAGGAAAATAGGACAAAGACTTGGATCCTAGTAATTACAGTACATTCCTCTGCTTGGGAGATAATTGAGTTAACCTTTGTATCAGCTCAATTATCTCCAAGCTAAAATATACAGGTTCTATACAATATTAATAACTTTCAAAATATGCATCACATTCACATAAAACATACATTTTCAGAATCAGCATACTTTAAATATGAAAATAACTAAAAATCAAACAATTCCACCCAGAAGTTCAAAAGTTACCTTTTTGGGCATTTTTAAAGGGCCACACACCCCAGGGCCATAGTCACAGGGGAGGAGGCTGGCAAACAGGCCTCTCCAAGACCAAGTGGCGAAGGGCACTTCGTCACAGTAATATATAAAATACGTGATTAAATTAAAAGCAGAAAAAAATGCTTAATGTGAAAAAAACGAGAAAGTGCTCCAAAGTATCAGAAAAAATAAAATGCACAATATATTGCAATTAGGGTCTTAAAGTTACAGATCTGATCTAGAATTACATATTTGTATCATATGAGAGAACAAAGGAGTACAAAAATCTAATTCATTACCAACTTGTCTTCAATACTTCAAAAATTGTGCAGTGAGACTGCTGAGGAGGATAGGATAACCTAATGATACTGGTTACCAACAAATGGTTAGAAAATTTAATATTATATATATATTTATATATCAGGCCTACTCCTATAAATATCAGGTAACTGTGTGCATTGGCATATCTTTGATTTATAAGACTAGGATTCTTAAGTGGCTGGAGAAAGTCACTGTTGTCAATTGTGCGTTGCGAAATAAATCCCTTTGAAACAGATGGACAGTTAGGGAGGAGCACTTATCACATGATATTAAATGCATTGGTTCATAGGATAGTTTTGATACAATTATTTATGTCAGTTGTAAATACATGCTGAGGTTGTTTGAAGCAAGGAACAGTTTATCAAATTAAATGACTTGCGCACAAAGCACTTGCTCAGTGAGTTATAATTAGTGGCATCCAATTTCTGAGTTGTAAGAGGTTGAAGACGTACTTGCACCAGATACGCTATCACACAAAAAAACAAAAAAAAAACAGATAGATATAATAATATTTCAGTGAGAAACTTATTTCTCCTGCAGAGAAAAAGATCAAACATTGGATTTAAGTACTTCTCCCTAAATAGGAGTGGAGCTAATAATGGATTGAAGCGCTGTTAGGTAAAATTTACAAGTGTACATTAAACCAAACTGCCGACCCAGTAAACGAGCTGCACTAAAAATTCTTATATTCTATAGGACCAAAGACAATATGAAATCTCTTATCCTGTTAGTAAGATGCTGACTTAGCTGCAGACATATTATAGGGTGCTTAGTAACCCCTTTATGACCAGACTGTTTTTGGAATGTTGTGCATTAGCGACAGAGGCTGTTTTGACACTTCTGAGGTGTTTGTGTTTAGCTGTAATTTTCTTCTTTGTCATTTGCTGTACCCACACAAATAATATATTGGAATTCTTTTGGGACAAGAAGGGCTTTCTTTTGATGCCATTATTTTGTTCATATCATGTACTGTATCATGAAAAAGAAATAGTAAAATATGGTGACAACACTTTTCCTGAATTTTATTTGTAAAATCTTTAGCTAAGTTCCAAAAGCTAATGAAAAACCCTGCTAAATAGATTCTAATATTAGTCCTGAGTTTAGAAATAACCAATGTTGCTTTCTTTTTTCATGTTATAGGTTAATAAATACAAGTAGCGTATAGCTGTTTCAAAAAATGTTGTGTAATGGGGGTGATAGAGGCATGTAATGGGGTGATGTGGGCATGCAATGGGGGTGATGTAGGCATGTAATGGGGTGATGGGGACATGTAATGGGGTTATGGGGCGTGGCCTGGCTTTGATGTAGGCCTGAGGTGATGTAGGCATGTAATGGGGGTGATAGAGGCATGTAAGACGGTGATGTTGGCATGCAATCGGGGTAATGTAGGCATGTAATGGGGTGATGGGGCATTTAATGGGGGTGATGTAGGCATGTAATGGGGTAATGTGGGTCATGTAATGGGGTGATGGAGGGATGTAATGGGGAGATGGGGGCATGTAATAGGGTGATGGCAGCATGTAATGTGGTGATGGTGATGGAGGCATGTAATGGGGTATGATGGAGGAATTTAATGGGGGTGATGTAGGCATGTAATGGGGGTGATGGAGGCATATAATTGGGGTGATGGAGGAATTTAATGGGGGTGATGTAGGCATGTAATGAGGGTGATGGAGACATGTAATGGGGATCATGAGGGTCATGTAATGGGGTGATGGAGGAATTTAATGGGGGTGATGTAGGCATGTAATGGGGGTGATGGAGGGATGTAATGGGGGGATGGGGGCATGTAATAGGGTGATTGTGGCATGTAATGGGGTGATGTGAGCATGTAATGAGGGTGATGGAGGCATGTAATGAGGGTGATGGGGGAATTTAATGGGGGTGATGTAGGCATATAATGGGGTTGATGGAGGCATATAATGGGGTTGATGGAGGCATATAATGGGGTTGATGGAGGCATGTAATGGGGGTGATAGAGGCTTGTAAGACGGTGATGTTGGCATGCAATGGGGGTAATGTAGGCATGTAATGGGGTGATGGGGGCATGTGATGGGGGCATGTAATGGGGTGATGTGGGCATGCAATGGGGGTCATGTAGGCATGTAATGGGGTAATGTGGGTCATGTAATGGGGTGATGGAGGCATGTAATGGGGGTGATGGAGGGATGTAATGGGGAGATGGGGGCATGTAATAGGGTGATGGCAGCATGTAATGTGGTGATGGTGATGGAGGCATGTAATGGGGTATGATGGAGGAATTTAATGGGGGTGATGTAGGCATGTAATGGGGGTGATGGAGGCATATAATTGGGGTGATGGAGGAATTTAATGGGAGTGATGTAGGCATGTAATGAGGGTGATGGAGACATGTAATGGGGATCATGAGGGTCATGTAATGGGGTGATGGAGGAATTTAATGGGGGTGATGTAGGCATGTAATAGGGGTGATGGAGGGATGTAATGGGGGATGGGGGCATGTAATAGGGTGATTGTGGCATGTAATGGGGTGATGTGAGCATGTTATGAGGGTGATGGAGGCATGTAATGGGGGTGATGGGGGAATTTAATGGGGGTGATGTAGGCATATAATGGGGTTGATGGAGGCATATAATGGGGTTGATGGAGGTATATAATGGGGGTATGTAATGGGGGTGATGGAGGGATGTAATGGGTGATGGAGGCATGTAATAGGGGTGATGGAGGGATGTAATGGGGTGATAGAGGGATGTAATGGGTTCATGAGGGACATGTAATGGGGTCATGAGGGACATGTAATGGGGTCATGAGGGTCATGTAATGGGGGTGATGGAGGAATTTAATGGGGGTGATGTAGGCATGTAATAGGGGTGGTGAAGGCATATAATAGGGGTGATGGAGGCATATCATTGGGGTGATGGTGGCATGTAATGAGGGTGATGGGGGAATTTAATGGGGGTGATGTAGGCATATAATGGGGTTGATGGAGGCATATAATGGGGTTGATGGAGGCATATAATGGGGTTGATGGAGGCATGTAATGGGGGTGATAGAGGCATGTAAGACGGTGATGTTGGCATGCAATGGGGGTAATGTAGGCATGTAATGGGGTGATGGGGGCATGTGATGGGGGCATGTAATGGGGTGATGTGGGCATGCAATGGGGGTCATGTAGGCATGTAATGGGGTAATGTGGGTCATGTAATGGGGTGATGGAGGCATGTAATGGGGGTGATGGAGGGATGTAATGGGGAGATGGGGGCATGTAATAGGGTGATGGCAGCATGTAATGTGGTGATGGTGATGGAGGCATGTAATGGGGTATGATGGAGGAATTTAATGGGGGTGATGTAGGCATGTAATGGGGGTGATGGAGGCATATAATTGGGGTGATGGAGGAATTTAATGGGAGTGATGTAGGCATGTAATGAGGGTGATGGAGACATGTAATGGGGATCATGAGGGTCATGTAATGGGGTGATGGAGGAATTTAATGGGGGTGATGTAGGCATATAATGGGGTTGATGGAGGCATATAATGGGGTTGATGGAGGTATATAATGGGGGTATGTAATGGGGGTGATGGAGGGATGTAATGGGTGATGGAGGCATGTAATAGGGGTGATGGAGGGATGTAATGGGGTGATAGAGGGATGTAATGGGTTCATGAGGGACATGTAATGGGGTCATGAGGGACATGTAATGGGGTCATGAGGGTCATGTAATGGGGGTGATGGAGGAATTTAATGGGGGTGATGTAGGCATGTAATAGGGGTGGTGAAGGCATATAATGGGGGTGATGGAGGCATATCATTGGGGTGATGGTGGCATGTAATGAGGGTGATGGGGGAATTTAATGGGGGTGATGTAGGCATATAATGGGGTTGATGGAGGCATATAATGGGGTTGATGGAGGCATATAATGGGGTTGATGGAGGCATGTAATGGGGGTGATAGAGGCATGTAAGACGGTGATGTTGGCATGCAATGGGGGTAATGTAGGCATGTAATGGGGTGATGGGGGCATGTGATGGGGGCATGTAATGGGGTGATGTGGGCATGCAATGGGGGTCATGTAGGCATGTAATGGGGTAATGTGGGTCATGTAATGGGGTGATGGAGGCATGTAATGGGGGTGATGGAGGGATGTAATGGGGAGATGGGGGCATGTAATAGGGTGATGGCAGCATGTAATGTGGTGATGGTGATGGAGGCATGTAATGGGGTATGATGGAGGAATTTAATGGGGGTGATGTAGGCATGTAATGGGGGTGATGGAGGCATATAATTGGGGTGATGGAGGAATTTAATGGGAGTGATGTAGGCATGTAATGAGGGTGATGGAGACATGTAATGGGGATCATGAGGGTCATGTAATGGGGTGATGGAGGAATTTAATGGGGGTGATGTAGGCATGTAATGAGGGTGATGGAGACATGTAATGGGGATCATGAGGGTCATGTAATGGGGTGATGGAGGAATTTAATGGGGGTGATGTAGGCATGTAATAGGGGTGATGGAGGGATGTAATGGGGGATGGGGGCATGTAATAGGGTTATTGTGGCATGTAATGGGGTGATGTGAGCATGTTATGAGGGTGATGGAGGCATGTAATGGGGGTGATGGGGGAATTTAATGGGGGTGATGTAGGCATATAATGGGGTTGATGGAGGCATATAATGGGGTTGATGGAGGCATATAATGGGGTTGATGGAGGCATGTAATGGGGGTGATAGAGGCTTGTAAGACGGTGATGTTGGCATGCAATGGGGGTAATGTAGGCATGTAATGGGGTGATGGGGGCATGTGATGGGGGCATGTAATGGGGTGATGTGGGCATGCAATGGGGGTCATGTAGGCATGTAATGGGGTAATGTGGGTCATGTAATGGGGTGATGGAGGCATGTAATGGGGGTGATGGAGGGATGTAATGGGGAGATGGGGGCATGTAATAGGGTGATGGCAGCATGTAATGTGGTGATGGTGATGGAGGCATGTAATGGGGTATGATGGAGGAATTTAATGGGGGTGATGTAGGCATGTAATGGGGGTGATGGAGGCATATAATTGGGGTGATGGAGGAATTTAATGGGAGTGATGTAGGCATGTAATGAGGGTGATGGAGACATGTAATGGGGATCATGAGGGTCATGTAATGGGGTGATGGAGGAATTTAATGGGGGTGATGTAGGCATGTAATAGGGGTGATGGAGGGATGTAATGGGGGATGGGGGCATGTAATAGGGTTATTGTGGCATGTAATGGGGTGATGTGAGCATGTTATGAGGGTGATAGAGGCATGTAATGGGGGTGATGGGGGAATTTAATGGGGGTGATGTAGGCATATAATGGGGTTGATGGAGGCATATAATGGGGTTGATGGAGGCATATAATGGGGTTGATGGAGGCATGTAATGGGGGTGATAGAGGCTTGTAAGACGGTGATGTTGGCATGCAATGGGGGTAATGTAGGCATGTAATGGGGTGATGGGGGCATGTGATGGGGGCATGTAATGGGGTGATGTGGGCATGCAATGGGGGTCATGTAGGCATGTAATGGGGTAATGTGGGTCATGTAATGGGGTGATGGAGGCATGTAATGGGGGTGATGGAGGGATGTAATGGGGAGATGGGGGCATGTAATAGGGTGATGGCAGCATGTAATGTGGTGATGGTGATGGAGGCATGTAATGGGGTATGATGGAGGAATTTAATGGGGGTGATGTAGGCATGTAATGGGGGTGATGGAGGCATATAATTGGGGTGATGGAGGAATTTAATGGGAGTGATGTAGGCATGTAATGAGGGTGATGGAGACATGTAATGGGGATCATGAGGGTCATGTAATGGGGTGATGGAGGAATTTAATGGGGGTGATGTAGGCATGTAATGAGGGTGATGGAGACATGTAATGGGGATCATGAGGGTCATGTAATGGGGTGATGGAGGAATTTAATGGGGGTGATGTAGGCATGTAATAGGGGTGATGGAGGGATGTAATGGGGGATGGGGGCATGTAATAGGGTTATTGTGGCATGTAATGGGGTGATGTGAGCATGTTATGAGGGTGATGGAGGCATGTAATGGGGGTGATGGGGGAATTTAATGGGGGTGATGTAGGCATATAATGGGGTTGATGGAGGCATATAATGGGGTTGATGGAGGCATATAATGGGGTTGATGGAGGCATGTAATGGGGGTGATAGAGGCTTGTAAGACGGTGATGTTGGCATGCAATGGGGGTAATGTAGGCATGTAATGGGGTGATGGGGGCATGTGATGGGGGCATGTAATGGGGTGATGTGGGCATGCAATGGGGGTCATGTAGGCATGTAATGGGGTAATGTGGGTCATGTAATGGGGTGATGGAGGCATGTAATGGGGGTGATGGAGGGATGTAATGGGGAGATGGGGGCATGTAATAGGGTGATGGCAGCATGTAATGTGGTGATGGTGATGGAGGCATGTAATGGGGTATGATGGAGGAATTTAATGGGGGTGATGTAGGCATGTAATGGGGGTGATGGAGGCATATAATTGGGGTGATGGAGGAATTTAATGGGAGTGATGTAGGCATGTAATGAGGGTGATGGAGACATGTAATGGGGATCATGAGGGTCATGTAATGGGGTGATGGAGGAATTTAATGGGGGTGATGTAGGCATGTAATAGGGGTGATGGAGGGATGTAATGGGGGATGGGGGCATGTAATAGGGTGATTGTGGCATGTAATGGGGTGATGTGAGCATGTTATGAGGGTGATGGAGGCATGTAATGGGGGTGATGGGGGAATTTAATGGGGGTGATGTAGGCATATAATGGGGTTGATGGAGGCATATAATGGGGTTGATGGAGGTATATAATGGGGGTATGTAATGGGGGTGATGGAGGGATGTAATGGGTGATGGAGGCATGTAATAGGGGTGATGGAGGGATGTAATGGGGTGATAGAGGGATGTAATGGGTTCATGAGGGACATGTAATGGGGTCATGAGGGACATGTAATGGGGTCATGAGGGTCATGTAATGGGGGTGATGGAGGAATTTAATGGGGGTGATGTAGGCATGTAATAGGGGTGGTGAAGGCATATAATGGGGGTGATGGAGGCATATCATTGGGGTGATGGTGGCATGTAATGAGGGTGATGGGGGAATTTAATGGGGGTGATGTAGGCATATAATGGGGTTGATGGAGGCATATAATGGGGTTGATGGAGGCATATAATGGGGTTGATGGAGGCATGTAATGGGGGTGATAGAGGCATGTAAGACGGTGATGTTGGCATGCAATGGGGGTAATGTAGGCATGTAATGGGGTGATGGGGGCATGTGATGGGGGCATGTAATGGGGTGATGTGGGCATGCAATGGGGGTCATGTAGGCATGTAATGGGGTAATGTGGGTCATGTAATGGGGTGATGGAGGCATGTAATGGGGGTGATGGAGGGATGTAATGGGGAGATGGGGGCATGTAATAGGGTGATGGCAGCATGTAATGTGGTGATGGTGATGGAGGCATGTAATGGGGTATGATGGAGGAATTTAATGGGGGTGATGTAGGCATGTAATGGGGGTGATGGAGGCATATAATTGGGGTGATGGAGGAATTTAATGGGAGTGATGTAGGCATGTAATGAGGGTGATGGAGACATGTAATGGGGATCATGAGGGTCATGTAATGGGGTGATGGAGGAATTTAATGGGGGTGATGTAGGCATGTAATGAGGGTGATGGAGACATGTAATGGGGATCATGAGGGTCATGTAATGGGGTGATGGAGGAATTTAATGGGGGTGATGTAGGCATGTAATAGGGGTGATGGAGGGATGTAATGGGGGATGGGGGCATGTAATAGGGTTATTGTGGCATGTAATGGGGTGATGTGAGCATGTTATGAGGGTGATGGAGGCATGTAATGGGGGTGATGGGGGAATTTAATGGGGGTGATGTAGGCATATAATGGGGTTGATGGAGGCATATAATGGGGTTGATGGAGGCATATAATGGGGGTATGTAATGGGGGTGATGGAGGGATGTAATGGGTGATGGAGGCATGTAATAGGGGTGATGGAGGGATGTAATGGGGTGATAGAGGGATGTAATGGGTTCATGAGGGACATGTAATGGGGTCATGAGGGACATGTAATGGGGTCATGAGGGTCATGTAATGGGGGTGATGGAGGAATTTAATGGGGGTGATGTAGGCATGTAATAGGGGTGGTGAAGGCATATAATGGGGGTGATGGAGGCATATCATTGGGGTGATGGTGGCATGTAATGGGGGTGATGGAGGAATTTAATGGGAGTGATGTAGGCATGTAATGGGGGTGTTGAAGGCATATAATGGGGGTTATGGAGGTATATCATTGGGGTGATGTTGGTGGCATGTAATGGGGGTGATAGAGGCATGTAATGGGGGGATGGGGACATGTAATGGGGTTATGGGGCATGGCCTGGGTTTGCAAAGTGGGTTATGGTGCATGTCGTGGATGTGCAACGTGGGTAGGAGGGTGCCCGAATTTTGTCTGCCTAGGGAAGCACAAAACCAAGATACACCACTGGTTGAACCCATGGTTTCTGATTTGCAAGAAACCTCAAGAATTGTAAAATGCTCTTTGAGATAGAATTGATTAATCTTCCAGAAATGGCTTGGCTCAAGTTTGGAATCAGCTTATCATTCCTTATATCATTACCATCAAGATCTTTGTTAAGTTAAGTGTTATATGTCATGTCTTTTCTCAAACCTTGGACCCCATGTATTGGGAATTCTCAAATATAATCTGACCAATTGCCCCTCAGTCATAGTGCTCCGATATCCCTACTTACCCAATAATGACAGAAAGCCTGTATCCTCTTTTCTTCTCTCCTCTTCTCCCTTCACCTTTTTATGTAAGTGTTCATATTTTGATTTAATGTTGGCCTACTTATTGTAAAATTTGACAACTATGGAAAAAAAAACTATGGTTTTATTATATTGCCAAACAAAACCAAAATAGTACTTCTCTCCTCCCACACTAAGGTGTTTATTAATATTCTCTTAACTGCTCTTTCTTATATGGAGTATTTTTCTGTATTCATTGTAAACATTACCAAAACTAACATCATTTACCAAAATGTGATCTAATAGTTATAGTCATGCTATGCAGAGTGAATACTGTGAAACCTTGTCTTATAAAGATAATAATGTAATTGTGACCGTGTAAGGACAAGCAGATAAATGTCCATATTTTTCTAATGTAATAAATGAAAGATTGCTGAAATGCTGATCTCATTAATTTAAAAAAAAAGGTATATACAAGAAGTGTCAAAGAGCACCTCTGCAGCTGTTTATGTACTGCATTTCCAATAACCCTTTGTAACCCTAAAAAGCTGGCAAGGAAATAACGAAGATGTAGTCCATCAACAGTTGGAGGGCAGCAGTTTGATACTCCTTCTATATACTGTATAACATACTTACCGTATTTGCTCCATTATGAGACAAGGGTTTTTTCAGAAAAAAGTTCTGAAAAAACAATCTTGTCTTATAGTCTGACGTCAAATCAAGGTCTGACTATAAGACTTGGATCCCGGTCCCATGCACAGACATCCTCCGCTGCTGCCCGGAGGAGGAGAGAGACAAGGTTGGGGGGGAGGGAGGGGGAGAGAGAGACAACGTGGGATGGAGGAGGAGAGAGAGACAATGTTGGAGGGGGGAGACAGGCAACATTGGGGAGAGGGAGCATTGGGCAAGTCTGGGTGGTAGGATAAGCACTGGAAAATAAAAGGAAATAAAAACAAGAAATGCATTTTTTTTATATCATAATTTTTATTAAACATAAAAAAGCAATTTACATGTGAATATATACAAGTTAAACTTTTTTCCTATAGGGTAGTCTTATATTCAGGCTTTTAGTTTTTTTCCTAAAGGTATATCCAAAGTTGGGGGGTTACTTCCTATAATCAGGGTCGTCTTATATTCGAACAAATATGGTACATTTGAATCAGGCACTTGAGAATGTAGCTTACATTTGCATTGTCCTCAGGGGTGCCACAAGGCAAGTCTCTTACACAGGGCCGGCCTTAGGGGTGTGCGACCTGTGCAACACCCCAGGGGGCGCCCGCCCGACTAACAAAAAAAAAGTTAAGAAAAAAGGTTTGCCGGTGGAGGGGGCGGAGCTCACCAGTGAGAGGTGTAGCTCCGCCCCCACCCTGCTTCATGGGGAGCCGCAGGCAGCATGAGAATGTGCTGCTCCCGTTCCCAACACACAGTGATTATGCAGTGTATTGGATTTGAACCGTAGGGCTGGCAGATTTCCTTTCAGTTGAGCAGAATCCATCTCCAAAGAGACCTGTTAAAGATTCGTTCAAATGACTCAAATGGTTAAGCTAGAAAGTAAAAACTGAAAGAAAATGTTATAGGCTGATAAGTCTGGGTTTGCGGTAGGTTTCGCCTTTATTCAGCTCTTTCAAGATTGTTTCTTACGTGTTATTTTCTTTCATCATAGCTATTAATAAGCTGACACCACCCCATACTTCAATCATAGCCATGCATAGACTTTCATATATTCACCCTAATAAATACCAGAGATTATTCATTATAATGGTGACACAAAGTATTGTCAGCATTACTGTCTCACAACCAGTGTGATGGACGTAGGTTCTGTTAAACATGGTGGATTGAAATTATGGGTTAACATATCACAGAATATTTTCAATTCTTTACAGACATTTCATAAATACAGCTTGTAAATAAAATGTTTATAATTCAAATACTTAACAATAGACAAACATATAAACATATCTATAAAAACCTTAAAAAAAACACATTTTAGAATCAGGAGGAAAAGATCATTTTATATTCTTTCCTTTAAAAAAAAAAAGAAATATATATATAGTGCAACAATAAAAATTGCATCAAGGGATTAGATGTTATTCAATATTTCAATCCATGTATTTCACATATTTAAATTCTGCAACTTTCTACTTTCCTGTCTTCCTTTTCCATTCTGATTTGTTATATTATTTTCAATCTTATCATATCCCATGATGCGAGACGATTAGTTTTCCATTTTCTTACTATATTCTCCTTTGTGGCCATTAGTATGTTCAGTAAACCTTTCTCCATAGTGTAAGGGGTGTAAGAATATTAGCTGGTTGTCTCTTACATATAAAGTCAAATTCCTCATGATTTCTATTTTTATTGAAGACTTTCTCTGGTCCTACCAAAGTGATACCTTGTATTGTCAAAATCTCTGAGCACATTTCTGCTATTGGGCTCCACTTACTTAATTCACTACAAATTGTTTAGATTTTAAGATATAAAACTGTAAATAAACAATTTGTAATTCTGTAAGTGTTTCCCAATCTTTTTTCTCTATTTTTTCTTTTTCAGCATCCTCTAGTAGGCATAGTGATCTGAGATGTGGGTGCATATCCCATTGGCTCTGAAAAAAAAAAATAGATAGTGCTGTCCAAAAACCCAAATTCCCCATAGACTCTCCTACCACATGAAACCTTACATATTTCTGACTATCCCAGCCATTCCTGACTAGACTAGGCCTTTTGTGGCATGTATTGCTATGTTGACCGTTCCACTTTTCCTTGAACAGAAAGAAGATCAAAATCTCTGGGCCTAGGCACTGCAAACTTGCCAAATATTATTATAAATAATAATTGAGTCAAAATGATTTAATTATACAAAAAAATGTTTCAAAGTAAAAAAAAAAACCTAATTTGTGTTAGATCAAAGGCAGTACTTTCCTACGTTCAAAAGTCTATAGATTCGACATTAACACAAACCTGCTATACAGCTTACGCCGTTCTCAAGTTTTGCTTTCTATCCAAATGGATCACACCACATTATTACATTGGGGAGGTAAGAGGCTGGCAAATGCCTTCCGTTTCTTATACCAATCCCACATAGCACTTGTTTACCAGGAGCAGACAGCTGACAGCACATGTTGAGGATTACTTTTGACATGCCCTTGCCTGTTTTTCCTTGGACGTATACTGATATCCATAAAAAATAAACACTTCCTCTACCTGAGAAGTAAACAGGAATGGCACTGTCCAATAAAATGTTCATTGATATGTGACGAGATGCCTTGTACCTACTGGATCAGAGTGAATGCCTGGGAACTAGGAAGTCCTTTACATCAAAGCCAACAAGATCAGATATTTGGAATTAAACTACAGTACATTATTTTATTACTTGTGAACATGCTGTGTAAAGGTCAGATTTATCTACATAAAAAGTTAAACGCACCTAAAAAAAATATTGTTCACATGTAATTTCACTGATAGTTTAGATGGTGGAAATTTTTGGGTTTCAATTGCCCCTCAGTCATTAGGAACAATACTCCTGCTCCAATACTCCTACTTACCCAATAATGGCAGAAAGCAGTTACCGTCTCGGCTCTTATTCCTCCACATTTTAATGTAGCTGTTCATATTTTGATTTACTGTTTTCTTGAATAAAACAGTTTGGAAAAAAGAGAAAATAAATCTAAACACTCCATTTAATTAGGAGCCTTTAGAATTCATAGTCCTAGACTGTGGCTTCTTCTGAGACAAACAGTTGTGCATGGTTTATTATATTGCCAAATATTCAATGTTGCTGATATTTTAGTTTAGATGATTCATTTTAAGGGTTTGAATTGTTAAGATGGATGGAATCTTTTGCAATGCTCCATTGATGACAGATTCCCTTCAAGGTACCCACACATATTATATCCTGGTTTTATTATCATAAAAGGGCTTTCTCAAGATACTATTATTTTCATTATGTCATTTAATTAGCTATAAATATATGAAGAAAAAGTAGATCAATTATACATGAAAAATCGTTTACACATCTACAAATGTAAAGTAAAAACAGCTGCTAAATAGATTCTAATATGTGTCTTGAGTTTAGAAATAGCTGAAGTTGAAGGGCAATAACCAAAAAGTTATCTCTGATCACTTCCAGAACCCTTGCCAGCTACAGTGAATCACCATATTGGAGGGCCAAATTTTTTTTATCGAGGCATCATAACAAAACAAGATAAACAAAGGCAGCGACACTTGTTCACTGCCTATGCAGGTTTGACCGCAGGATGTACCAGGTATGTTCATCGTCACTAAGTGAAATATACCTGGTACATTCATTGTCAAGAAGGGTTTACTCGATCTTAGACAGACAATAAAGGTGATACTGGAAAGCTCCCATGTGAGCCGTAAATAGTAGTTTTAATTTTTTTATAGTTAACCAGTGCAGTATAATATAGTTCCCATTACTATACAATTAGCTGGAAATAGATGATGATACTGTGAAGCTCCCCTCGCTGAATAGTTAGTAAAACATAGAAAGAAGACCCAAACGAGCTGAGTAAATCCAAGAGGGGAGCTCTTATTAGCATTTT
Organism: Pelodytes ibericus; assembly: GCA_036172795.1. Taxonomy (NCBI): domain Eukaryota; kingdom Metazoa; phylum Chordata; class Amphibia; order Anura; family Pelodytidae; genus Pelodytes; species Pelodytes ibericus. Next base: position 49,883,489 of record CM069857.1, on the reverse strand, counting down.
AACAGAGAATTGTGACTTGGGACCTGATATTCAAAGCTAACATCTTCACCTGGTGAATAAAGTTCCCATGAGGCTCATACAGACATACTACTCACAAGATGCTGTATTTCAGGACTACATGCTATCATCACTGCACCCCCGCTATTATGTGCGCCCGAGGCAAGTGCCTCCATCGCTCACCCTCCCTACTGCTCTGCTTCTCAGGACTCACATCTCTGTCACTCAATTGAATAGGGGAAGGAGGGAGTGATGTGGAGAATACCACTGCTTCATCACCAGTGACAATGTCTTTGTCACGGGAATCCTTGTCTATAAACAATTGAATTGATTTTTATTAACAAGCACTATTAATTCTAGTCATTCGTCGTTCCCCCATCATCAGCACCATCATTATTATTTTTGCGTCACACACTTGTCTTTACTGTTCTGTACTGATGAGTTTTTCATCAATCACTTGGGTAGTTTAGTTCTTGTTTAATTAGATACCAACAGTTTAGCTGCACTTCTAGGATAAATGAATGATTAATTAATAGATCCTGGATAGACAATAGGGGTGATACTGTATTTCTACATCATGTGCAGAATATGCATACTGCACAGCATCACAATATGGCACTACAGTGATTACACAACTGAGACAGTAATAGTATTGTGAAGTCAAACACTCAGTGTGCAAGATCTAATAGATCATATGTACAATAAACTTGTACAGTACATGACAATTGTCACATAAGCACTACAAGACTAAAGGTGTATTGCCTGACACGTGAGACCCATTTCTTCCAAGTTCTCTGAGACTAAATTTCAAGTCACACACGAAATCTGGGAAAGACTGAGAAACTGAGAAACACTTCATCTAAGAGGAAAAGCTCCTACTAAATATGCAATGTAATAACTTATAGGGAAAGAAAATTCACCTCATCCTTTTTGTCATGTAAGATACTAAAATAATGGAAGCTGTACAGCTATAAAATGTAATCACTGTTACTAGTAAATGTACCGCTAAATACTGCCAGGGGGATGGGCCGCATCACCATGAACTCTCGCGTGATGGTCAGTTCATTTCGCAAGAGGTCATCGCAGAAAGTTGGTGGCAGAGAGTTCATCGTAAGACAATTCATCACGGGATTGTGTACAGGGTGAGTATTATTATTATTAGGGCTTAGTATTAGTGTTAGAATTAGGGGTTAGGGGTTATTATTAGGGCTAAGTGTTAGTATTAGGACTTATGGGGTTCAGGGTAACTTTTAGGGGGTTTAATTAATGTATTACGGATGTTTACTATGATTGTAAGCGCTGACAGTTCAGCGCTGAAGTGTCAGCGCTTACATTGCCACGGTGAAACGGCCACATTGCCTTCCAACACTGACAATTCAGTGCTCAAACTGCCGAGCAAACTGGCAGCGGAGAAACAGCCACGAAGAACTATCCTAAACGCACTGCCAGGTGCTAAGTATTTAAAAAACAATTGAAACATAAAAACGCCCAACATTGCCCTAACTTAAGCTCAATTTGACAGCAGCAATAATCTGTGAGGGACAGCAGTTACCTCACATATTATTACATTTAGCATGCTATGGCAGTATGAAGTCATGCTAGCTGCTCCCCAGTGGTCAGTGACCTCATAATATAAGAGCATTCTGAAAGTGAATAACCATAATTTAAAGTTCACCTGCTCCCCAAAGTATTACTGTCCCTAAGTCTCTACTTTCTGACATAATTTTATTATTAGAAACAAGAGACACATTCTGCAGTCATCTCTTTTATAGATGATTGTGCATTAATTACACCAAATTTGTGACTTGCTGGTACCCACATCCACCACTGAAAACTGATAAATATATAAATGTTTCCATTTAATCATTAAAACACAGAGTTGCTTATACGGTGGGCTAAGGAAAAAATACTTTCTACAGTACAATACTGCCATTTTTGCTGGAAGCCATGGGCTGTAGTATCATGTACCTGATTTTCCCAGGCCTGAAAACTAAGATTTCAATGACTCTTAATTGCCTGGGAGTTGCCTTAACTATATTAATATTTTATTTCTCCACCTTCACCCCCGGCACTGAACTATGAAATGATATAATATATTTGAAAATGAGAAATGGCCAATAACCCAATGGGAGAAAACCTTTCAGATCAGTCATTACTTCTCTTCACTATTCAGGACCTTTGGCCTGTGCTGACCTCTCTCTGTTCATCCTCCCAGATGCCACAACGAGAACTCATATTACCCACCCAAGACACCTTCTTCATCCCATGAATTACCTCAGCAAAATTCCAAGGGACTCAGGTCATCATTTTTCATTTAACTATTCATGGAACATATAAAGGATGAATGATGAAAACATCAGACACGAGAGGGCATGTTTTACTGGGAGTTTGTTCATGACGAGGCTGAATAAGACATATTATAATAGTTTAGTGACATCACCTCAGACACAGTCATTATGGTCCACAAACAGTCAATGAATTCTTGAGGTTCCTGACCATTGACTTGGTGAGGTCAAAAAGAGTGGATCAAAGAGTTAGCCAAAGAAAAAGAGAGTTCCTCTGCTGATACAGCTGCTGTGATCTGTAATATTAATTAATATTGCAATTTCTCAGACTTAGACATAGTACTGGCAACCAGCCTGGGTGTGTGCTCTGGATTCATGGCAATTTTATTAGGAAGGTGGAGCTCAGGGCAAGGCCCATTTTACAAATGGATAGAGGTGCAGCAACTAACTCCATTGTCTGCCTTTCTTGTTTAACCTCTTTTCTGCTGGAGACATTTCCAACCATTCTACTCATTTACGCAGAGCTCCCCATGCCCCGTCACTATGGAAGGGGTTAAGCAGCCAGAAAGTGAATTGTCTCGACACATTACACATCTCCTGGGTGTGGTCCCCTAGGCTTATTTTTTTCCTTCAAATATGCCACCAAAATATTTCACAACAATGGTTTCCAAACTATAAAATCCTTAAGGAGACACTTTAAAAAAGGTGGGGTGTGGGTTCATGAATATTTGTTTTCAAAATCAGCGCATGCATTTCAATTTGTTTTTTTTAACCAGATGATATAAATTTGACTTACATTTTTATCACAATTTTCATCCTTGTGAATAGTAAATGAAATAACATAAAAGCCAACATGACATTTCACGTTGGACAGGGATTACAAACCTTATGAGATGAATTGTCATCATAGTCTAGCCCCAAACCAGCCGCATCTCATCCAGCCTTATTGACCAGTTATCACACTGGCATTAAATAGATACCCTTTTCCCCCTGCATTAGGAGTTTCAATTATCTCCTTTACCCCAATTTAGCCCCCTGTTTGTTTATGAGCCTGTGTCAGCAATAAAAAAAAAGGGACATCCTGACACCCTGCCTGGAGTACCCCCACCTTCTCTGGAGAGGTCACACATCCTCACCTAAGAGGGCATGACCCCCACATTGCAGTAGGAATTAAATGTGAGTGAAATTTAGTTATTCGCCATTCATTCTCCTACGTTTTTGGCTTATTCAGCCCCTTATCATTCATCGGCCTTTACTTTATCATTCATAGGCCTTTATAGTTTAGAGACGAATCAAAGCAAGACCAGCAACATTCATCTTTACACAAGGATAGCCATCAACATTATCCATGGTGGTCATTTATTGGACTTTTTGTTGGACAATTTAATGATGTTCTATGGAACTTCACATACCTTGTCAAGGACGCTTGTGTCCTTGTATGGACAATTTGCCTATTCCTTTCTATACAGTATTAGTTACTAAACAAATCCAGTCTAGGTTGGCTCAATCGTTCGTCCATTTTGAATCAGTGCAGGCAAGCGTTTCTACTCACATTCCTTGATTAATATCAACATTATTAGAAATTGTGCACTAAAACAAATTCAAGGAACACATTTAAATTCCATTTTACTTTGCCATTTTTTTTCGAAATAAGATCTTAGAAGCACAAATGGAAACAAATCTTAGTGTACCTTAAAATAAATCCTCAGTATACTTTTCACCACTGCCACAGAAATGCTTTGCAAGGTTATGAATGGGTAACTTGGAATCAGTATTGAACTTATGCTGTCATGTTGCTTTAAATGCAGCAAGGTTTTCAATTTAACTGTGCTTTAAAGATAATAAATAATGTACAGTTTCCCACTGTTTTCACGCCCCTCAAAGTCCCACATAATTAGGAAATAAAATGGGGATTTGTGGAATAGTATAAGTTGAAGACAGGGAAATTATATATATCCATATATATCCACTGTTGAATGCCTGCCCATGGAATCAATTAATATGAAATAATATTTTTCCACAGCTTTTTGTGTGGTCTTTGATACATGTAAGAACTGCTATTGTCGAGCTGTCTTTGGTACTTTTCCAGTCTATAGATGCCGGAGGACAGGAATATGATCTCACCTAAATGGAGATATGCACTTTTATGCAGACAGAGAGAATTCAAGAATGCTACATGCATTACCTACTTATGAGAATAGAATAAGACAGGCCACTATGATTTTCTATCTCCAAAGACGTGGCACTGTCATGGGGACCCACTTCCCTCCATCCTATGCAAACTTTTTCATGTAATTGTAGGAGTGGTGCCACTACTTTGGAGATACAAATCCCTTCTGATAATACATTCATTGATATGGTATATCAAGACCAGTTATATTACTTTGTGTGAACCTTATAACTGACTGCTAGGGGCCAGCCGCTCTCCATCTACATCTAGTCTCCATCTCCATCTAGAGTCAGACTGGTCGCTGAGAGAAACAATATTGTCTCTGAAAACTACAGGAAGGGGACAGCAGTGAATTTCCTTCTATTTGGCACTGGTTGTCATCCCAGCAACACCTTTCATTCAGGGAGTGCCCCCCCCCCCCCCCCCCCGCGTCAGGAATTGGGAGGAAGGGAAGGGAGGGAAACTGGAACCATGAATTGGGAAGGAGTGAGGGGGGAACTGACACCAAGAATTGGGAGGAAGGAGGAACTGACACAAGGAATAGACAAACATGGGGGAGAGGTACAAAAGAGGAGAAGATAATGGGGGAGAGGAGACAGATGAATGGAATGGGTGAGAGGTACAGACACTGATGGCATGGGAAGAGCGAGACAGACACTGATGGCATGGGAAGAGCAAGACAGACAGGGTTGGAGTAGAGAGAGAGCGAGACAGATAGGGATGGTGTAGAGGCAGAGCAAGACAAACAGGGTTGGCGTAGAGGGAGAGCGAGACAGACAGGGTTGGCATAGAGGGAGAGTGAGACAGACAGGGATGGCGTAGAAGGAGAGCGAGACAGACAGGGATCGCATGGAGCAGGCGGTGCCAAAGATAAGCTCACATTGCATGTGTGATTGTTTGTGAATGTGTGGCTGCATGTGCCATTGCATGTGTTACTGTGTGTGTACGTGTGGCTGCATCTAATATTGCATGTGTGTGCCTGCATATGTATATGTTACTGTGTGTGTAAATGAGGGTAGGATCAGCAAGGGGCGGTAAAATATTTGTTCGCCTAGAGCGGAAAAAAGTCTTGCACCGGCCCTAGACATGAGTCTCTCTCATAGGAGTCTATGGGGAGGATAGAGGCTACCATACCACAGTGCATTTCAGGTAGCGCTTAAAAAAAAAACAATCTTGCAATGTGCACATCACATATGATTCTATACAGAGTACTCTACCATATGTCTGCTGCACAGGTATGTGGCTGTACCCCATTATTCATTCAACTGCAGACAACGGGGGAAGTTAAAATAAAATCGTTTTAGGTTTATAGCAAGAAAACAGTCACAATTTAGAGTGATGTAGAAAGAGATGGTTCTTTACATCACATACACTTCCTGAATGCTGGACCAGTCTGCACGGAGGTATAGGGACACACCACTCATGCACTCATGCAAGTAAGTTGTATGTACAATGGCACAGCAAGCTGTGTTGGGGCAAGACCTGCTGTTTGGGGACATAAATGGCAAATAAAAAGCTGTTTGGGATAGAAATAGCACAAACAAGCTGTTTGGTGATGGATATGGCAAACTGTATGGGGACAGGAATGGTACAGTAAATATGTTTGGAGACTGATTTGCACATGTAAGCTGTTTTGGGACAGATTTGGCAAGGCAAACTGTTTGGGGATAAATGTGGCACAGACATGCTGTTTGGGTACAAAAGTGGCACATACCAGCTGTTTGGGGACAAATATGGCACATACAAGCTGTTTGGGGATTGACATGGCACAACTATGCCACATAAGAAGCTGATTGGGGACAGATAAGGCACAGACATGCTGTTGGGAGACATATATGACTAAGGTGAGGTGTTTGTGGACAAAGATGTCAATGCTAAGTTGTTTGGAAAAAAAGCTGTCTGGGGATACAGATGGCATGGAAAAAGCTGTTTGTGGCAAATATGGCATATACAAGCTGTTTGGAGATAAACATGACAAAGGTGAGGTGTTTGTGGACAAAGATGTCAATGCTAAGTTGTTTGGTAACAGAGATGACTTAGAACAAACTATTTGGGGAGATGGAACTGACAAGCTGTTTGGAACAAAGATGTTGCTGGCAAACTGGTGGTAAAGATGGTGCTGACAAGCTGTTTGGCGACAAAGCGAGCAATGTGGAACATGTTGAAATTGGGGGGCCCCGTACATTTTTTTGCACCAGTGCGCTGTGGTTTCTAGTTGCACCACTGCCCCAACAGAATTTGCTTGGGGTGAACTTCAAAGCAGAGGTTAGAATTATTCATTTAGATGTTGTAAGAGGTGGGAAATTCACTGAACGCTTCTCTTCAGCTAGATATCCAGATATTTTGCCCAATCTGATAATAAATATAATTTTCCTGTTATTAAGGGTTTTCATAGAATTTGTAAATGTTGTACCATGTTTAGAGACTACTATTCACTAAAACTGAACTGACAAGTGAACTTCAAAACACAGGCATTAATAATTGAGAATGAAAAAATTCCCCACATTGCCTTCTCCTAACTCAGCTATAAATTGTAGTTCAATTGTTAGTGCAGTTTTAGTAAATAGCCCCCCATATATCTATCTATCAGTTCTTTGCAGTACATCCTGGATAAACACATGAATACTACAGCAGTATCAGGCTAGAGCTAGTTTTTCTTGTTCTCACCCATACAAATGCCAAATCTTGGTGCCCTAAAGGAATTAAATATGGAAAACATATAACATGTGATCAGTAGTGTTATGACATGTGCTTGGGAGGGGTGTGCTTGTTTATATCTATGACAGTGATGGCTGATCGAATGGAAGGCCCAATTGTCTCTGCTAAAAGTTTATTAGATGATGTTCTCAGGGGGAGCTGGAAGGGAGAGAGGGGTTGTTGAATATTGTAGTGTCTTGTGTCATGACGTATTGTATTTTGTATGTATTTTTATATTTATCTGTTAATATGATAAGAAAATAAAATAAAGAGAGATTTGTAAAAAAAAAAAAAAAGGATGATGTTCTCAGGTAATTTGTAAAAGCGCCAGCAGTTACACATAAGTGGTCAGTGTGGTCAGTGTGGAGGATGTTAGTGTATCGTATGTATATTTTTTATACGTATATGAATGCTTATGGCTATTGTTTATTTCTGCTATGCAATGTTTTGTATGGTTAGTGCAACTATTGTAAGCATATATGTTTTTTATAGGAGGGTGCAATTGTGTAATTGTTGTTTATGTCTAATTTACATGTGTGGAATGAATTGCTGATGTGCTGAAGCGGATGTACATGACAATGAATACTCCATTATATACGAAGTCTACCACAAACGTGTGCTATAAATAAGGGGACCTTGAATATTATAAAGTAACATATACCTAAAAAAAAAAATTGTTTTAGTTCACAGGGGACATTGGACCTTGACAAACCTATTACACATTTATATTATTTGAGCCTCTGACTAGCTTAGTGCATACTTATATTCTCTGCTTGCACATTGTTGAGGTTGCAGCTTGCTATCCAGGGGTTAACTGGGAGGAGCTTAATTGCACCTCCTCCCACACATTAGAAATGTTTTGGTAGCAATATAGATTGCTTTATATGCACATTACATAGGAGGAGAGATCAGGTTCTCCTCCTACTGAGAGTGGGCCTTGAAGTGGCGGGTGAGCTTAAATGTGCTTTGGCCAATTCATCTAACCAAATATGAATTAATTCTATTATGTTTATAGAATTGTTTCCAACTTTATTATGGTGAGAAGTGCAGACAGTTTTTTGTATACCTTGACAACCCTCAACTAAATTAACTTCAGTTCGCAATACATAGGATAAACAGTTACTGCATAGAAAAACACATCAAGGCAATGGATTTTCTACATGCACATTTATGCGTAAATGGAGGGGAAAAATACATACAGTGTAGTAATATGAATGACATATTACAATACAATGCTATAGACCAGTGAAATATCGGTATTGCACACAAGTGTTCCCTGTGCAGTAGCACGTAAGAGAGGATGAGCCCTTTCTAGCTAATCTCTGTTATATGGAAATAACATCTCCAAAAAAGTTGATTCTCCCTTGATCAGGCCTTGTATTTTTCATCTCCAATAAATGAAATTAAATAAATAAATGAAAAAGTCTGCATGTTTTAAAAAAAAGTTCAACTTTTCAATTATCTAGTTGTCACAGGTCCTTGCATTGAATATGCTGTTTTATGGGTTTTTTCCACTCTCTTCCTCTAGTGGACACTACAGTCACAGAAGTCAATGGGAGGACTTCGGTGATTGTGAAAAAAAGTCTTCCCAAAATGGACAGAAAAAAAATAAAATAAAATTATTTTTAACATTTGAAAAACATAATAATATATATTAAAATAATAGATACTAAATAAAATATAATACAGAAAAACAAATTAAAATGAAAAAAAAAAAACATTAAATAATAATATTTAAAAAACGATTACTGTTATTTATATATGATATCATAGAAATATATATAATATAATGAAAAAATTACAAATCAATTTTCATTGGCATGGTAATAGTTTTAAAATGTCATAATAGCATATGTATTACAAAAAAAATTCTGATACAATTACCATGTCAATGAACACATCATGCAATATAAAATACACATATCACATCCGCCACTTAGCAACCGTAATAAAAGTTAGGGAATGGCCAAGTGGCATATGTGATATTTTATATTACATGAGTGTTCATTAACTGCACCATTAATGCCATGATCTATTTTAATAAAAAAGTACAATCATTAGTTTTTTTTATTAACAGATATGCTATTATGGCATGTTAAAAGTATTAGGATTGATTTGTAATTTGTTTATTATATTATATATATTAGTATAATTTATAAAACATCATTGTTTTTATGTTGTTAATGAATTTAATGTATTTTTATTCATTATATTTAATTTTAAGATATTTTATAATTTTTTATACTATTTCTTTTATTACTTTTTTTATTTTATTTTTTATGTTAATCTTATTTTATTTCACTATTTCAATATTTTCACATTACCTAAAGTCATCTCACTGACTTCCATGGGAGGTCTTCAGTTATTTCCATAATAGCGGAGGTCATCCCGAAATAAGCCGAAGTCCTCCCCATTGAAATCTTGAGGGAGGGTTGAGGCCTTTTAGGCAGCAAGCACCATCTGAATAAAAGAATGGACGAATGACATTTTTGTTTATTGCACATTCCACCTTTTTTTTTTTTAATTCAGATTCAAATTCGGAATTGGGGCAAGTGGGCAAAAGAGATGAACTTTGTCCAAAAATGCATTAGTCTGAAAACGAAAGCTCAAGTGAAGTAATTTGTACTTTTGCCCTAGACTCTTATCCTGTTATCGGTGTAATCCTGTGCAGCCCCCAGTTTCACAAAAGAAGGATGACTTCCTTGGACAAGTAGACAAATCACCATATTTAAAGCCTGCAAATCAGTTTCTGAGGATTAGAGAATCCAGAACCAGAATCGGTGAGTTGTCCAACTCACAAGATTTAAAACCCAGAGAGATTTGGAGTGGCTCATCCATTCCACCAACTTTCCAGGTAATCGACCTCCAGCCTTACCAAGGCTCTTGGTTGGAAAGCTGAAATCACAGTGCATATGCCGACTTATAGGGTCTACTCAATAAAGAGAATTAAGGGAACTGAGATGTCAGCTGCAAGAATTTTTCCATCTCAGCTAGATTGGCCTGAAGTTTGAAATTAGCATCTCAATTCACTGCAACTACCTGCATGTCTCTCTTAATTGAGCAGACCCTTATGCGTAATTGAAAGTTTAGGCATCTCAATTAGAACTATTTTTATGAAAGAGAAAAAAATAAAGTACCTTAATGAACCCTATATGCTTATATAGGTCTATCAGGGGATGGAGGAAGATCTGACCCAATATGTCTACCTCTAGATATTGCTATATAAACAGAGAGGAGTCAATAAGTTACTTTATTTTTATTCTTTCATTAAAGCATTTCTATTTAAAATGCCTACACTTGTAATATCTGCAATATTTTAATTTATAATAACTTATTTTTTGCTGACAGCACGTTGTCCAGCACGTAATCCAATTTATAATATGCAATACAGAACCCTAAATATGTTTGCACTATATGGATATAGTGATTAATCACTGTCAATATACAATTCAGTCAATAGGGTATCAATATTGCATACAACCCTATACACATATAACAGTTTTATGAGCAATACAGTAATTATTTTGAGGATAATATTAATATAAAGTTCAATATTGAGCTCCAGGTGCAAACTAAAACTATTTGGCACCTTGGGCAGAAAATATGTTTGGCACCCACCCCCACCACAATATAATAAAAGGTACCATCGCTGTCCCGAACAGTTTGCCAGTGTCAGCTCTGTGCCCAAACAGCTTACCAGTGCTAGCCCTGTGCCCAAACAGGTTGCCAGTGCCATCCTTGTGCCCAAACAGCTTACCAGTACAATCTATGTCCCCAGACAGCTTGCTAGTGCCACACGGTCAAAAGCAGTAGAAAATGTAATTAAGAAAGTTTAACTTTTTAAAACAGCAAATTTTGCTTTGCTTGCAGAGTTTCTCATTTAAGCGAGATGAACATTAAATACTAGATCAAGGCACAATCGAATATTTGGATATTTGATTTCCAAATAACAGTGGTTACCTCATACAGTTAGCTCGTAAGGGCTCATCCTCTTTCAAGTGCTAGTGCACAAGGAGCCTGGTTAAACCTTAGCAACACTTGCATGCAATAACAATTTGTTACTTGTCTATAGCATTGTATTCTAATATGTCATTCATGTTAGGACACTGTATGTATTTTCCCCCTCCTGGGCTTACCTACAACTGTCTATACCCAATAAACCATTAAATGCATAACTAAATCTAGAATTGCTGAAAACTGAAAGGCATATAAAAATAATTAAATACATGTACAGTACATGCTGTAATAATTTGTTCTTTTACATGGTTACCATTATGTATTTACCTAATGCAAATGTCCTTAAAGGAGCAGTCAATCTATTGTTTTTAACCCCTTAAAGGAAGCATGGGTTAAAACAGACATGTCCTCTTAATGGATACACACAGGTTTAAGCTCTGCTGTGTCTCACAGCTGGTGTGCACTGACAGTGTCAGCAACGCACAGCCAATCAGAACAGGAGCTCGCTCTACTTATCTGATTGTTGTCTGCAGAGTGCAGGGGATTATCTCTGTGCCGGTCACTGAGCAGATCGGGCTGCCTGCTGATCAGAGGATAAACTGGCATGCACTGTCAAAAGTACATGCCATTTTATCGTTATACTAGGACACCTAACTTTTCACTCATGATTCTATTTATTTGAAACACAAGTTAAAAATATAGTTTTGTGTCCCTTTAAGGACAGCGACTGTTTTTACATTTTATGCGGGGTTTGTGTTTATCTGTAATTTTCTCATTTAACCCCTTAGTGACAAGACATTTTGACCTTGACTTTCCCTTGGTGACAATGACTGTTTTTACATTTCTGGGGTGATTGTGTTTAGCTGTTATTTTCTTCTCTCTCACACACTGTACCCACACAAATGATATGTTTTTTTTATCGTCGTAAGAAGGGCTTTCAATAGATACCATTATGTTCATCATATCTTATAATCTACTACAAAAAAAATCATAAAATATGATGACTTTTTCTAACTTTGACCTAAAATCTAATTTACACAAATACAATCATTAAAAAAAAGACCCAGTCTAAATAGTTTCTAAATGTTGCCTCGACATCAAGGCAATAGACCTGCACCGTTAGAGTGGTTTTCGTGATAGATCAAAACCACTTGTTTCACCGCAAGATGTATCAGGCACAGCCATTGTCGGGAACACAGTTCCCGGCAGGACGTGCCTGACACGTCCATTGTTGCGAAGGGGTTAATGTACCCACCCATATTGTATACTGTTTTTATCGGCATAAGAAGGGCTCTCTTTAGATACCATTGTTTTGATCATATTATATAATTTACTGTAATTTTTTTTATACATCTACAAATGCTAAATACCTCCTAAATAGATTGTAATATGTCCTGAGTTTAAAAATATGTTTATATGTGTTTCTGTTGTGGTTTTTTTTTTTTCAAGTTATAGTTTATTAACTGGAAGTAGTGCAGTGATATTGCCTATCCATTTACTCCTATAGTGACCTTTTAATCCTTACTGTCACCTTAAAACTAACCCAACCTGAAGGCTTACTAAGGCTGTATCTTTTTAATGTAATATTATTTGGATGTTGCTGACTGACTCAAAAGGGACAGAAGTGATCATTGATCTCTTCCAACACACATGTAGACACAGGACACACACATGGGGACTTTTTTTAGTAAACTTTCTCCACTTTGGACTTTCATTTCTATAAAATGGACCTATGTGAATTAAAAAAAAACTAACTCGTGACATACTGCACATACCCTACTGCTGAATACAGAGCCACATATTTAATTGGCTGTAACATACTCCCATTTGTTCTGCTTTATTTCTGGAGACACCCATCTGGTATTAGAAAACCTATAAACAATAAAATGTCAAACTGCTATTAACCAGGTACTTTCTACCGTGGAAACTCCCTCTAATTTAAGTTTAATACACTTAATGTCCATTTCATTTTTGCTAGCCACAGAACATAAAGTTAATTAAAAGTAACAGATATCTTTTACCTATTATTTCATTTCTTAGTAAAAAAAACAAAAAAAACCTACATACTATCTGCTCAGTAAACAGGAACCAGCTGGCAAGTGAAGCTATTAGGGCTGTTATTGTTCATATTCAATAAGGGTCCATTAGAAAACATTGTACTGTATACCTGTATCAAGTTTAACAGCTTAACAATTTAGTGCAAAACTAACCATTCATATTAGTGAAACTCAACAAGAACTAGTAGAATTGAGTGAGTCTCACAAATCTAATTTGATTAAGAATAAGATTTTTTTCTTACCTCCTGTGCTTCCCACATTGCATTTGATTTTGTTGACAAATTTACTAGAATTGCCAAGTGATGCTAAAGTCAATCATTATACGTAAGTTACTGAAGGGATGGGTTTTAATACCACTCTTGGTAATTAAAATACTAGTTATTATTTGAGAAAAAGTAGAGATATGAAATAATTGAAAACATGAAAATGGAGGAAATTCTCCACAGTTAAATAATATTTAGACAGTTTTTTACCCACATTGTAGTGCAGCGCAAGGGGGCAGTGTCTTTGCAGGCTGCCAGCCCAACCCCTCCCACATCGCGGGTGTCATAAAGTCAGAACGTCGGGTGTCACATGACATCCGGGCACTTAATAGGATGACAAGATGGTCTGTGCCTCCGCCCCCACGCTGTGAAGTAGAGCGGCGTCTCTTTCACTGGGAGTTGCTGGCAGCATAAGTAAGTGCTTACAGGGTATCAGATTTCTGATGGCATGGGGAGCGTGACCAGCACTTACTTATGCTGCCCGTGGCTCCCAGTGAAGCAGACTCTGCTCTACTTCACAGGGTGGGGGTGAAGCTTCACCTCTTAGCAGTATGCTCCGCCCACTCCCCTTAAGTAACAATAGGGGGGAGGTGAGAGCAGAGGAGGGGGGAGGAAAGCAGAGGAGGGGGAGGAGAGAACGGAGGAGGGGGGAAGAGAAAGGAGGAGGGGAGGAGAGAACAGAGAAAGGGAGGAGAGAAGGGAGGAGGGCAGTAGAGAACAGATATGGGGAAGGCAGGGGAGAGAGAACAGATTTGGGGGTGGAGGGGGAGGGAGAACAGATATGAGAAGAGAAGGAGATAGAAAATATATGGGGGAGGAGGGGAGAGAGAACAGATATGGGGGAGGAGGGGAGAGAGAACAGATATGGGAAGGAGAAGGAGAGAGAAAATATATGGGGGAGGAGGGGGGGAGAGAAAAGATATGGGGGAGTTGGAGAGAGACAGACATGGCAATGAAGAGGAAAAGGACAAACATTGGAAAGGAGAGACACATACATGTAGGGAGAGGATAGAGACAGGCATGAGGAGGGAGAGTAGACATCCATGAGGGAGGGGATAGAGACAGGCATGAGGAGGGAGAGTAGACATACATGAGGGAGGGGATAGAGACAGGCATGAGGATCGAGAGTAGACATACATGTAGGGAGAGGATAGAGACAGGCATGAGGAGGGAGAGTAGACATACATGAGGGAGGGGGTGCACCGGAACACTTAAGGCCGGCCCTATGTGTATACATGCTGTTTTCAGGCTCCTAGGGTGTTTTTTTTTTTGCTAGCTCCTTAAACTAAATAAAATTTCTCAAGCCTTGAGCTATAGTTGGTGCCATTCTAGCATACCATGTTATACAACACTCAACAAAAGCTTACTATCATTGCTCAAAACAGGCACATTTCTAAAAAGAATTGTCTTAATCAAGTGATATTGCCTGCTATATGTAGTGCTAAATACTAGCCAAAATTATGCTGCATGAGATCGAATCTGCCAGCACCCCAAGTATGCTGGTGATACTTTACAACACAGAAATCCAAAACTAGTAAATCCAGCAGCGAGAAATGCTCTACCTGCCACGACATACATTGTGTGAAAGGAGCCCCCTGGATTATCAGAAAGGGAGGTATAACTGCTGACCCATAACTGATAATAAAATTCCATTAATAATAATACTCTGTGTGATATACTATGGTTGGTTTAAACCAGTGGTGTCCAAACTTTTTTCAAAGAGGGCCAGACTTGATGAAGTGAACATGCGTGAGGGCCGACCATTTTGCCTGACAGTTAAAATTAAGTACAAATGAACTATTTTATGCAAACTTTATTGCAAACGATTTGAATGACAATTCTAAACAGTAGTAAAATCACTCTGCCTTTCATATCTGAAGGCCAGATGAAAAAAAAACAACACAGGATGCTGAAATATACGTCATACGCGCGCCCGTTCACGTGACCTGTCGGCACAATCGCCGGGAAGCCGAACAGGCAGCATGGAGGGACAATTATGCCATCCAGAAGCCCAGGAATATTATGCCAGTCAGATGCCCAGTAATATTATTTCATTCAGATGCCCAGTAATATTATGCCATTCAGAGCCCAGTAATATTGTGCCATTCAGATGCCCAGGAATATTATGCAATTCAGAGCCCAGTAATATTATGCCTTTCAGATGCCCAGGAATATTATGCCATTCAGAGCCCAGTAATATTATGCCAGTCAGATGCCCAGGAATAGTGTGCCAGTCAGATGCCCAGGAATATTATGCCAGTCAGAGCCCAGTAATATTATGCCTCTCAGATTCCCAGTAATATTATGCCTCTCAGATGCCCAGTAATATTATGCCTCTCAGATGCCCAGTAATATTATGCCAGTCAGATGCCCAGTAATATTATGCCTCTCAGATGCCCAGTAATATTATGCCAGTCAGATGCCCAGTAATATTATGCCTCTCAGATGCCCAGTAATATTATGCCAGTCAGATGCCCAGTAATATTATGCCTCTCAGATGCCCAGTAATATTATGCCTCTCAGATGCCCAGTAATAATATGCCTCTCAGATGCCCAGTTATATTATGCCTCTCAGATGCCCAGTAATATTATGCCAGTCAGATGCCCAGTAATATTATGCCTCTCAGATGCCCAGTAATATTATGTCTCTCAGATGCCCAGTAATATTATGCCTCTCAGATGCCCAGTAATATTATGCCTCTCAGATGCCCAGTAATATTATGCCTCTCAGATGCCCAGGAACCACCCTCCTCTCCATCACTTACCTGGTAGCTGCTGCTCCGTGTCCCTGGACGGACACCTCCTCCCTGCAGAGAAAAGCCCGCGAAACGGCCGAAATCTCGCGTCTCGCGAGAATTGGACTTAGAAAAAAAAAGAGACATTGATCAGCCGTGTCTCTGGGGCCGTATGGAAGTAAAGGACGGGCCGCAACTGGCCCGCGGGCCGCACTTTGGACATGACTGGTTTAAACTAATGTTACAATGTCGTACTGAACTTATAAAGGTGCTTGAGTTCCCCAGAATTCCCTCTTCCTGCCCAGCACAAGCAAGGGGATCCCTGCAATCTGTTTTTGTCTGCAGCCGTCTCTGTGCAGTGCCTAAAAGAAAAGCTTTAACACAAAAAATAAACCCCCCAAAAAATTGCCCTGACTCCTGATAAATAATTATTAAATATTAAGGGAGAATATGTGTTTGATTTGGGCATTATGATGTCGAGCTCAGCAGAGCAGCTGGTGCACCTAACTTGCCTGTCTTTATTCGCAATAATGCCCGTTTTTATTCACATCGGCTCATATTTACTATTTGAGTGTTAAATGTTTCGTACATTGCCAAAGGTGCTAAGTGCAAAAATAGTTTTACATTTAAAATATATTTGCGTTTTTTTAGTACACGTCCCGCATAGTGGCCCATTTTGATGTTCCCGTTTCCTAACCTTAAAGATGTTGGTATTGTTCCAAACAAGCAGTCAGTAGGTATAGGATGATATATCACTTGTCCTATCCGGCTGGTTCTGCAGTGAACTATGACATAGAGACGAGGAGAGTTGGGTTAAGTATATAATCTTTATTTTGGAGTTGGTCAGGCAGGTGGATCAATGGGCTGTAAAATATCTGCTTGATGTCTTTCTATTCTCTTTGTAGAAGGAAGACCTGGTTTATTCAAGTTGGGTACGGCCTTTTCTACTCCATGGGTCTTGAGATAGTTTGTGTCCATCGATAAATGTATGTTTGTTCCGACAAGATACGCCAATCGTTTGAGGAGTAATAGAAACAGGTTGGAACAGTAAGGGAATAGAGACCCCGGGACCCATCACTGGTGCTTACAGCAGCTTCCAGGGAAATGTAGACCCAACTTATTACATTTTGTCTAGAAGACTATGGGAGCTATTCACTATAAAGTTGAATGTGAGTTGACCGCGATATATACTTAAACCACTAGTTTAACTATATATCGTGCAGAAACAAACCTAGTATATTTATCCTGCTTGAAGAGCTCAATAGGGGCTTAATTCCCAAAATGAATAGAAGGACAGTCTTTACGTCATATCGGAAGAAAATATAAGAATTCTAGGCCACTGTCCTTTGGGGCTGTGTAGCTCAGGGTAATTAAATTCCTTTGAGATAGTTTTGTCTTCAATATATTTGTAGCCATAACATTTGTAGATGTCAAATGGCATAATTCCCCAAAAATGTAATTTAACTATTGTGTTTTTACATCTCAAATCTAATATCTTACTTTACAACAAAGAATGAATTTTGAATGACACTAGGTTATACACTAATAATTTGACTTGGCATCTTGCCCCGGTGATAAATGGTTAAAGCAAAAATAGTTTCCACTTCTGGGCTCAGTTGTTTTAATTAAGTAAAATTGCCACTGTTCAGAGATTACCTAACTTTTCTTGCAGAGACTGACAGCACTGACAGCAAGAAAAAAAATCACTTCAGACGGGTGTGTCTAAATTACTAACTAAAGGGGATGAAAGAAAAGGAAATAAAAATGAGGGAGGTGTGGAATTGGGAGGTGGACAAGGAGGGATAAAAAGAACTGAGATTTTAGAAGGGAGGGGCCCACAATATAGACTTAACCCTTTATATGAGAAAAAGGCATATAAAATCCTCTGCCGTAGCAGTGCTGACATTTTCATAAGATTATACAATGGACAGTATTTTAACGATGGTGTAATATGTATAAAGATATACATATTATAAACATATATAATATGTATAAAGATATGGATAAATATGGCCAGTTAAGGCAGCTCTATGGGAAATTCAGTGAACACAGATTGCTGCAGATACTTTGTCACCATGATCAACACCATGATCTACATGCACAGAAATGATGTCTAGATTAGTTATCTATTGTTTAATGTGGGGCCACATAGCATCCCTATTATTTTAAGGGGCTGGATATAATTAAATTAATGATGTCATACTGGTATAATGCAGGCTGCAAAGTAAAGCCAAATTCAGCCCAGAGTTGTGGCAACTAAGGCACTAGCCTCGGGTGCACAGATGAGTGGGTTTAGCGATTATAGCTGGCTGAGCAGAAAAGGTATGATAGTCCACATCAGTATTATAAATTGGGAGCTACACTGTATATTTTTTCCCCCTAGCTATATACTGATAGAAGCAGCACTCGGTGCCTTGCTAAGTATTTGCTAATGGGAGTTACAACACAGCAGTCAATGTCTTGCTAACTATACACTGATGTGAGCTCCATATAGGGGAAGGTGGTGCACTTTTTTGTTGCTGCCTCAGGCTCAGAAGAAGCTAGCTGTGTTATGGTTATATCTGTGGACTTCCAGCTGGAACAGAAAGTCTAGATCACTGTAATACAACTGGTTAAAATACTGCCTAAAATAACACTGTTGTAATGTAACTTTAAAACCTCTTGATTAACTCTTTGCAACTAACTTACTGCACAGTTTGTATCTACACAACATACATTTGGCAGTGACTATTATCCGTTTATTTCTAAGGTATCAATAAACCACAAACCTCCTTGAGTTTATAGATAAAGCCCTTTAGAGGAGAACTGTAGGCACAAAATTAACTTATGCATTCTTGAACTTGGCATAAAGTGTAGATGTCCTAACTAGAATACAAATAAAGTAGTAAATGAGCTCTCTTTGGTCTGTATATCCCTATCACGGGGCGGACATGTTGTTTATAATCGTGGATTTAATTCCAACACCTTAGTTTAGATGAAGGAAGAGCTGACCTACGATTTCCAATGTGTCAATCCATGCATAGAGCTACTTGGAGCAAAGAGAGCTCAGTAAGGTTCTTTAATTGTATTATTTCCTTAAAGCATTTCTTATTAAAACAGCTACACTTGATGTAATCTTTAATTAAAAGGAAATCATTTTATTGCCTACGGTTGCCCCGTACGTCAGTTCTGTTTTACTCTCATTCGCCCTTGCCTCTTTATAGCTTGTTAACCTTTGTAGCACTTTTCCATGACACGAAGGAAGTTACAGCATTATATATGATGTCACAAATGTTACGCTTAGGATTATTATTATTCAGAGGCAGCAAATTCTAACTTACAGTGAAACATTACATGAAATAACATATGCAGAAATACATAGATAGCGATAAGAGTATTTTGCCATCATAATAAATTGGGCTAGATGAATATTTGTAGACTTTAGGAGCCACACCAACCAATAAAGGAGCCAGTCTGGTTATATTCAGTGGAAATTGGAACATCTACATCCAATATTTAGTCTCTGATATAATTCCTATCCAGCATTCCATCTTCCTCTTTCTTTGTGGCTCAGTCCGTGTTAACTTCCATAAAACCAACTTGAACTGGACAACTTCCTCAATGTGAACTTGAACCTTTACAAGCCACTTTCATTGCTTGAACGAGACTGCCAATCAGATATCATTCTTCTTGCAATATTTTATAACTTCCAACTTTTGCAAATCTAGCATTCTTAGTGCTATCCTGAAAAAACCCAGGGGGGGGTGGGTAATGTTTGCCTGTGTCTTTAATAAAATCATGACTCTTCCATCATGATAATAGAAAAATCTTCCATTTGTTTTAATTAAAAGGTTTCCAATTGGCAACTTTCCCCCAGTTAACCCCTTCAGCGCTGTGACTGTTTGATTATTTGACATCAGACCACCATCGCTAGGTACCCTTACAAAGTATTATCCCTACTTGAATTTTGCCTTTAATCTGACAAAGGATTAATTAATGAGTTGTTTGATTAGCAGACTGCTAGTCGTTTAAATCCTCTCACCCCAGATGGTATGGTTTCATTACTGAGGGCACAAGACACATTCCATCTGTGTGCCACAGTCCATAAAGTGTCAATTTAATTAAGTGCACTGATGAAGGGATGATAGGTGTTAAACAAGGGAGGACACCAAGAAGGACACAAGGAGGATACCTGTAAGCAGTGCTCCAATCAACAACTCATCATTATTACACTGTTGTGCATACCGTATTTTTGTTTCTATTCTTTGCATTGCCATATGTGACCTGTAAGTACCACTATAGCTCCAAATATCCACTCCCTCTCTTTTACTAGTATTTATCTCCTGTGCACACCACATACCATTTCTACGAGTAACATGAATCTCAATATGACTATACTGATATTCTTAGTAACACTTCTCTCACTCCAATCATGTTCCCCTCTTTACACCCTTATGCACACACCTTAAGTTGGAAAATAAATCCTTATACACCATGACCTGCTCTGTTCCATTCATTTATATGCTGAGTGCTGGTGGCAAGTGTTAAAATCCAGCCTTCCTACTCACTCCTAAGAAACTGATAAAACCTCCCAATTACAGTAGTACCAAGCAAAACATGGTTAACGCAAAAAATACCAGACTCTGCCCTTGCAATACAAAGAGAAATGACAGAGCAAAGAGAAGTCATTGTTATTTTATGTTTACAAGTCAATAAAGTTCACCCCTTTACAAAACAATAGCTCTCCTGCCACCTATAACTTCAACATCAGGTACAATTAATATCCTGTTCTCTAAACCAATCACTGTTGCTGGAATCAACTTACCTTTCTGATGTAACCCAGCTCGTCAGTAAAACCGTAGCTCAGACCAAATAAGTCAAATGTTGGTTTTTAGAGATTTTAATATTGATTGGCTGTATTCTAAAAATAATAAATTGTGCGCACTTTGTAGTTTTAACACGATTAATGGAGACCATGACATCCTATTGCAAAGACGTAAAAATCCAGGTATTGGTGATCATCCGCTACCCGGGCTTCAATATTATGATCACAATATGTGACCATTACTAACAGCGCCTTCCTCTCCCAGTCATGTGCTGTGAGCCCCAAGGCTCACTACTCAGCCCCCTGCTATTCACATAATTCAGAGCTGATCTGCCTGACGTCTGCAAATCCTCAACTGTACATATGCAGATTACACCATAATTTACACATGTGCACGTTATCTGTACTATCAACCCAAATCTACTACAGCTTGAGGCTGTGCACCAAGACCAGTTTACAGAGAAAAGTGGATCACACATGAACTTTTCATAAACACTGAAAAAACTGTATCAATGCTCCTTGGAACAGTACATAGATACCTAAGTTCCTAATAAAGTAAAAAAAAATTATGCAGGGCTGGCCTTAAGTGTTCCGGCGCCCTGTGCCGGCTTCCCCCGTGGTGCCCCCCGTCTCTTTCACCCCCCTATGTATGTGTCTCTCTCCCTTCCCATGTTAGTCCCTTTCCTCTTCCTTGCCATGTCTGTCTCTCTCTCTCCCTCTGTTCTGTCTCTCTCCTCCCCTTCCTCTGTTCTGTCTCTCTCCCCCGTCCCCTGTTCTGTCTCTCTTCTCCGTCCCCTGTTCTGTCCCCCCTCCCCCTGTTCTGTCCCCCCCTCCCCCTGTTCTGTCTCTCTCCCCTCCCCCCCGTTCTGTCTCTCCCTCTCTCCCACCCCTCCCCTGTTCTGTCTCTCTCTCCCCCCCTCCCCCTGTTCTCTCTCTCTTCCCCTGTTCTGTCTCTCCCCCCTGCCCCTGTTCTGTCTCTCTCCCCCTCCCCCTGTTCTCTCTCCCCCTGTTCTGTCTCTCCCCCTGCCCCTGTTCTGTCTCTCTCTCTCTCACCCCTCCCCTGTTCTGTCTCTCCCCCATCCACTGTTCTGTATCTCTCTCTCTCTCTCCCGCCCCCCCTCCCTTTGCCTGCAAAGGTGGATCCAGGGAGGGGGTGGAGCTAACCAGCTCAGTGGTGTAGCTCCGCCACCACCCTGTGAAGCAGAGCAGAGTCTTAATGCAAGCATGGGGAGCCGAGCAGCACTTTCTCTGGCTGCCCGCAGCTCCCCGTGAAGCAGACGCTGCTCTGCTTCACAGGGTGGGGGCGGAGCTACACCTCTCAACCGGTTAGCTCCGACCCCTCCCTGGACCTAGAAGAGCTTGCCGAGCAGAGAGCTGGTGAGGGGGGATCTTTTGATCTTGCCTTTTTGTTTTTTGTTTTTTTTAACGGGCGCGCAGGTGCCCCCTGGGGTGTTGCGCTCGCGCATGTCGCACACCCCTAAGGCCGGCCCTGCAACTATGCATCGAGGCAAAACTTAACATAGTCAGTTCTTTCAAATATCTAGTTATGGGACTAGACCCCAATCCATCTTTTGACCCCCACATGAGAAAACCTCTCATCAAAACTTTATCTTAAACTAAGTGCCCTGTACAGAAACAAATCCTGCCTAAGCTAGACAATAAGGAAACCTGATAGTACACAAATGCTAATGTCAGTCATTGAGGTTGTAGTGTTTGCATCTGCACTGTAAACCCACCTACAAAACTTGCTATATTATTTAACTCATTCTGCTGCTTGGTGCTACAGTGTAATTACATTGCTTATTGCATATCCGCATCGCTTGGCACAGGACAGTCCCGACTTGTGGGGTCTGTCACTCTCTCCCAAAGATCTCTAGCTCTGTCCAGCTTTTCGGGACAGAGGTAGAGCTTGGTGGGACAATGGGATTCAGGACCGTAATCCTGCTGTCCTGATCTCATTCTCCGTTGTCTGGGAAGAAAGCATACTGCCTATGCACAGCATTATTCACACGTGCAGTAGAGCTGTCAGGACAAGTGACAGTGCCACTGCACATGAGTAAAAAGCAATACTATTGCACAATGCAAAAAGGAAGTGGCTCGATTTCCTACAGAGCACCACAATTGTAGAATAACTTGCAGAGCTGTCAGTTTCATGAACTATATACTCAGTTTATCTTATTAAATAATGGTAAAATAAGAGAATTATTCATGTATCCATGATACACATGGTACATACGTCATTGGAGATAAATACAAACATTTCTAGAACTAATGCTAAAAATGTCTCTATCATTGAAACTTAAATTTGGATTTAAAGGTGTTAAATGGTGGAGACTGTCCATAGTATTTATGGAAAACTATCAATAAACATAAATATTAGTAAACATAAACATTTATTTAAAAACCAAAGAAAACAAGTTACCTGCGCTCTCTCCTTTATGTATTTTTAAAACAAATGGAGAAGCCGCCCATCCCATGTGTTCCCTATTAAGGGTTAATAATGTATAGGGGTGTATATAAAAAATACCCCTTTCTGTCTCATTAGAGATTTGTGCCAGAGGCTCAAAGAAGCAAGGTGAATGGTTAGAGTTAGGACCCACCTAGGGGGGGTCTGCCTTGACGTTGGCAGGTGGGCTCATCCTCTCATGGCCATTGGAGTTAACTAAAAAACCTCCATTTGTTTTAAAAATATATAGGGATAAAGGAGAGAGCGCAGGTAACTTGTTTTTCTTTGGTTTTTACTATATATTGGGGCTGATGTGTACTGTAGTCGTTGCAGCCGCCCAGTGATGGGAGTGAGTGCAGGACTTTTCTTTCTGCATTTATAAACATTTATTTTATGGGGATCCTGGTAGAAGAGTGTAAAAAATATATTCACTGAAACTGAACTGACAAGTGAACTGCAAACACCAGGTAGCTGAGCTGCAAAGATTTACAAGTTGCAGAGTTTTTCAAATTAATTATTTCTTGCATTGAATAGTGGAGGTAAATTCAATCACAATGTTGGTGTCAATATTCCTAAAAAAATAATCTAGAGGTAGAAATATTCCAATTAAAATCTTTTTCTTTCACTGGAGTCTTTACTAAGACTTTGCTTGTCTCTGAAGCATTTCAGTGTTTACCACATTATTGGAGCCTTGCTAAATAGCCCATTGTATATCTTCTCTTTGATAAACTTGGCAGTGTTTTTGTATCTATTTATGCCAAGATGTAGTGATGTCATCATGGATTTCAAGTATGGTCATGACTCAACAAGTATTAGTTTATGTATAACTTCATAAACTATCATCGAGATTGAAAACTGAGAACAGGATTGGCATTTTCTGGGACTTGGTGGTCTCTCCCTAGTTTTCCCCACTAATGTACTGCCGCATGTTTGTTTTGTAGATCCATAAAAGTTTACTTTTACCACCAACAAATACATTTTTCTGCCAACTTTAATCTGAAAATATGCATCTTACTCTCTAATAGACATGTGCATTCGTTTTCAGACGAAAATAGCATTTTCGTCCATTTGTACAAATAACGAAAACGAAAAACGAATGCTAAATGAATGAAATGAATTCGCCCATTCATTTATTCGGATGCCAAGAGCCACTCTGATATGTCGAATTCAAATTCCGTCTCAATTTCAGCTAAAGTTACTGTATGCAATGCTAATAGCATTACATAACCCTAAAATAGAGGTGAAATAGAGTCGAAAAATGTCAAATTCCACCGAATTGACCTAACTGTTGAATTCCACAGAACAGAGTAATCAGACATTGAGTATTCATATCGGATTCGTTTTTATTCTGCATAACATTATGCTATACAGAAGAAAACTGATCCTAAAAGAATAATGACTGTCTTATGACTCTGATCTGATGAATTAATCCATACAACTAGTATATTATACTTTAAACTACACTTTAGTTAGGTGCATTTCGACTAAACAGTGTTATGGCGAGCCAGCACAGCAGTGCTTGCTTTCAGTCTGAATAAAATCATTTATATACTATATGTCTGTCTGTATTTGTCAATTTTGTATAATGTGTTATTAAGAATTTAGGTCCAGCCGGACTTTACCTTTGTCCCACTTTTCGGAAGAGAGGTAGAATTCATCAGAACAGGGGAAATTTGTCTGGGACACTGGAGACTAAATACTGCGCATGTGCAGTGCTGCCTGGTTTTTTAACAGCGTGACCGCGCATGCATGGTGGCGCTGTCAATCTGCTTCCCAGGGATACTGTCAAAGCATGCATGAACCATATGTCTTAAGGGGTCACTAAAGGGTAAATTGCACAAGAGAAATTGTAGGGGAATTAAGACAGGTATTTCAAACTTAAGTCCAAAGTAGCCTTAATAAAGGTTACTGGCCCTTTAAAGCCAACAAATAATGTGTGAAACTGTCAACTGTTAATATTATATAAACCGCAGTTTTTGTTTTTGTTTTTTGAAATTTAATATGCAGCATATCAAATATTTTTTATACACTTTTATTAATATTATTTGAATCACACTTTTGGGTTTACATCTACACCACTAAAATTTTACTTTATGTGTTTCGATCTGCTTGATCTCAACAAAATGATGTCCATAAGCTTCTATATCCGAATTTCCCAACCACTTAGCGACAAATTTCGACAGCTCAATAGCATAGGTAAGGGATGAAATTCGGATGATTTCACCTCTTTCAACCAAATTCTCCAACCTTATACTATTGAAGTGAGGCCATTTTCGTCCATTGCTGCATTCATTTTTTTTTTTATTCGTATGAATGAACATTTCATGTTCATTCAATACATAGTATAATGTTGGGGAATTTGGATGAAAGAGATGAATTTCGACAGCTCAATGGCATAAGGTAGGGGATGAAATTCACATGATTTCGACTCTTTCAACCTAATTCTCCAATGAGTGAACTATTTTCTATTCGTATTAATGAATATAATGAAAAGAAAATAATAAACAAATTTAATCTGAAACGAATGCAGCAAAAGACGAAATTTACTTTGGACGAAACAAATAACATTTTTAAACTAAAATTTTAGTTTTGCCTGTCTCTACTGTCTAACTGCAGCCAGCATCAATAAATATATAATTAGTGGCACTGTATGGTTATATTATATCTCTTTTTGAGCTAATTAATGACACAAATTAGCCAATTTGAAATTAGGCTGAATTAGAGAACATTCCTACAACCAGTCAAAAGCATTGGTTTGTACTATCTGCAAATAGCCTGGTCACTGGTAATACCAAGAGCTTAGCATCCCACATACAACACGCCAGCAGAGCAGCAGGAGTTCTTACAACCCATAGGTAACTTTAGCACAGATATATAACTTTACAGCATACATCATGGACGTCTTATCAATATTTTGTGTAAATATATATATATGGCAACTATTGGGATCTAGAATTTCTTTGATGCTTAGCCGTCCAAACCTAGTGTGGCAGGACTATTTTCTGAGGCATTTCTTCCTATATAATAAAAGTTACCATCCCTGCAATTTCTTACTGGACACATATAAATTTACATGCTGCAGTAGAAAACACGAATATGTGACCAGGAAGAAATCAATTAATTAATTTGGCTCTGAGGGATCCACTACTTGATTTTTTAAGGAGTCTAAACCAATTTCCGCAATCTGGATACTCAATGGCCTCCTATTTTGAGCCAAACTTTGCCTGGGTAATACATAGTATCCCTCTTACTCAAAAGGGGCAAAGTACAGAAATGGCCCGAATTCAGCTATAATAGCCAATCTGTGGGCATTTCAGTTTGCTTGTAGCTGGTAAATTGTACTTTAAAGTTAACAAGAATAAATACAAAATGAATAATAAATGGAAAAATTAATGTATATAACATAATTATACTCATTTTTACATTTTTATATGTTTATTTACTTTATATTCATATATTTTTGTAATTTATTAATATTTTAATTGATTATTATTTCATCATGATCTGGATTATTTCGGGAGGATTTAGGCTATTTTCGCAATAGCTGAAGTCCTCCTATTGACTTCTATGGAAGGATTTCGGCTATTTTCCCTACAGTTGAGGTCCTCCTGAAAGTGCACCACAATGAGGTGTAATGCTCTCCATATAAGTCTGTTAGGAGGATAGAGGCTACTATTATGGTCGGCCGAACTCCAGAGGAGACAGTCATAATGGCTGATCATGTTGGTGTTCTCTGTAGTCCAAATTAAGAGGCCATTTCACTGATGTGATCCAAGATGGGTCTTATTTTGGAGATCCAGTTTGTAAAAAGAAAAACCCATAAAATACATGGTACAGTCAACTTCACAGCAGTAACTGTTTCTAGAAAGATATCTGACTGGACAACTAACTCATGTAATAATGGCTTTCAGTTTTTTTTTATCTCTCTAACAAACATGGCAGCTGAGTAGAACTGGTTTCCCTAGATTATCCATCATGTTATATTATTTTTTTTATTTAACCTTTTAAATGCTGAGTTCTCTATTTTTCTTACATGTTTGCACCTGTGGATGTTTTTAGGCCCATCCAATAACCTGGCACATGCTTTCATATTATACTATTTACTTTTTCTGGTATGCCAACATCTATCTCTATTTTGAGGCCCCTCTCTAGCAATCTGATTAAAACATAAACCCACCTCAGTGCAACAACAGACTTCCCCGCTCTCTACTCACTCATGCACCAAGTGTTCAAATGTCATGCTAAGCATTGTGGGCTTTAATCTTTCGGCCATCTTTAACGCTTTTACCACTATGTTCTCTTTACCTTTTAAACTAAAGCTATAGTGGTAAGCCTTAGTAACTCCTTTACTTAATACAATTCTAAACATTGCTAATCCCGTACAATCATTTTTTTTATGTCCTACAAAGTAATACAATGTTATTTTTCATGAAAAATGAATGTGCCCATTCCTTAAAATGCTAGAGGAATGTTGCATGCATGTCTAAAAACAAATACATTGACAAAAAGGGTCATGATTGTATCTGCCATGTGATTAATTTATTCAAAGATATGCATTATATGTTACTCACTGAAAAGACAGGAGCTACTTGATATGCAAGAACTGTTCTCATAAAAACCTGTAATTCTACATTCCATATTCAAAGAGTAATCAAAAGTTTATATATTTTATTGCAACCTAGTTTTGGAAGTCAATGTTGTTATCGACCACATTGAGCAAAATAACAACTCAGCCTGTAAATAAGAGAGTCCAACAGGTAATTTTGTCTTGACAAGGAAAGGGTCTAAAATTTGTAATAAATGCCTCATCATGTGTCAGCTAGAACACTGAATTACAAACTAGATTAGTAGGTTCTATAAAATTGGTCCATCTGGGGAAAGGGAGTCCCCACATCTTTGAACCCTACTTCCTCTTAAACTATGTGAGGTGTGTTTTGTACAGTTCTTCTACCACTAAAAGCTATGCATGGTTGTCTCTCCATTTTTTATTATTGTCAGAAAAGCTGGACACCTCGTTACCATCAAGCTTTACGAAACCAAACTAATTTAAACACAAAACTACAGGTCCACTATGATCTTATTTTATTACATTTTTTGCATGACCTTAAACATGGTCAATATTTTGCATGCACAGACACACACAGTTTTTGTATATTTGAGCATGTAGAAAAAATACATGCTTTACCTACTACTGAATTGTTTTAGGACTGGAGTGTACAGTCTGTACTGATTTGCACATTCTGTGCAATTCCCAAACTGAAATGGATGAATGTTGCATAAATATTAAAAAATAATAATACATAATTTTTCTAGTAAGATATATGCTGAAAGAGGCAACAAATTTCAAGAGTTCTTGGCGTGCATTAATCTCTACAAAACACAGACAGGTTAGATCACAAGTAAACCCATATTCAGTGTCACTACTAAAGAACATACTACCATGAGTGACTTTTCAAAACCTGGAGATCTCTAGGGCCCTGTACATCAAAATCATGCTAGAGTGAGATCCTTGGGGCCAGAAGCACAAACTACTTTAACAGCTGCAACCAAAATGCAAATATCAACTTCACTGGGCATTTGTTTGTATACAAAGGATGACAAACAATACCAGTGTTACTTCCAGTTTCATGTAATAGAGTTTACAACTCTTGGAGTATTTACCGCCCTCAGATCTCATGCAAAAAGTGTCTGTGGATCACAGACAACTCACCTCCATCCTGCCTTCTTTTCCATTCTTTCTTGGTCATCCCCACTCACTTTTTCTTTTTTTCCTTCTCTCTCTGTACTTGCCTCCACTTCTCCCCCATTACCCTTTCTTTTTCTTCTTACCTTTGACCAAACGTCCTCTGACTGTTTGGTGTATGCCATTTATCAGCCTTAGGTTACTTTACAGGGTTCTTGCTCATTTACTCCTTTACAACTCAATACGTTTGTTTATTGTCTCAAAAATACCAATACATATTGATTTACATCTAAACAATTAATTATCCTCAACTGACGGGTTGCAAAACATAAACCATATTAGCCACATTGAAAGAATTCTCCAAAAATCTGACTAGTCCAACTCCGCTCTGAGAATTATCACAAGATTGCGTGCTATTTTTGTTATCTTTAATAGGTGCAAGTTCAGATTACCAAGGCGATCAATTTTTAACAAACAAGTAATCCGGGCTTGTCAGGTGGAGGTGCTGGTTAAAGGCTAAGGATAACAGCACCTGAAGTGCAAGTAGTAGAATGTTTAAAACTACGTCCAAGAGGGGGTGACATTATACAAAAACTCACTGCCAAGAGAGGTAGTGCTATCCATCACAATAGATGCATTTAAAAATGGTCTGCATGTTTTTTTTTTTAGAAAAGCAGAACATACAGGGCTATTAATAATAGGATAAGCATTAATAATAGAGCTTATTGATCCAATAGGAAATCTGATTGCTCCTTGGAGTCAAGAAGGAATTTTCCCCCCTGGGAGGCAAAATTCGAAATAGCTTCCTTAGGGGGGTTTTGCCTTCTTTTGGATCAAAAGCTGGAATGATAGGTAGAAGGATTGAACTTGATGGACTGGTGTCTTTTTTCAACCTAAATTACTATGTTACTATGTTAGCTGCAGAGAAACATTTTGGATTTTTACATTGGGGACTCGTATTCCATAGGCCTCAACAAAGAATACGATGTGTCCTGTTTCTTTAAATAAATGTTATTTGTGAAAAATCTCTCTTTTATTACTAAAGTAAACATTCTATTTATCATGTGCAAGATGAAAAAAATGACAAAACTAATGGTGTATTGTTTTTATCTACACAAATGAAAACACCTATGTCTATCACATGCATTTTTTAAGAATCTCTATAATATATTGGAAACTTGTATATCTTTTCATCTTTCACTACTGCCTTTTCCCCCCTTCGTACTACACCCACTGTATCACATTAGTAACAAATCCTTTACATCTGCTGAAGAGTGTTACATGAAGCGGATTGGCCTTTCTGTTGTATGATGTCACTATTTTTTTATACTATTTTAATGTTGTTTATACACTTAGAATTCAGCTTACGATTAAGCACCAGGTGCACGAAACACATCAAGCTTTTTCACCTATCTGACTTGCACTGACTGCTGCTGTGGATTTATATTTTTGTATGTTACAATAAACACCCCTTCCCCTCCTATTGGCTTCTTGAGTGCCGTTTCGGCTTTTTTTTTTTTAACAGAACAAAACAAATTAAAGAATTAAAATACAGTAGGACACTATGAATCCAAAAGTAATAGTAATAGAAACATTGTAATAACAATGAAATAAACAAAATAGTTATATTGTAAGTAACACAATAATAAACAGATTTTACCATACAGTGAAAATAGGGAACACTTACTTTTTTTTCTGCACAAATTGTTTGAATATTTAAAACACACAATATTTACTGGAATCAATCTAGGAGTTTTTGTGTTACAACTGTTGGGAAAAAATAATTTCTGTTACTTGAAATATCGCGTAGTGTAGTCATTTTAAATAAAAATGCCTTAATTAAAAAAAATACAAATAAATATTGGGCTATGTATAGCTCTATCAGGAGGCAGATATCTTTGGTCAAATCGTCTGACCTATTTGAACCTATGTAAACAACATGTCGACCACCTGATAGAGTTATACAAAGAATATGAAAATATAAAAAAATTCAGCAAATTTCACAAATTGATATAAAAAAATTTACATATGGGTAATATAAATTTCCCAAATATGATAGAAATTGATATAGAGCCACATTCTCCTATAGCAAATCATCTGCTCTGGAAATCAGAGCTTTTAAATCTTATATATAACAAACAATTATAAAACTTAACAAATACAATGAAACGTTCCCAATGGCGATCGGGTGGAGGAGGGGGTGGTCTATCAATTAGTAGTTGGAAGGGTGTTAAGGAGCTGTTTCTTTACTAATTTTCCATAATAAATATTAAAATTTGCATTAATGTTTGAATTTAAAACACAAACCTTTGTAATGATAGTAAAATAGCAAAAGATAAATAATCTCTGTCAAATGGTTTCACCCAATGTTTTCAGTTGTTTTGTAACATTGTGCTGGTATATTGTATTTTCAACCAAGCAGAGAATAACCTTAGCCAGAGCATACTCATATATCTAATTAAGACTAGGTAATGCTTTATAAATATGATTCACATGATAATTTAATTTCTGCTTAGGCAGAGAAAACTTCCCAGGGGATTATCAGGTTTTACAGAAGGATAGTAAGAGCAGATCCGTGAATACGTATACCTACGTATAAATATATATATATAAGTAAGTAAATGACTAAAGCTAGTGGTTGCATGTTGGCAGAAATGGGGCTAAAACATGCAAGAAAAATCAAAATGGTCAAAAATGCCAGGTAACCAGGTGTATTAATCCCATATCAGACAAATGACTAACCCATGTTAAATTCTACTCCCAGTGAGTAATACAGGGAGTAAGCTCTCTCATAGCAATAAAGCACTCATAGGAGCAAGTGTGTTCAATGACACACAATATTTATACACCTTATAGAGGTATCGTATCAAAATAAAAAAATGTTTTTTGGAAGGTACACAGGTTTCCTCCAGTGTGTCACCATGGGAACTTTGATTAATGGCCTGAAATTGTAATGTATTATATCTAAACAACAGATCTTAGAGTGAACTTGAAGCCAAGTATTTTATAGGTCTTGTTTGTGCAGGAAAAACTTTCAAAGTGAAACCAGCTTTTTTCTTTTACTTTGCAAATTATATTGCAAGATTATATTATTATATATTTATTTATGAGTAACTTTCATTGACCTTGCTGCTGGAAAACATAAAAACTTTATAATATAGACAAACAACCATCTTTCTAACTGGTTCTGAACAACAATTCCATTGATTGAGTCATGGCCACCAAAAACAAAATGATGACAGAATATTATTCCCTCAACCATACAATTTAACTTGGGGAAGTTAACGCAAGTATTTGAGTACTTAACGAGTGGCTGTAAGGTGGTGTATAGTCAAAGTATGTACATCTCCTCACATATTTTTCCAAAACAGTCCATCTTCACTTACAAAAAGTGTTCATTCTATTAGGTAGACTTCCTTAACACTAACAGTGAAGCATGTGGCTGCAACTTTATATATAAGCATACAGATAAGGTCAAAGGATTAAGCTGTTATTGAAGCAAACATTATATTGGTGGAAGATGCAAAATCTAGATTTCAAGCTTGCGAGCAGGGCTCTCTACCTAATGTATCAGTTTCTTCTTGTTCGTCTAACTTATTTATCAAGACAAAACTGGTGTTATTTAAGGAAAAAGTGCTAAAATAGTAGTAATAATCATGGAAACCAATGGAATTCTATAGCAGTTTGCTCCAAATGTAGCACTTTTTTGAAATAGCACCTTTTTTTGCCTTGATAGATCTGGTCCTTAGTATGTTGTCCCCCTCTTTGCTCTGCCCCTAGCGCTTTGTGGTATCAACAACACGCACTAAAGTATCTAGATTTTAAAGAGACACAGTTACACAGTAAGTGTTACAGCAGAGTGTGCACAATCACCTAAAGCTGATGTGATAAATAAAAACATCCAGCCAATGACAGTTCTTTGGGAGCTCAAAAGAAAATGGCTGGACATGTTCAAACTGACAGAGAAGCCACAAATATTCACTTAACAGCAATGGTGAGCAAAGCAGACTATGCTTGTCTTGTGCCATGTCAAGGGTAATACATTGGGGTAGAGATGCTGCTGGTGGCAGAGATTGTCCTTACACTTTGATGGGTGCGCCAATTTTATGTCCCAATGAGCAAATCAGTGCTGGATTTTATCAATCTCCCCTCTGCCTGCCTAGCTCAGACTTCAGACAGTACTGCTCATGCTTCTCACAAGAGTAAAGATTCAGAGGGTTCGAATGACGCTCCGAGTAATCACTATATGCGGGGAACATGATGTCTGAGCTAGGCAGGGAGACACACAGAGGGGAGAGAGACACAAGGGGTTGAAGGAGAGATACACATAGGTGGTGAGGGGAGAGAGAGAGAAATGGGGTAAGGGGAGAGGGAGAGACACATAAATGGGATGAGAAGAGAAAAAAAGCACACAAATAGGTTTATGGGAGATAATGATGCACAAATGAGGTGAGGGGAGAGAAAGACAGACAAACAGGGGGTGATGAGAGAGAGACAAACAAGAGGAAGGAAAACACACATTGGGGTTAGGGAAAGAGAGACAGGCAGCAGGGGGATGTAGGTAGAGAGAGAGAGAGAGACAAACAATGAGTATTGGGAGAGAGAGACAGTCATTGGTAATGGGAAGGAAAGGCGATCGATACAGGCAACGAAAGAGAGAAAGAAAAGAGGATTTGGGGAGAGAGATAGACAATGTGGCAGTGGGAAAAAAGACATGGGGAGTTGGAAAGAGAGACAGATATTGGGGGTTGACAGAGAGAGGGCCTTGACAAGCTTTTGGGTGGCAGAGATGGCACTGACAAGCTTTTGGGGGACAAAGATTGCATTGGCAACTGGTGAGAAAATGATATTTCCTTTATATTTCTTTTAAATAATAAAATAACATTTTAAGTTGGTCTTTTATAGTGATCTGGTGTAAATATGTGATCATCAACATCCCACATATGTTGATGATCAAATAGTAAATAGACAAACATAGAATATAATTAATTATAATTAAAAGTACATTTTATTAAAGTAAACATTATTTACTTTTGTTTATAAAAATACAATTTTACGTGGGTCGTTTAGGGTGAGGAAACTGTTGATCTATCATCTACAATTTGATTAACTTTATTTGCATGCCTTTCAGAATGACATATTTACTTTTTTTTTTTTTTTTAAAGAGTGTGTGGAACTTTTCCTGTTTATAATTTTTGCTCATGATGCACATTAGGTGCATATATGTGTATAATAATATATGTAGCATGGTCTAGGCTACAAAAAAGCAACTAAAGGTAATAAAACCTAACAGCAAATAAACTTGTCTTTTCTACAACAGCACAGGTAGTTATGCAATATTTTTGACATTACATGAGCTTTATTTGGCATCTGAATTAGAATGCAAGCTCTATTGGCAAACAAATTACATTACAATATAAGCTTCATTACCTAACTGTAGTTACATTAGAGTGTAAGCTTTCTTGGCATATACACCAATCAGCTTTAATGTTATGACCACCTGCCTAAAACTGTGTAGGTCCCCTTTTAAGGCCAAAACAGCCCTGGGCCATTAAGACATGGACTCTACTAGACTTCTGAAGGTGTGCTGTGGTATCTGGAACCATGAAGTTGGCAACATATCCTTTAAGTCCTGTAAGTTGTGAGGTGGGGCCTCCATGGTTCGGACTTGTTTGTCCAGCACATCCCACAGATGCTCGATTAGATTGAGTTCTGGGGAATTTGAAGGCCAAGTCAACACCTTGGACTCATTGTGTTCTTTAAACCATCCCTGAACCATTTTTGCTTTGTGGCAGTGCTGATTATCCTGCTTAACTAGGCCAATTCCATCAGGGAATACTGTTTCCATAAAAGGATTACATGGTCAGCAACATTGCCTAGGTCGGTGGCATGTGTCAAAGTAATAGCCACATGAATGGCAGGCCCCAAGTAGAACATTGCCCAAAGCATCACACTACCTCCACCAGCTTGCCCCCTGTCAGTTATGGCTGATTCTCACCTCCTGATAATTTTTATTTTTGTTTTAATCAACATAAGATAATGGCCATTTTTTTAATGGTTCTGATTTTGTTGAGTTGAGGGGCATTATTTAATTCTTGGATCAGCCAATATTTGCATAAAATTATGTGACTTATAATACTATAAATTCTCTACTCTTTCTTTAGGTCTCTTTTTAATTTTATTTAATCTTCATTTGTATAACAGCTATCTTAGATCCTATTATGCATTAAACAAGCTGTATGTAATAATATATATTATATAATAATAAATAGAACGTGTAAACAAAATAGGATAGGGCGAACATGTAAAGGAGTTTCTAAAAAAAACAACAACAAAAAACAGTTAAACTTAAATAAGTTTTTGTATTAAACTTAAATAATTACTGGGAATAATTTCCAAATCTTGCCTGCCTGCTGTGAGAAGAATCACAGAAATGACTATAATATATTTCATATGTTGAATTTTGGTTTTGAGTTTTGTAGGATCAACTCGTGCATGAAAAAAACAATTAAATCAATTACACCAAAAACTTAGTTGCTTACTTAGTTTGAAATCAATTGCCAAAATGTAACACATGTTTAATAGAGCCTTCAGGCTGAGGGAGGCTCTGAAATGTTGCTCGATTAAAAAGGCCCACCTGCATAAAATACGATACATTTCTATCACAAGAAAATATATTGGACTCTATTCAATTGCCTTCAGCAATTTCAAATTCTGCATTCAGTGGGGGGGGGGGGGGGGGGGGGGATGGGGGTGGAATCCTTTTTGACTCCAAATGGCAATCAGATTTCTCCATATATCAACAAACACTAAATAATCTATTAATGGCTATACTAACATGCATAGCCCTCTATGCTCTGGCTCATTAAAAAAAAAGTATCCAGGCTGATTTTAAAGGCATCAAAGGAATTTGCTAGAACCACTTCAGACAGTGAATTACATATCTTAATTGTCCACCATCTCCCGAGTACCATCCATGTATAGGTTTGTTATTTTTTGGGGGGTAAAAGGCCACATTCCTGAGGTGCACATCTCAGTGTTCCAACTTGGAGTTTTGACATGTAGTCAACCTGCATCCATGTCCTATATGGGATATATCTTTGAAGCCAGCCAATGTAATTTACTCCCAGCAAACCATATATTTTTTTTAAAATAGACACCCATCACTCCATGTGGCAAGGGCTCAGCAGCCACTGATACATCACTAGATGATGTATTAGAAAGCTGACCAGGTTCAAAATCGATCCCTGAGTCAGAAGCCTCAGAATCAGTGCATAAGCACTGATCTATGGCAAAGAAGGGGTTAATAGCTCTTAGAAAAGCCTTCACAAATATTGAGCTGACCCCGCGAATGGTGATGCTTATCTGAGTAATCACCAAACCCCCTTTGCCAATAATTCGCTGTTACTGATCGCTATACATACATGTTTTTAATTTACAAGTAACCCTCTAGGGGGTGTAAAAAAAAAATAATCAAAAAATATGCAGACAGATAAAGGTTGCTTTGGTATCAATATCATTGTGTAAGCAGTGATCTACGGCAAGGAAAGGGTTAATAGCTCTTAGAAGAGCCTCTGTAGTACTGTAATAAATGACAGTACAAAAAAAATAACACCTTAAAAATGCACAAACAGCAAAAAATGCTCTGATTTGCAAGATTACTGCTTAAGCGTGATCAATGGCAGGGAAGGGGTTAATCACAGGGAATGGCTGTAGAAGTCATTGGGTCTCATTTTTTTATTTATTACTTTACGTTATTTTAACTTATTTTTTTACAATGATCTGTCTCTCTCCCTCAATAAAAAAAAATGTGTGGAGAGGGAGGCAGATCCAAAGTGGTCAGATTAATATTTTACAAATATTAATCTGACCAGGCAGTCCCACTGCCTGACAGTCTGCCTGGCAGTCACAGATTTCCTCTGTGATGAGGCAATCGTGTGACAGCCTCCAGAGCAAAGAAAGCAGCTACTTCCTGTGCTCTTGCCCTTAGAAGGGCAGCACCATCTTGGTCACACAGTGACCAAGATCGTGCATTATTTTAGTGTTGCTGACTGCTTCGACTTGCGAGCAACACTTGCAGAGACATAGGAAGCATTTCAATTTGCTTTCCATGCTCGTTTTCAACGCTGATTGCTTTAAAGGAACTGCGCTTCTCCGGAGCGATCAAAATGCTGTCTGCGTTTATTTTTTAGTATTGCACCATACTTCCACACTGAAGCATTGTAGCAATACAGTTAGAGCACTAAAAGCAAAAAAAAAAAAAGCTTTCAGTGCTCATTTTGCTGCAGGACGGACCAAGTAGCATCAAAACGTGGTTACAGACCTTTAAATGCATGAAGTTAATGGCAGCCTTCTGTCTGTTCCCTTTTTTTTAAATATAAATATAAGGTTTATTCACCAAACAGTGAATGGTGGAGGACCGACAAATGGAGTGTTGCCAAAATTCAATAAAGCAATTTAGTTTTCGATTTTTATTTTTGAAGACTGTACATGGCATAACATACATCGGCACTGTGTGAAATATAACTCATTTTTAAAATAGTCTCCAGAGAACCTTGAGCACAGCTGAGCTTCTTTATTAATTTCATGCCCATCATTACTTATAATCATTAAGACTCACTTCTGATCATTTGTAGCTGGTATTAAAAATTACAATGAGGACATCCATAAGCTCTTATCTTAGGAAACTCCCCAACATACTATGTTTTACAAGAACCTAGAGCCTCCAGGCATAGATATGAAATCATCTGACAGTACAATGATATTGTAGTTTCCATCAATTAGTGGATCTTGTATACACAACGCCTTTTGTCCTTTTGGCAGTTCTATGGTATTCTTTTTTTTTTTTTAAATGTTTAATTGAAAATATCAAAATTACAGGGTTATTTGTTACATAAAATATAAATAGTGACTGAGTTAAGTATAGTTCAATATCTTTTTGTTAATGAAAGAGTCTCCAGTCATCCCAGTATTTCCTTGTTTCTAGTTCAAGCATATAGTTATCTATCTTATAAACAGTTCTACATTTCCCTATATAACATATTTGAGCGTTCAAACATTTAAACATTGGACATTTTTAACAATTTTGTGGACTGGGCAGACCGTCGAGGCATCCTCGGAGGATTAGGAATAACATGTCAGGTTATCATTAACGATCTCAAGGTCTCTCTTTCTTACCTTTCTTTTTCTCCCTTTTCCCTCTTCCCCTTTTCGGTAATGGTTTTTTGTCTTCTGGGAAATTTAGATGTAAAATTCCACGCTCTGGGGTTATTGCCCAATCAGGACCGAATCTTTTTTCAATCTTATTTGAAATATATATCCACAGAGTTCTAAGAGATACACAGTTCTATGGTATTCTGACCATGTCAGGTATTCTGAACACTGGCTCTGCTGCTTTTTAAATAAACTTTATTGCACACTGCGTAAATTACAAGACAAAATACGAAAAAGCAGAAGCAAAAGTGGTGGAACTCCACGGAGCATTTTGTATGGTTGGAAGGCATTTCTCAACTCTCAAAAAGGGTATAATATTAAAGCCAATATATTTTTATAACCTATACTGTCAAAAGGAAAATCTTGAGCATGTTTAGCACAGCTACATTACAAGATGAGCTAATATTACTGGCGAATATTACTTTATAAAGAAGAAAGACATATTCAATACTTTAAGATACTAGTTACTGAGAATCGCTCCCCACCAATAGTTTCAATATAAAATAACTGTAAAATTAAAGGGATTATTTAAGAAACTAACCTTTTGAATGGCATTTTGAGGCGTGCTTACCTAGGGTTGCCACCTTTTCTTAAAAAAAAAAAAAATGCCGGCCTTTCTGGTGCCTCCACAGACTTAACATTGGCATCAAGCCAATTTGTTTACCGGCCTGCTGGTAAAATACCGGCCAGGTGGCAACCCTATACTTACCCCTCTAGTACTTGAGAGAATACAAGGTGACAGAATTTTTAAAAATGTAAGAAAAAATATAGCAACAGATGTATGAAAGTTAAAGATCCCACTGATATCAGTGACATTATCTTGCGTGATATACGAGTGGCTTTGAAAATTCTTATACCTGGTTGTCGCAATTGTTCTTTATACATAGACCCTGGAGATTTTATCAGCTCAAATTCATGTGAGAAATGGGCTCTAGATCTGAAAGGCATGCATTAAGATACAAATCCCTGCAAGGCACTTCTTGTCAAGGTTATTCAATAGTTCATCATACTTGAGTATTTGAATTGTAATGTATTGTTTTTCTGTATCACAATTAGACATTTTAAGAAGGGTAAAAAAAAATCAAACCTTATCAGCAGCAGCGCAAAAATTAAATGATGCCAGATTCTTGATATGGTGCAATAACTTTACATTAAATTATTTTATTATCTCCGGGATGATATATCTTCCTGGCTCAACATATTTTTTCTTAGCTAACTAATAAATTATATTGGGAATCAGCAATATAATATGACATCTTTACAACACTTTCACTTTGTTTTCACTGAGTGTTGCATACACCTGTTTTTAGTAAGCATTACGTTTTTAAGCTTTGAAATATAGACTTGAAAATGTAATATTAAAGCTCTGGGTACATGCCCTGGAAATATTAATTATTATAGACTCACTGTTAGGTCCTATCATAAATGCGACATTATTTTGTCCAGCCTTGATTTGCAAGTTGGAAGGGGTATGGTAGACCTCAACACCACCGTGATTTGCTAGATTCCAAGTATTAATTCTAAACTTCCACCTTAAAGCAGAAGGCAGATCGGGTGCACTGATGGCTCTGCACTATATCCAGACCTGAGTTATAGCTCCAACTGTATATACAAATAGGATATAAACTTTTCCATAAATGTTTCTGGAAGCATGTATGGGATAGGCATAAGGCTATCCTAGATACACGACAAGGCCAGAGACTAATGAACCTATTAACATATGAAAAGTTGGGTCAAGTAGATGGGCCTATTGGTTTATATGTGCCAGCACATTCCACGTTTCTAATCCTCTGTGTCTTCCCTCTGTCCTGTAGGCAAACAAGCTTGCCTCATATGGAAACTTCCGTATTCTGGTAAATCCCCTATAATGGCATGTGATCATAATGGCTTCTGGTCATTTCATTACTCTTTTTTTTTTAAATTACATTAAACATTTGTATAAACATTAATCTCTTTAACATGTTTTTAGCGTAATCTCTATTCACAACTTTAATTCTACTTACTTACTCAAGGAGCAAAGATCAGTTGACACAAAAATACACAAAACAGACAACAGAGACACAAAGAGAGACAGAATAAATAAACAGCCCCTCCAAGAGTTGTAGAAACAGAGGCTGTTGGACTTGGTAGCCTGGGGTATTCAGTCATTAAAACAGCCCTTGTCAAGCTCTGAGTGCTGCTGTGGACGGCCTCCCTCACTGACCAGATTGTAGCAAGCAAAAGAGGTTGGTGAGTTTAGTGTTAAGCACACACCTCTGGAAGTTTTTAAAAATCCAAAAAAATTCTAGGTAGATCCATGACTTAAAATCAAAGCATTATGCTTAAACCTAGGTGGTGAAATGCGTGAGTTGTGCTTTCCTTGTGCTGCTTTGATTTTACATATGCACACTCCACTCCACAACCCCTTTTCATCCCCAAAGTTTAGTCATTCTTTAACTGTAAATGTGTTCACCCACAGGGCTCATGTTGTTCTAAATTCCTACCTCTTTTCGCTAAGAAGTGCTTTAGGTTATTTTTTTGCAGCTGCACTAGAACAAGTTAAAGTCTGTATTTTTCACTATACTATGATTACAGTAAAACACACATTGTATGTATGTAGTCACTATTTACAATGTCTATTTCCTAGGACTACGTGCAGTACAAGCAGGGTATTAGCAGGGATGAGCAAAGTGTCCACATAATGACACAAGTTTGCCCATTACAAAGTACAATAAATGTCCACCATGAACAATGCTGGCAATACCCCTGGGTGTTAGCAAATACAGTATGACATCAAATCTAAAGCTAAAGATCAAAGCACAAGTTTTGTCATATGGAGTGCTGCATACCATGCAAAGCATAAGAATACTGTATTTGGCAACGACCAGACTCGCCAATTCTGTAGACCAGACTTACCAATTCTGCTACTCAGACTTAAAGGGACACTCCCACCAAAAAATGAAAAGGGTTTATTTTTTTTATTCTGTATTGTTGATTTCAGATATGTCTTTTGTTTTTGTTATGTGACTGTATGTAATAAAATATTACAAGTGTGGCTAAATAACTAAACAAGTGTGGCTGGGGCTGGGGACACAGAATGCAGTCTATAAGTCAGA
Source organism: Pelodytes ibericus (assembly GCA_036172795.1). NCBI lineage: Eukaryota > Metazoa > Chordata > Amphibia > Anura > Pelodytidae > Pelodytes > Pelodytes ibericus. The sequence goes on along the minus strand of CM069857.1, from coordinate 49,842,087 downwards.
ATTCTGCATTGAATGGGAGGGTAATGTAACAATTACATCACAAGGGGGCGGAGTTATGTTCCTGTTTGATCAGGTCAATCGCCTCTATTTGTGTTGGAAGGCAGTAAAAAAAAGTTGTACACAGCCACCTAGTCCTGCCCACTATGATACATAGGAGCCAGTAAGAGAGATGGGGAGTATTTTATGACATCATCATACAGGCATTGGCAACAGATTTAAAGTGAGACTGGCTGGAAGATTTTGGACGATGCTGCATCATGGCAAATATTTACCAAATGGAGCCAGGACATAAACACCTCATTTTATTTTTCCTTTTCAATTACTTCAATCATATTAAAAAAACAAAAAACAATGGCATATGATTTATTTGTGTCTTTGTTTTAAATGACCAGGTTATCTTCACTTAACAAAATTATAAACACAACATTTTTGTCCCCATTTTTCATGAGCTGAACTCAAAGATCTAAGACTTTATCTATGTACACAAAAGGCCTATTTCTCTCAAATATTGTTCACAAATCTGTGTAAATCTGTGTTAGTGAGCACTTTCCCTTTGCCGAGATAATCAATCCAACTCACAGGTGTGGCATATCAAGATGCTGATTAGACAGCATGATTATTGCAAAGGTGTGCCTTAGATTCTTGCAAATCTTATATAACGCTTAGCTACATAGGAAATAAAAAACAGAGTTAATCACTTCATATGTTACACTTTATGAAAAACGAACTTTATAAAAACAGTTATTTTTCAGTCATTATTGATGAACTTAGCTTTGTGCGACAGGAGTGATATGGGGTCCCCCTCTGTAAGGGTCATATGATCTAGGTGGTTGAAGACCTGCAGGCTTTCGCCGGGCCTCAGGCATGGTGAGGAAGGAGGACCTCTCCAATTGGGGTTAAACATTATGGAATAGGGGCGGAATAAAAAAGGACAGAGTTGGGAAGGGTAGTAGGAGTAAAATGAAGATGAAGGGAGCTTAGAAAGGGCTGGGTCATAGAGGGGTGGGTACAAATGTGGGGGACCTGTTGGGGGAACAGACAGGTCTCAGGGGGTAGGGGCAGGGGGGATATAGGGTAGTGGGTGTCAGCCTGTAGAACTACCAATGTGACCGTAAATAATTAATCAGAGTAAGCATGCATAAAGTTTTGACAAAATTCACTATCTAAAAACATAGACCAGTGGGACCATTGGAGAAGGTGCATTTGCCCCCTACCTTGCGCTGTGTGAATCATATATACGCTGCTTGTCGGATCTTCTAAACCGCGGCTATCCACTGTTTCAGTGTGGGTGGACAGGTTTTTTTCCATAAGCACGGGATAGCGGTTTTCGCCGCGTTTAGGAGATGTACTGTCAGTGTCTTCTTATATTTATGGATGGGTAGTGTGGTATGGTGTATGAGATAAGCGAGTGCAGTGAATGGGAGAGAAGCATCTGCAATGTCTATGATTATCGAGTGGAGTATTTTCCAAAAGGGTTGTATTAGCGACAGTCCCACCATATGTGAAGGAAAGTGCCTCTTCCTGTTTTGCACCTCCAACATATATCTGAAGTGTTGGGGCACATTTTATGCAACTGTGTGGGCATTTTATACCATCGAGTAAATATTTTGTATGCATTTTCTTGGATTCTAGATGAAACTGAATATTTGTGTGTTAGGGTAGCAATTTTGTGCCACTGGTCCTCCGTGAAGACAATCTGGCAGTCAGCTTCCCACAACCGCACATAATATGGCTTGTGTGGGAGCTGGATTGATGTGAGTAGGTCATGAAGGACCGATATCAAATTCTGCGGGGGGTCCTTTTGGGCACATAGAGTTTCAAAATCAGTCAGAGCCGTCGCTATGGATCTCTCTCTGGTGCAGGATTTGTAGTAATGCTGTATTTGTGCATAAATTAGTATTTTAGTTTGAGTAAGATAGGGAGGGGTGGTAAGGTCCGTAATGTCCTTCAAACCTCCTTCGTCTGTAAGAATGTGTCCTAGTCTTGGGTATGGTATTCTAGTGGGGAGAAATGTATCCAGCTGTCATGTCGGCATGGTTGGAAGTCGTCATTTGCAAGAAACAAGGTGAGAGGAGAAGGGTTATGTATGAGCCCTGGGATAGAGTTTAGTTTCCTCCATGTCTGCATAGTGGGAGATATGGTAGGGTGTGGAAGGATAGTTTCAACCTGTTGGCCTCTGGATACCCAAACTGCAGTTGATATTGGGATGGAGAGGGATCTCTGCTCAATAGATATCCACAGTTTGTGAGCCGGTCTTGTCCAGTCCATAATTCTTGCTAACAGTGAGGATCTGTAATACGTTTCCAGGTCTGGCAACCCTAAACCCCCTCGTGTCTTGTGTCGTATCAAATATTTGTACCCTAGTATGGGGGGGGGGGGGAGGATCGCCACACAAATTTTACCACTGTCCGCTTGAAGTCCCGAAAAATGAGAGAATGTTTCTCTCAGGGGGGGGATAGTCGTAGGGGGCAGCGTAATGTTCAGGGCTTCAGATTTGTTCATGTTTATTTTGAAATCAGAGAGGGAGCTATACAACTGTATTTCTTGCATGACATGTGGAAGTGAGATGTTAGGTTGGGTCAAGATAAACAGGAGGTCATCACCGTATGCTGCTGCCTTATGATGGTGTGGGCCTATGTGCAGTCTGTGTATAGAGGGGTTTGAGCAGATCGCCGAAATAAGATGTTTAAGGGTTAAGATAAATAGCAATGGTGAGAGGGGGCATCCCTGGTGAGTGCCGTTTGACAAGGTGAGCGGCTCCAACAGCACGCCGTTAACCCTGATTCGGGCTTGTGGGGCGTGGAATAAAGCATTTATCCAGTTGAACATTGTATCGCCTATACCTATATGTCTAAGAGATGCTCACAGGAATTGCCAGCTCACCCTGTCAAATCCCTTATCAGCGTCCATGGATAGGAGCATTGTTGGGACATGATTCGTCTGAGCGTGATGGATAAGTTTCAATATTTTCACTGTGTTGTCCCTAGCCTCCCGGCCCGCAACAAAGCCCACCTGATCTCTATGGATGATGTCAGGCATTAATGGCCCTAGGCGTGTGCTGATGATGTTTGCCAGAAGTTTGAAAAAAAAAAAAGACTTTTTCTCAGTTAGTGTGGACTTAGTTTCTTGCAAAAGTATTTTTTTTTTTAAGAAATGCAAAATTTAAAACATGCATTTTAAAGTACTATATTTGATATAAGACGACCATGATTATAAGACGACCCCCCCAAACTTTGGATATTCCTTTAGGAAAAAAACTAAAAGCCTGAATATAAGACTACCCTATAGGAAAAAAGTTTAACTTGTATATATTCACATGTAAATTGCTTTTTAATATTTAATAAAAATTATGATATTAAAAAAATGCCTTTCCTGTTTTTATTTCCTTTTATGTGCCAATGCTGCCTCTCTCTCCCCCTCCCCCCAGCTTTGTCTCTCTCTCTCTCTCTCTCTCTCTCTCCCCCCCTTCCCCCCAGCTTTGTCTCTCTCTCTCTCCCCCCCCCCCCCAGCTTTGTCTCTCTCTCTCTCCCCCCAGTGTTATTTCTCTCCCCCTCCCTCCCACGTTGTCTCTCCCTCCCCCCAAACTTTTCTTTCTCTCTCCAACTCCCTCCCACGTTGTCTCTATCTCCCCCCAAACTTTTCTTTCTCTCCCCACCTCCCTCCCTCCTTTTCTCTCTCTCTCTCTCTCCCCCCCTTGTCTCTCTCCCCCCGTCTCTCTCTCTCCCCCCAGTGTTATTTCTCTCCCCCTCCCTCCCACGTTGTCTCTCCCTCCCCCCAAACTTTTCTTTCTCTTTCCACCTCCCACCCTCCTTTTCTCTCTCTCTCTCCCCCCTTGTCTCTCTCCCCCCATCTCTCTCTTCCCTCAGCCCCCCTCTCTGGCCCCCTCCCTCCCCTTGTCTCTCTCTCCCCCCCCTCCCCTTGTCTCTCTCTCCCCTCCCTCCCCCTCACCTTGTCTCTCGCTCCCTGATGGCTAGTGGCTCTGCAGGGGACCTGGATCCCTGTCTTATAGTCTGACCTCGATTTGAGTTCAGATTATAAGACAACCTCAAATATAAGACTTTCAAATCATATTAATATGCATTAATATTTGGAATTTTGGGCACTAGACAGTACCTTTATTTCAATTTTAATTTTACATTGTAGAACAACAATATGAAACCGTGATTGTCTCTTCTCCAGAAATGTTAGCATAATTGAGCTGTAAAGTATACATAATACCTGAGCAAACAAAAGTTGCAAAGTAAACACTAAAATATCTCTATTTGTTTAGCAATGTTCATCTTTGTTCAAACTGTTTCCTTTGGTATTATAGAAAAGGAGACCGTTTTAGAAGTGTTCATCTATGACTTAAAAGGAAACTCCCACCAAAATATGAAAAGGGTTTATGCAAGTTTATTTTATGAGATAGTTTACTAAACAAGTGTAACTGGGCGATGCCATTTTGTGAAATATTGTGTTTTTGGGTGCCACCCCACTGTGACTTTACAGCACTAGTGTCTCACTTTAAGGCTGGGGACACAGAATGCAGTCTATAAGTCAGAATTCTGATCATAGACTTGCATTGAATGGGAGGGTAATGTAACTATTACATCACAAGGGGGCAGAGTTATGATCCTGATTGATCAGGTCAATCTCCTCTCTTTGTGTTGGAAGGCAGGTAAAAAAAAAAGTTGTACACAGCCACCTAGTCCTGCCCACTATGATACACAGAAGCCAATAAGAGAGCAGTGGAGTATCTTATGACATCATCATTTGGCAACAGTTGTAAAGTGAGAGTGGCTGGAAGATGTTGCATCATGGAAAATATTCACAAAATCACAGAAACAGCCAGGACATAAACACCTAATTTTATTTTTACTTTTAGATGCATTCATTGAAAACAAACAGTGGCATTTGTGTTATATATGTGTTTGTTTTAAATGCACAGGTAATGCTAGTTACATCTTATGTAAGTGGTAGTGTCTCTTTAATGATGAATACCTTCAAACACAGCCAAAGTGGTCTCCTGTACCTAAATACTCACTACAAATTGTCTGATTTAATGTGAGAGTGAAATAGCTCCATTAAAAAAGTGGAATTGTGGGAAAAAATCAAGTATGCTATCTATCGAATATTATCAGCCAGCGGCTGAATGGAATTCAGCAGGTGATCTCCGTGTACTAGAGTTTACCTGGAAGTCATGTTTAAAATTGCAACCTTGTAAATTTATGAAGAGGTTCCCATCTAGTGATGAGAGCTGGGCAAACACCTGCTGAAAGTGCCACTTTGACCATGAATGCGTTTAATAAGCAGTGGGAAAGCCCTAAAGGTGTTATGCATTGTTAACCCACAGTCTTCACATTTGTAGTTGCAACTGATGTCCCCTTATGCCTTATATGAGGGCCTAGAAACTCTATGAGGCCAAAGAATGTTTACATTTTGCTCACACAAAATCTAGTGAGTGTTTCCTTAAATATAGCATTTCATATAGAAAAAAAACATTTTTTACCCAACATGAGCTCCATTAAAGTGCACCTGTAGCAAACAAATACCTTAGATTTAATTAAAAGATTACATCAAGTATAGATGTTTAAGCAGGCATGCTTTAATGTAAGAATACAAATAAATTACCTTATTGAGCCATCTTTGTTCCATAGAGCTCTATCAGGGGGTGGACATGTTAAGAATCTCGGGTCAGATCTTCCTTCACCTTGAGCCAGATGAAGGAAGATCTGACCCTCAATATTCTTAACAACATGTCTGTCTACTGATGAAGTCATTTAGAGAAAAGAGGGTGTTCTGGAAGTTTGATTTTAAACAAATAGATATATAAACTTAATGCACTCTTTTGATTAAATAGTTTCTTTTGTGCTATAGTTGTCCTTTAACAAAGTGTCAGCATTCCAAAGTACCAAAGTAATATATATATATATATATATATATATATATATATATATATTTCCAAGGTATTTATAATAACAGTATCCACTTATTCTGTTTCTTTGGTGATCATAAAGTGTATTTTTCTTTAAAGTCATTGTATTACCTAAACACTGTGTTTACTGTGAATGTACAGAATGAAACATGATTCAAAATGATCTATGTATCAAAACTGCAAGCAAAATGTGTTTTAAATGTGTCTGTGCAGTCTCCTGCTGATGACCTCACCTGTGGCACGGTATGCAAATTACACAATTACTTTTAAAAGGGAAATGTGTCATTTGCATACAGTGCCACAGGTGAGGTCATAACCAGGAGACTCCACAGACACATGCTTGCGGTTTTGGAAATACAAAGTATAGATCATTTTTAATAATTTTGTATGCTCTACATGCACATTAAAAACAATGTCAGGTGATACAGTCCCTTTTCGTGTCTAAAGTGTGGGTTTCCATATTTCTGCAGATTGCCCCCACTTCTAATTTTCCAACTTAGGCATTGGACAGATACTGTCTATGAACAATGTCAGGTGTTCCTGTTCTACTTAGATTACCCGCACCACCCCTGGATATATCACACAGCCCACCAGAGTGCCTCCCCACGGTCTAAGTATTTGGTTGCTTTGGGCATGTTGTATTGCTTTAAGTCTGACACCTAATATTCAAAAAATATCTTTTGTATATTTGAATTAGAAGGAAATATACTGACATAAACAAATACATTGATTACCACTAAGAGTACTACCATTATTACTACTAAAGTTACCAAAACATATATACAATACAGAATGGCATCCGTATTCAACCATAAAATACAAGCTACAGCTCTTGTAACAGCTATTTAAAAATATGTAACTCAGATAACAAATATGTGTATTTAGTTACATTATAAAGCCATATCATGCTTAGCTCGCCACTATATCAAGTACTGCAATACTGTTGCCAAGTCCTATAACTTTACTGTATTACTTACATAGAAGCAGTCTCCTGAACTGTATTAGTTAAATCACATCCACACCCATCCTTTTTTTTTTAAATACAGGTAGGTTTTCCTGAAGTTTAAAATACAGTTTAAACTGTTCTAAAGACATCCATGCTGCCATGATGCATAACAGATATTCCAAATAATAAATAACACTCAGAATTGCAGAGTATAGAGGAAACGAAGGGCTTTATTCATGAAGGAGGGAATTGACAAGGGAATTTCATATGTAAGGACAAAGTAGCCGAGTTGGAAGAATTCTCCAGTCGAGCTATACTGCAATTTCTGCTATTATGGCCTTTATTTTATTCATTAAGGAGGGAATTGCTGGGAATTAACAGGGATATTTCAAATGTAAGGTCAAAGCAGGTGAGTTGGAAGGTTGGAGAGTTTTTCCAATTCGACTGCTTTGACCTGAAAGTTTGAAATTCCCTTGTTAATTCCCAGCAATTCCCTCTTTCCTAAATAAAGCCCCGTAGATAAATTGGGCCTTTGCCCTCATAAATAATAGTTTGTGTGTTACACCATGAAGGCAACAGTAGCAGAGACAAACAGTCGTCAACCTGACATCCTCACACTACAGACCAATCAGTTTTCACTTGTGCTTCTAGATTAGTTGTCCTCTCATAACAATCCCAGTCTGCTGGGCTTTATTCATGGAAGAGGGAATAGAAAAGGGCTTTGCAAATTTGAGGCCAAAACAGCTTCAAATATAGCTGAATGGGAGACTTTTTCCAACTCAATTACTTTGGCCTTACGTTTGCAGTTCCCGTCACAATCCCCTGGAATTCCCACTTTCATGAATAAAGGCCACAGCCTGACTAAGCATCACGAACAAACAGCACTACTGCATTTGCACACAATTCTGTGCATATGCTGTGTTTATCCTCTGGTGTCTTGGACACTGCAAAATAAAATCCCAAATCAGTACAGTCCCACATAAACAAATGCTCCCTCACTGTACTGCTAGGTAATAAGGATGTGGGGAGCATCATTTTCCCATATTACTTTAGAAGCCTGTACTGCTTGGTACCTGCCTTCATCTTGTAAACCCAGGTAACCACAGAAAAGAAAACGTTTAAAATCTGATAACCTATGTAGAAATGTAGATTTAAAAAATTTGCTGAAAGTGGTGTTTCTGAATAAGGGGGCAGTCTTAGAGGACTCCATGACCTAATCATGGCTTACACTGTGAATGTAAACAATGAAGAACATTATCTATATTTTAAGATTGGGGAATTGCAAGCAAAATATATATTAAATGATAAATGTGTTTAAATATTTCAGATGTGTAGCCTGTTTATATAGGTTCAAATTTGTGTGAGCACTGCTTTAATTTTATTCTTGATCAATTTGAATCAAAGACGTCCTATGGAGACACTTTTTTTGTAGCTTTTGCAGCTAACTCATCTGCAAAAATGTTTTCTTAAGGAATAAATTAGCTTTTTTAGTTTGCCACAGATTTTTTTTAGATAGCTGATGGAAACCTGAATTATCACTACTTTTGTCACGTTTCTTACGATTAATCTTCTGCTAGAAACCCCCCCAGCCCCTTAAGAAATCTTAACACACGTGACCAGAAAAGTTGTTGGAAAATGTAGGAATGGTAGGAAAAGATGCTGAATGAGCATCATTTATTACTTGTGTCTACAAATGTACTGGGCATGTGTGCTGGGCTCAGGCTTTCCCTGTTCACTTAGAAGGCAGATAAAGTAGAATAATCCTGTAGCTTAGTCACTTGCTCTTCTTTTCTTTCTTTCCCTCCTCCTTTATTACATGCAGATTTGCCTGGGGCAAACAAGAGCTGATATAATAATCGGCTCACACAGTCACCTGCCTGCCTTATTTTAACTGATGTAATCTCAGATCTATTTCAACATCCTTTTTATGAATCCTCTCCTCTTCTGATTTGTTTTCTTGAGACAGTTCACAGGCTGCAAGAGCAGCAGCACGCTGATGTGCTTCAATAGTAGGTAAGAGGAAACGACTTGCATCTTCCACCAGCATTTTACAACTCACGCATGAAAGCCAAAGTCAGTGAAGAAGAGAAACCCTTTCCCCGGCTCATCTATTTAATGCGGTTTGCTGAAGTCATTTCCAAATGGAAGAAGGCAGCGATTGAGTCTCCACACTCACACACAGCTCTACCAGCCTTTTCCCTAGAAAACATTTCCTGCTCTATGCAGAAGGTGCAGGTCACAGGTCATTAAGGCACAGGTAAGTGTCCGACAGATACAAGAGTGGGAATAATTCAGTACTGCATTAAGAATACTTTGATCTACAAATAATGTAGTATCTGCAGCGTTACAAAATGAAGTATTGCTATTTGATCAGTTTGATAATCAATGAAAAGCATTTATTTGCAATCTAGTTTTCTACAGCCAATTTATGTATTTAGAATTTGATTATTTTTTTCATCTGAAAGGAATACATTTGGAAAATATGACACTAACATTGGCTGTAGTGTTTGCTGTAACATTGTGTGCTTACCCACAGTATTAACCTTCTCATCATGTTACTTATTACTACCTGAAGAGGCACTGCTTAGTGGTTGTTTGCACATTTTTTATACCATAAGCAGAAGTATTCTCTTGTAATTGTTAAATGTGTTTGTGTGCATTATAATACAATATGTATATAATGTTTAACTAAGACATACATCTAATTTCTTCTTGATTTTTGATGTAAGCAGAAAAGTATTTTAATAATCTGGTTGTAATCTATTTATTTTTCAAAAGTATTAATAATGTACTTTTTTTTTAAAAGCACAGTTTATTTACCACTAAATAGTGAACTTTTGGGACAATTACCACTCACCTACTAGTGCCTGAAGGTTGATACTTTGTTTTTAATTCTCCTCAGTTCACTTTTAGTGAGTTTTTGCCTCATACAATTTTTTTTATATGTGTAATATTCAATTCAGAAATCGGATGACTACTGATCAGTTGTCAAACATAATGAAATACAAAATTACTACAAAAACATAAGGTGATTGATGTCTGATGGTGAATATTAGTCCGATAACTATTTTATTATTTGCAATAGTCAGAATGTGTAGGTGCAAACTATTTTGTATCTTGAAATATTAGCTATACTTGAAGAATTAATCAAATACTCTGCATAGTTTGATAAATATACATAATATGATAAATAATTGAGTAGAAACATCAACATACATAAACTACACACACTGAAGAACTAAATGTGCAATTAAAAAAATAAATTCAATGCATTCACAAATACTACCAGGATTCAAAGTCAAAACATTGACAAAAACATAGTGAAAGGAAATAGCTCAATATTAAATTAAATCTTCAATTAGATAAGCAAAACCTGATGTTACATTAACATTTATTTGTATAGCACCAACAATTTACATAGCGCTAGGTACAGACTATAGAGGGGACTCCATACTAAATTAGCCATACCAACAAGAACAGACTGATACATGAGGTGATGTTTGCAATAGACCGTAGACAGTTGTACTATTCTAAATGGTGCTGTTATTTGCAATCCTGAAAGTACGTTTGACAGTGAACCTTGAGATTTTTTTTAACTACATCAGATTTGCAGTATGAGGTCATTTGTGATCTGGAAATAGTGCCTGGGCTCACAAAATTCAACCAGAACATATATAAAATGACAATGCATAAGTCCAAGGCATTAATTGGGTCCCAGTTCAGTTAAAATGCTGTTCATTTTGTCTTAAAAAAAAACGCTGTACCAAACAATGTTTACTTTTATTATGACATCATAATAAATGATTGGTATGGTTACATGGGCTGGGGCATCCTCAGAGGTTCAGTTGTATGAAGTCTGATTTTTTGGGGTTAGATAGAAGTAAATTAATAATGCATCAGAAGGTGAATTTGAAACATGGTCCAGAAGCCTAGAGTACCATTCATTGCATAATCTGGAACTTTCACCAGCAAAATTGGCATTTGTCCCATTGGCTCCATCATTATAACAGAAGAGTAATAGTGGCACTATCTGCCTGGCATTTTTCACTAATGTCTTCTTGCCTCCAGGAGTTATTTTTTGGAAATTAAACTTTTGATGACTGCTCTCATCACATGTGCATGTATTTAGGGGTGCACAAATGTTTACATGTTACAGAATCTGCAGGCCAAATTTAAACATTTTACCCCATTAATGTATCAGATGCACAATTAACTTGAGGTTTTTGACACAGACCTCTCTCTACTGGCTGTGAAAGGAATTCAGCCTTTGCATATCAAGATCCCATTGTGTACAGCTTGCTTACCATGTCCACTGGACTGACCAATCATAATGTTTTTTTCATTTGATTCGATGTAGGTAACATGTTTCAGAAGGTTGCAGAATCAGTATAAGACCAGGGGGTTCAAAGCTTTATTTTAGGGTTATCCAAAACAGACTATTTCACCAAAGCTTTATTTTAGGGTTATCCAAAACAGACTATTTCACCAAAGCTTTATTTTAGGGTTATCCAAAACAGACTATTTCACCAAAGCTTTATTTTTTTTTACCATATATACTTTTCTTGTTAATTCCCACATTTTGCTTGTTGGCATCCATCAAATCCTCATTTGTCTGCAAATCGTATACAGGTTCAATATTCTTGTATTGCTCTATATACAGCATTTGAGTTTAGAGATTTCATAACTCAGAGCTTTCATGTTTAGGGATGGTGTATTGAAAAATATGAATTTATTTACTGCCATGTTGGAAAGAAATAGTATTTAATTACCAGTCAAGATATCTAGGCACCATAAAATCACTCATTCCTGCAGTACATATGGCATTTCAGAAGGTACCTATGGAATTTCACTTTAACACATTTGTTTCCACTGTAGAACAATTAGAAGTTCCCACATTGAAATTAATCTATTTATCTACAAATCACTTTCCCTATGTACTTAAGACTTATATTAACGATTTACAACACTTTGCAAATGTTGTCTCAAGGTTTAATTAAGGCTGTAATATTAATTATAAAATGGATTAAACAGATTGAGACATAGATTTGCATATAGAACTTAGATCACTAAAAGCTTTTCTCTTTTGCCATGTATGTGTGAGTGCTGTTTGTTCAGGCTTAAGTATTAGATGCATGCTATGTTATTATTAGTGCAGTGTTTGATATGCATGCTATGTTATTATTAGTGCAGTGTTTGATACAAAAAATAAATGTATTTACTGTTCACAAATAATTGTGTTAAAGTGATAACAGAGCTGTAAAAAGGTTAGTCCAAGAGAGCCAAACTGAAGAAATCGGCACGTTTGAGAATTGAGACTATGGAGCTATTATGGGCTGATTTGTGCATCCCTGTTCTGTTTGTGTTTTAGGGAATAGAATTTATAGACGTTATATATCATGTAAATAAACATGGCATTTTAAAATCATGTGATACTTCGTGAGGCTTTTCGTGGGTGGATCAGGTTATAAAACTTTGCAAAGTTTGCATTTGGTAAATATCTCATGACTTCACCATTTTAATTACACAAGTGGCAGAGTTAATGGAAATTAGGTTCTCTAACTGGACATCCAGTTCTTATGTGCTTAATAGTAATATGTTCACAAGGTACTAAATTACACATTAAGTAATTACAAAAATTTAGATAAATAGCAACATTAATATAAATAAAAAAATAGTTTGTCTTTCCTTTCCATCATTAACCCTCCATGAGATATGAACTTTTTATTTAAGCACTTATTTCTAATGACAGTCTCCATTTCCAAACATTTTTCTGATCCCAATGTGACCTCCATAATGTTTTAAAATGTACTCATTTAGTACTTAAGGATATTTGCATCACAAAGAACAATAAAATGCTTCCTTTAAAAAAAAAGACAAAAAAAGCAGTTGTTCTTTGACATGCAATTGTACCTCCAGCTGAATTTGTGACTTTTGATACATTGAGTTAACAACGTTATTGGCAGACTCCATAAAGCACATCTTTAAATCTGTCAAATTAAACCCTCGTATTCAAAGAAATTCTGCAGTTATATGTTCATTTCCTCCATACCCAGGTTGAGAACATACGGAGATTGGAATAAACTAGTTATTATTAATAAAATATAATAACATGTGTACTACATCCCAAAACACAATGGTAAATACCTGGCAAGAGTAATTACTCCTGAGTCAGGTTTCTGAAGGCGAAAGGAAGTGTGAAGTGATAATGATTTTTTAAAATTAAATTCAGACAACAAATGGATATCCTAAAAGGATTAATGTCGGAAAACCTTAGAAACACTCATATGCTACACCCACTGGAGTAAAATGCACACTGGGGATAACATTTAATAAATATATTTAGTGACTACTTGTAAGACAATAGTTGGGCGAAATTACACTCAGCGTGTCTTTGTGATCATCCTGGATCCATTTTCTAGATGATACGTAGGCTGCGAGGAGTGGTAAACCTCACATCATCCGGATGTCAGTGAGTCAAATAATTAATATGCCTTTATTTATCACTTATTAGTAATAAGTGTAATTAAAGGCATTTCCTGGTTTGAATTTACAACGCATAGAAAACGTACTTACATATTTTTGTTTTCCATTCAGGGAAATATACTCTGCGAACTTGCACACCGATGGATGTTAATAGCGGTGTCATTTAATGTGATCTCATGGAATCTGATAACGACAATTATTGTCCACTGGATAAAGATATGGTGAACTCACAGTCTGGTAAGTCGGCTTTTCCTTACATTTTTGAGTGTCAGAATCATCTTTGCTTAGCAGATCATTAGCTTGTTCATTGGTGGTACTCTAGGGGTTAAGAATATACAGGGTCTACTCAATAAAGATGGAATTTCGACGGGTGTTTGAAATTTAAAGACAAGATAGCTGGACAAATTCGCCCATTCAGTTGCATTGCAGAATTTTTCAAACTCGGCTACTTTGGATTAAAGTTTGATATTCTCATCGAGAAGAATATGCAAAGTGGAGACTAGCCGAAATGTAAGTTAGTCACAGACATAATATTGCTGGGTGTTTCAGTCTGAGATTGTGGGATTGGTAGGCGCTTATCTGCACCTGTGCAGCATGACCCCTGGTGACATCATACGTACCACCAGAAATTAATTAGACTAGCATGGTGTAATGCAGCATCCCTAAATCTGAGATTTTACTCTTAAAGGACAACTGCTACCAAAAATTAAGTTCTGTTTAATTGAAAGATGGCATCAAGTGTTAGCATTTTATATACACATTTGATATACAAATGCTTTAATGAAAGAATACAAATAAAGTACCTTATTGAGCCATCATTACTCCATATAGCTCTACCAGGAGGTAGACATTTTGTTTAGAATCTTTTAGTCAGATCTGTGTTCATCTGGACCAAGGTGAGTGAAGATCTGACCCAAGATTCTAAACAACATGTCTACCCCCTGAGAGAACTATATGGAGTAAAGAAGGCTTAATGAGGCTCCTAAGACTTGTATTCTTTCATTAAAGAATTTCTTTATAAATCATCTACACTTGATAGAATTTTTCAATTAAGCATAAGTACATTTTTTGTTTCAGTTGTCCTTTAATGATTTCATTACCATAAGGGAGGACCAACACTATTACACTATTTATGTTCCTTTCTTATGTTATGCTTCAATTATTTTCATCCATTTCTCTATTGATGACATTACTTTTATATGTATTTTTTAATACTTAATTATTGATTATTTTTATGTATAGGGTATCAAAAGAAAGCTCTAACTGTCCTTTAAAAAAAACAGCAAATAACTTGTATGGGTATGCGTTAAATGACAGAAGTAACATTTCAACAAATACATATTAAAAATTTAAAAATCGCTCTGGTCCTTGGCCCAGAAAATCTCTGGTCCTGAAGGGGTTAAGCAACTGTTCTTATGGATCTGAAAAGTATATGTGTTATTTACCAAACCAAATTTTCACTGAGCAGGCATGGATCTCTACCTGCATTCAAGATCAGTATCATGCGGAAATCCATGTGGTGCAGCCTTTTACCCCATCATGCCCATTTTAAATCAATACATTTTCACCACTTAATTAGTTGTAGTTTAAATAAGAATAAACTAAAAAATTTTATACTTTTTTGGAATAGTTAATTTATGGTTTGAAGTTTTAGTGGCACAAAGTGAATAATTAATTTATTGTTCCAGATATACAATAAGATATACAATATTCCCATATCTGCATGGAAATTATTATAAATGGAACTAGAAAATGTCACATATTGATCACTTGTTCTCTACAAACTTAAAGGGACACTAAACGTTATTTTTCACTTGTGCTTCTTATGATATAGGAAGCAGGCAGCCGCCTGGTCGGCGCAGAGAGAGACCCTCGTTTTTGCATGGGATCAGCAGGAAAGACCTTAATCCCATGCAAAAACGAGGGTCTCTCTCTGTGCTAGCAGTGAGAGACCCTTGCATTCGAGTTTGTCAGCATGAGACAACCGGGAACTGCTGTGTCTGGCATGTGAGACACAGCAGATAGTAAACCCGCGTGTATCTATTAAGATGCATGTCCGGTTTACTTAAAAGTCCTGAGACATGTTCTGTTTAACCCTTGCTTCCTTCAAGGAAGCAAGGGTTAAACAAGGTTATAGTTCCTTTAAGTTATACACGTTTCTACCGTTACATGTTTTAGGATACATATAGAAAATATAAAACATATATCTCACAGGCTAAGACCAAGGTGTTGACATATTGGGAACCTGCAATATATTCCATTATTCTGAAAATACTTGTAGCTCCTAAGTAATTCCTAATCACAAATCGAATTCTAATAAATATATATCCCATATGAAGCCTGTATGCTAGTAAAGTAAACTTCCTGTACTTTCCTATAGGAAAAAAAAGACAATGGAAAAAATGTAGTGACCTATATTGAGAACCATCTTATATTTTGTGTGGACACTGACATGTTCGCAGTTTATAATGTGTAGCAAGTTAGTCACTACAAATAGATGTATAACATATACAATTCGGAATGGTATAGCGAAACTGTCCTTCATAGAATAGGATGACTTCTTGGATCTTTTGACCAGGGATGCTTATAAAATGGACATTGTGTGTCTGCATTAAATCTTTGCTGTCCTGTATAGTCCAATTGTTAGAAGCATCCCAAGTTGAAGGTTAAGTCTTGTTGCTTTAGTTTTAATGATATTTGGCAGCAACTCACACAATCAGCTTTTCAGTTCAGCAACTGTAAAATGAGTTCTAGATCACAAATGGACATGAATGGTTATAACATCAGTAAATACTCTATTAGAACAGACCTTCTGGAACTTCCACTTGATAAAACTGCAACTATAATTCATTGGAGGTGTTGAGGGTTAGAACACCATTTAATAACTTACCCTGCTAAATGCGGCTATTGCTATTTATAGAAAATAGGTTTTGAAATCTGTGGCATCTTCTGGCTCTTTCTACTGCCTATAAATCAGAAATTGTCATCCCAGCAGCAGTGTAGTAAGAAGTTCTTGTCGCCAGTAACACACATCTAAATAATAGATATTGTAAAAGATAAAACATATTAGTTTATTAAAACAATTACACAGGTGTACACGGTAATAAATCATGCAGATCAAACACTTGAAATTTGTGGTATCATAGAGCTCCACCTAAAGGCCACTCCTTCAGTCATCCCTAGGCAGTGTCCCTGAAGGCTCCCATCATCTTGTTAATAGTCATCTAGGACAAGCCCAAGAATGGGTGTACAACTTATATCCTAGGGCAAAGCCAGACGTCTATTGTGTTATAGTCTGGGTAATGGGATCCCGATTGTCTTCTAATGTGTTGGTAACTATAAGATTTGGAGTCATTGTTATGAATAGTATGTATTCTACAAATTTGTTGTGTCTGTAAAGGATGAACATATTTTTACATGATTTTCCATTGACTTAGTTAAGTGATGTCAAGTGATGTCAATTTACACCACTCTAGTTTGGGCTCTGATTTGCTGTCAAAAAGAAGATCTCGGGAGGGCTCCCAATTCTTTGTTTGCCTCTTTGCTGTTGCATTACCTGTTTAAAAGGTAGACCCCAACCTAGTATAGTCATCAATATGGAATATTTATATAAAAATAAATGGAGGTGGAACAGTGGAATATTAGAAAACACAAGTTACAAGCAACAGAAGATAATAAATAGATTTTAGTTTCATCTTACACTACTGGTTTAAATGGTCTGTTATATTAACCTTAATATGTTGGCAACCTTTGTCCTGGCCAATGAAGATATGTTTAAATATAGCCGTTTATTAGTATAACATTTCAGATCTATATCTACACTGGGGTTATTTTGTGGGTGAAGGGTTAATTTGCTTACGTGGCATGGGTCACAACCAGATGCAGCAGTATAAAATAAAAATCTAATTTGTAGTATGAGTAGATGATGGTCAGGTTTGTGCTTGTCAGAACTGAGGAATTTAGTTGCTATCTACCTCCCAGTGGAGTTATGCAGTCCATTCGCTGCAGACAGAGCCACATGGGACTGTGATATTGTATGAAAAAGCAGCACTGTATTGCATAATGTTCTACAGAGATACACATGTCATTTGATTTCATACAGAATTGAAGTGCTGCTATCATTGTTTTTTTCAGAGATGACATGTAACTGTTTTGTAGGAGTAGGAGACAGAATTCATACTGCTGTACTGTGTGACATACATACATACATGCATACACAGATAATATATACATACATACATACATACATACATACATACATACATACATGCATACACAGATAATATATACATACATACATACATACATGCATACACAGATAATATATACATACATAAATAAATAAATACATACATACACAGATAATACATACACGCATACATACATACATACATACATACATACATACACAGATAATACATACATACATACATACATACACAGATAATATATACATACATATATACATAGATAATATAAGCATGCACATGTATATATAATGTGGGTTTGACAAACCCCAAGGATTCCTTTGGAGTCATCACTCTCAAAATCATTAATTTCCATCTCTATACTTTTTGATTGTTTTACATAAAACTTTCTAAAGGTACAATTATCCTGGTTACAAAATTAACTAGCCTGGCTACTGAATTTGTCTGTTTGGCTCCTAAAAGCTACAAATATTTCTTAAACCCTGATAATATGAACATTATCATCATGGCTCCCCAGATTTAGTTGTATGCCCTCACTGCTACGCCACATGTATTAATATACAATATTTAATGTCTCTGCATACAATATATTTGGTATAAATATTGCACTAATACGGTGGATCTTGACAGGTCAGCTATGACCCTCACACTGTAAATGGATGTAAACTCTTATCACTCATCATCAGTGCTGCCTTATCTGTACATTCTGGTAATGCAGACCATTTCTAAAAATAAAAGTTTCCTATAACTAGAATGGCAATTTGTGTTATATTGCAGACTGTAGTCTACGCTGCTATTGATGCTATTTTTATGTTAATTTTATCTAATTTTTACCCGTCAGGGTCAATGGCAGACTTAGTTTATTATTCATAACTAAGAATATAAATGCAATTTTCTGTACAAACAATGTGGGCTATGGAATTTTACAATCTGCCATCTTCTCTTTAGTACTCAATTTAAAAGCATGCTAATCAATGTTCTCATCGGTTAAAGAAGGTCTACACCATCTCCGACCTACCACTGGTTTATGATGCATAGTGAAGACTAATTATTCCTGGAGAAAAATGTGATTATTTAATAGAACAAGAATTTAATAACACATGCTAACAGCAATGAATGCTCAGCTAGCTGCGTGTGCAACTGCCAAGTGACCTGATTTCTCCATTGTGATAGTGATCAGCTGTATATTATGTTGTAATCATTTATACCACATGTGCCAATAGTTCACATTTCAGCATCTCATAATAGGCCAGCATATATTTTTATTAGTCCCTTAATGGCAGGCAGCTTTCTGTCTCCAATGATCCTCAGTCAGCATTTACCAGATAAAAACCTCCTTAGAATCTTGGGAGTTATAAAGGTCTACCCAATATACACGACTTGTCCCAAAATGGATTCAGGTAATTTTAGCCAAATCTCCAAATACCCCAATTTCCCTTAATTCGAGGGATAGGAGGTGGTCAGACTGAGGCATTTTTGCAGTGAAAAGCACAGGTTTTTGGCTAGGCAATATGCGTTAATCACCCTCAAACATGCTCCGAATTTTGTTAACATAGGCAAAGTTCGCCCATTTTAATTCTCTAGAAAAGTGTAGAAGAATTAATGTAAACTTATTTTAAACACAAAAATATTTATATACAATTATAATATATTAATGTTATATATTATAAGACTATATTTCCATTAATGTAAACATTTGAAAATGTTATAAAAATAATTTTATATTATTTTATGTTAATTTACTTTATTTTCTTGTACTTATTGTATCATGTATTTTTTTTATTTTTTTTTTACTGATTTTTTTCATTATACTTTTATCACGGACCTTTCAACAACTGGTTGAATCGTCATGGTGTGCTGAACTTAAGGTTAGTTATAGGGTTATTTCAGGGTTAGTATTAGGGTTAGGGGTTAGTTATAGAGCTAGTTTCAATGTTGCTTATAGGGTTAGTATTGGCTACTTTTCCGGTAGCGCTAGGGCTAGTATTTGGGTTAGGCTTTATGCATCAGCGCCAAAATGGCCGCCCTGAACTGTCAATATCCATGGGCAGCTTGATATTCAGGTCCCGATGTGCCCTGAATCTGTTCGCAATTCAATGGCACAATTTCTGGGCCAATTGTCCCCGATCTTATAATTTATCAGGGGGATGACTAATATGTATGTGTGCCTTCTCTACCTTTCCCATTTTTAATTCAAAGTAGATTGATGAGTGTTTCTATGACAAGAGTTAGAAATAGCTTGAATGTACATTGGGATTTACATCTTTATATTTGTACCATAGATATTCAAACCAAAAATCATGTATTTCTAGATGCATAGAATTCTTAGTAGTTCGCCAAGCACAATGTATTTATTAACGTGTCTCTGTCACCAAAACATTGTTCAATCAGATGCCAAGTAAAGACATAAATCAAGAGAAAAATTGGCATGGGCTGTCTCTTGTTTATGAGATCACCATGTGGTTTAGTAGGCACATGACGTATTTCCCAGTAGCCCTTGTGTGAGGATAAACTGACGTTTGCTATTTAAGATATATGAGATTTTGGAGAACAATATAAAAAAAAAGAGAAACTGGAGGATATGTCATTATGTGTAATATGTTTGAAAATACCCAGCAGCTAAAAAGGGTAGGAGGCTGCTGAAAGGCCCTGGTATTTTGCTCTCACCTAGTTTGTTAGCAAAAAAAAGACGAATAATACTCTGGGATCCTAATGTGCTAGTTGGAGAATATAAAAATGGAAGTCTACCAGCAGTTGGAGGGCTACAGTTGGAGATAATGAAAGTACACATGTGTTATTAGTAATTTAATATCTTTACACTGTTTATTGTCTGTGCTGTAGTGATAAATGTGTTGTTTTGTATGTAATCGGGGGCCAGTAATGTCCAAATGTCCAGTTTTTTTTTTTACAAAGTATCATGTGCAAGGTAAAAAAAAAAAACTCCAAAGTGGAATAACAGTAAATATCCTACAGTTACACTAAGAAAATTATTTTGAAAGGCAGTCTAATTGTCTTTTTAATCCTTTTAGTAACTGTTTCTAATCCTATTTTATGACTATACAAGATAACTAATTTTTCTGGGCTGTTATTTTATTGCTACATTTTGTTTGTTTTACCTAAATTAGAAATACGTTTTCTATTCCCTATTGCTAATAGTGTAAACGACACCTGCTAAGATTGCTGGGACATTTTCCTAACATGGTTTCCTCCAGACTAAACAGTATAATACACTTAATGTATACCATACAAAAAAAAATAGATTTTGAACTAGATGCCACAAAAGACAGATAATTACAGGGCTTAAATGTTAGGCGATTCCCAGCAGGTTGGTGGGAGTGACTGAGGATTGGTCGATAATTGATGTTCTAAACAGGTACAGTAGTCCATGTTTCGAATATTGTACTGAGAAAGCAAAACAGGGGAAAACTGGGTATGCAAGACTTTCATGTGGGTTTATGCCACACCCAGTATAAAACAAGCTGCCACAGCCAAGAACAGAAACAATTAGGGTGGAACAAGGAACCACGCCTTTGTAGTAAAGAGAGGAAGATGGCACACGATTCCTAAGTGAACTAAGAAAGTGGAATGGGGAGTTTTTCTTTCAAGATATGGATTCAGATGGAATTTGAAAGCATACAACACTGGAGCCCAACCTAGTGACCAATCCATTAGTAGTTTCACATAGGCATGTTATAACATTTCCTGTCAGTCACCATGGTGGAAGATACAACATCAGCAACAGGAGAAGGAATTTTTTTTTGCTGAAACATCAAGCGCTGTTATTTGCGTGATAGAAAAAGAGCCAATTAACCATGATATAGGTGACTAATACTTAATACCAGAATATTTGTCATCGAAAAAGGTTTCATATAATACAAAGAAATAAAATAGTGCTTACACAGGTGATAGTTAAGGCAAGGGCATTGGAAGTGTTATTTTTATTCTTAATGCAACAGGGGATAGACAAATAAAAATAATATATCAATGCAGAGATGTATCAAAATCTAATATTGTATGAAATACAGGATGGTCCCTTGTCCTGTCACTTTTGATTGTCACGATGGATAGGATGTATAGCTTGGAGGAAAGACGTAACAGGGGGGATATGATAGAAACATTTAAATACATAAAGGGAATTTTCAACACAGTAAAGGAAGAGAGTATATTTAAAATAAGAAAAACTACCACAACGAGAGGACATAGTCTTAAATTAGAGGGGCAATGATTTAAAAGTAATATCAGGAAGTATTACTTTACTGAGAGGGTAGTGGATGAATGGAATAGCCTTCCAGCAAAAGTGGTAGAAGTAAACAGAGTCAAGGATTTTAAGCATGCGTGGCATAGGCACAAAGCTATCCTAGCTATAAGATAGGGAACTGTGGACTAATACAATTATTTAGAAAATTGGGCAGACTAGATGGGCCGAATGGTTCTTATCTGCCGACACATTCTATGTGTCTATGTCACTTTACTAGAATGCATTTGGTGTGTACTAAGGCAGTACACCTCACGTAACGGTTCCTTTCAATGAATCTGTGATGCTGGAAGGTGAGTATTCTAGCATCACAGAACGGGTACTAGAGCAAGTCGTGATTTTATCCTTGAAAAGTCATTGTCTTTTTAACGTCCAATTATGAGACTTTGGAATGATGAGTCTTGTTTTAATATTGTACGTTCAACGCCTCTAGTTCTGGGCTGAGCTACTTTGCTTTCTCTGAGCTACCTGAGAATTATGGGAATTGTAGACCAATAATAATTAAAGGATAATAGAAAAGGAAATAGCATTGTGAAAAATAAATTATTTCCTTGGAACTTACTGTGTCCTAACCATTGTTTCTACCTCATCAGTTCCTCAGAACTTTACTTCATATTAAATTATATCTGTGTGTATTAAAGGCACGTATATATGGTGCCAACAGGAAGTAGTGGACAGTGCATCAAAAACTGTAGTCTTAGCATTATTATCATTACCCAGCTATTCATTTTATCAAGATTTTTCCTTATTGCACCAGACCTACTTATTAAAATTGTATTGGGTATTCACAACCAGCAGACAAAAAGTCAAAAGAGGAACATACATCTTCAGGCACATTCAGGTATAGCGCAAATGAAAATCACATACAAAACCTAAAGGTCTACATTGTATTCGCTTAATTAGGGTTTTTCATTCCCAATTTAACACTTATTCAGACATATGCACAAACACACACAGGCATGATGAGGGGCACTAGGTGTGAAGGAGGGGTGAAAAAGAGGCATTGTGGGTGATGAGGTGGGCCAAGAGGTTATTGAGGAAGGGGTAAGGGAAAAAGAGGTATTAGTGGTTAGAGAGAGGAGATAAGGGGCATAGGCGATGAGGGACATGCTGTATTGGAGGTAAGGTAGAATGGATAATAGCCATTAGGTGTGAGAGGGATAAGGGTATGGCAGTGAGGGCCTTTGGTCTATTAAGTTAATATTGTAATCAGTAGATGGGAGAATTGCAGGCAAAGCTGTAAGGGTCACCCATTGCACAATTGGTTTTATAGTATAGAAATCTCTTATGGCTCTGCAGTATGAAGTGCTTGAACATGCTGTGGCTGGGTATTTCCATTAATTCCGAAAATTTGGTAAAAATTTAATTTTAGTATTTAGTACAATTTGCAATGTACACTAATGGCCCTGAGGTAATATCTTCATAATGATGGAAACAGATAGAAAGCACAGCGATTGTGCTACAGCACTTGACAACACAGATGGCAAAGCACCAGAGTGTGACCAACTGTGTCGCACTTTTCACTGTTTCCTATGTGTCCAGGAAGGAAACAAAACAAGATACTGCTAAGTCCAGGGCATTTTGCCAGAGGATCCCTATCCGTGCAAAACTAATTAATCAGCAGCTATTATCCGCTTGGTTCTTAGCTGACATTGTCTCTTTTCACTCACTGTTTGCAGTGATGACCTGGTAATCAGAGAGTAAGAGAGTATGTCATGCAACATTTACAAAATGCGGTAACAATATAGGCCATTTGTCAAAGGTGTTTCCAGCTGTTGGTATTCAATACAAAAACGTCAGCTTCAGGCTTTCCTGCCATGACACTTCTGTCTTACTTAACGAATTTGGTCACTTCTAAGTGCTTTAAAGGGAAAGTGTAGCCAGAAAATACTACCAATAATAAAAATGTAAAAAAAAAAAAAAAATCTAGTCTCCATCAATGATGCTTTTAATCCTAAACAGCAACTTTTTGTTCCTTGTCCTAATCTTTAAAAACCCTGTGGGTCCCTGCAAAAATATTGCCAGGCCTGGCGACGTCGAAGAGGCATGTCAAAACCCGGATGTTCAGGCATAGTGTGATTTAGTTATGTTGATCATGATAACATTTAGCCTGTCAGATGAGGCGACTCAAAGTGCTCTCATCTGACAGGTGGCATCCCACTGCAGTCTCCTGCAGCAGGATCCACAATACAGCTTATGGCTGGGGGGCCGTGATGAACTGTTAAATACAGGACATTCTATGACGTTGTACAGGCATTTGAGCTAGTATATTAGGATGGCATATTTGGAAAAACTTCCTGTTGAGGTATATGGCTTAGTGGCATCAAAGTTGGTATGCTGTTTAAAATGGTTTAATAAAGGTGTTTGTGTATTTATTTGGGTAGGGCCTTTGTTCTGTGTGGGTGGCTATGGGTTTCAGCATTCAAGGAAGCACTACCACACACATGTGGATCTCCATTCACTTCTGTGGAGAAATTTGAAAATACTGGTACCCATTCTAACTTGGGCAGTTTAAAAGTGACTGGAGTGTACATTAAAGTCACAATGGTGCTGACGTGTCCCATTAAAATATGTTAAACAGCTGAATATGGGGCAGACCTGAATTTGACGGGACAGAACCCAAACAAAGTGACTGTCCCAGCAAATTCGTGACTGTTGGCAACTATGTATTTACTCACATCAAATCATTGACAATAAAAGAAGGATTACTCTTCTTCCTTTTTAAATATGCTGTTTCACCTGCTTGTACAGTCAAATAATTTGAAACGAACTCATCCTGTATGTTCAGGCACATATAATCACTGTATTACCACTTGTTTGTAACCCAGTTCTTTTGTACAGTGCGTATGCAGTTGCTGCACTTAATAAATTATAAAAAATAAAGTAACTGTAATATATTTAATTTTTTTATACAACCCATAGTTTAATACATGGAAAATTGAGATTAAATTGATTGTTGGTGTCTGTTTTATAACTTAATGCCTAATTGGCATGAGAAGTTCTGTTATCAGGTTAGTTCCAAGACACTTAATAGATCATGTGACATTTCTATGCTGCTGATAACTTGCAGGGTTAGTGGAAACACCAAGCTTTCATCAGACACCAACCAATCTTCGGGCAAATTCCCATCTCTCTTACAGGAAGCTTTACCTGGACTAAGGATGACAACTTCAAGTTTAGCTATTTGATATGTTGTTCTGATATTGGTTTATTACACAATGGTTCCAAAATATATTTATTAGACAAAGGGTCTGATATTGGTTTATTACACTATGGTTGAGATATTGGTTTATTACACTATGGGTGAGATATTGGTTTATTACACTATGGGTGAGATATTGGTTTATTACACTATGGGTGAGATATTGGTTTATTACACTATGGTTGAGATATTGGTTTATTACACTATGGGTGAGATATTGGTTTATTACACTATGGGTGAGATATTGGTTTATTACACTATGGTTGAGATATTGGTTTATTACACTATGGTTGAGATATTGGTTTATTACACTATGGGTGAGATATTGGTTTATTACACTATGGTTGAGATATTGGTTTATTACACTATGGGTGAGATATTGGTTTATTACACTATGGGTGAGATATTGGTTTATTACACTATGGGTGAGATATTGGTTTATTACACTATGGGTGAGATATTGGTTTATTACACAAAGGTTCTGATAATGTTTTGCTGGCTCTGATGTGTCATAATATTACATTTATGGATTATGCAAATCCCTAATATATAAATGTATTGAGTGAGCTGCTTTGTCTGTCACACATGGAGCTTTTGAATGGTTGCCAAGACTCATAATGTTGAGTGTCACGGACTGAATACAGATTGTACTAAGCGTATTATACTGCAGATCCTGGTGTAACAATCTCTATAAATAGTAGTAGTTATGACTATATTAAGGGTGTCATGACCCTGTATTAAATATACGAGCCTGGTCGGCATTGCTTTTACATTCACCCCTACACTGTATAAGTCATATTGGAAACACGGATAAGTCAGGGTATAATTCTTTTGTGACAAATGTATCTATATATTGTTACATAATATAACTTATTCACAGGCATTATACTGTATTTATTACAGTGGTTTACGCAATTTCATTTCTGACCCTATGTCATAAACTATTTATTCCAGATATACCATATCAACCTGCTAGAGAGATTCTGCACAGGATTTCTGAGATTAGGAAATTTGTCTTTATATATATATATATTATATCCCTCTTTGTAGGGATAATTATACCCATTTTTGTCTCTTACATAACAACTTTGCAGTTACTGTATATCTTTCACCCCCACCTATACATAAACATATTTGGAAGGAGTGTTTGTTCCATCTGATCATTTAAAAAAGTACAAGTGATATTTCTTTTATATCACCTTTTGGTCACTACTGTCTCACTTTTACATGACTTTTGTTTTTTCTTAACATTGCATATATATCATTTCATTACTGACTTTTTATCCAACATTCAATAAAAATTACGTTTTGAATATCAGATTCTCTTTTTCTCTAAGCTACACCTTAAGTAGTGAGATTCTCCAGAAATGTCTGGTCAGTAAATATAACTTTAATAAATCTTTTCAGACTTAGATTTTTCACAAACACAAATTGTTTGAGTCTATTTGTCGATTTCAGTCACCTAACATTCTCTCTGGATTTCTGAGTATCACTTCTAGAAGATTTTTAAACCGAAGCATGCGTAATGTCAATTTTTCATCAAGCAAATAGACCTAATTTTACCATTCCATATACAAATCGACTAAATGGAAGTACTGTACAGAGACAGATATATACTGGCCAAAATCTCTTCACATCAGGAGTATTGATTACACGAATGCAAAATTTGGATAAGGACTGCAAAAAGAACCACTTCACTTAACTATTACTTCATATAATCAAGAATTATTTTTAATTTTTATCTTTCTGATTAATATTATAATTTATTTTCAGCCAAGAAAACTGCATCTGTAGACACTCAAAGGCAGTATTCTAAACATTTCAAACATAAAGGAACTGTACCACCTGATCATCGGTTTTACTGTGCATGAAGAGCATATACAATTATTGTGAATGATCTATACATTTAATTAGCAAAACTGCAAGCAAATGCCTATATTAGGAGAAAAATGTGTGTTAAATGTGTTATACCTGTGGCACGGTATGCAAATTAACTGCTTTTCAATGGGAAAGGTGTAATTTGCATACTGTGCCACAGTGATGTCATAGGAAGGAGACTCCACAGACACATGTATAGATCATTTTAAATCATGTGTTATGCTCTATGTGCTCAGTAAAAACAATATTCAGGTGATACAGTCCTTTTAATGCCAAAGTAGTTGTGTTTGAAGTTTACTAGCTGAATTGAAAATCTGATTTCCCGAGCCATTTGTTTTATTTTTCCTTATACACTGCTACACTGTTCTGATTGTTAATGAACATTTGACATGTGGATAACAAGGGCACATCTGAAATATGTTGTTATCCTCAAATTATAGATCATGACCAGAAAAGATGGTGTAAACGTCAAATAATTTCTCAACAAATGTATTTATAAAGGGATTTATTTATTTTATTTATTTTTTCTCTTTACATCATTGTCTATGTAAAATATAGTAGCGCTTGCTTTAGTTCTTATTGCTGGTGGAATCATTTTATACCTATATCCAGAAACAGAGATGGATTCTGCAGAAAGCTGGTATACATGGAAATAGCACCAAATAGTGTTTCTCTAGTTCCGTACCCCAATGTATTTAGCATGGACACAGCCACATGCACTGTTATACATAAGATACTGATGATTGGCCATTTTTTTTTTTACATTTCCAAACACTTTTATTTATTCACTTTGTTAATCAACTCCCATAACTGACTTGCCCCTGTACCCAGAGGACTTGGACATCACACAGACATTATCAAAGATGAAGAGAAGGTCCCCTGGGTACAGGGGCAAGTCAGTGGGTTCAGGGGCAAATCCTCTGGGAATAGAAATAGAATAGGATTTTTCTTTTTTCATAAATTAAGATCCAGAATTTCGGAAATCGTTTTATATTCAGGGTCACATTAAATTTGATCAAAAATGGTACTTATTGTTCCAATTAACTCAACCTGTATATAAATTCATAAGAAAGCTCTAGATTACCTTTTCTTTTATATAATGCATACATATTACTTTCCACACCTGAACTTTATGTGACTCTGCTCTTCATCTTGCATACCAAGTTTAGGATCATCACTAACCTGTGTTGTGTCCTAAGGCCATGTAGAAAAGTCAGCAATAAAAAAAAATTTTTTTTAACCCTTTCACACTCAATAGTGCAACTTTTTTGTTTGTGGCCCTGATCACATAGGCAGAGGAGCGAATGAATCTCTGCTAAAATATTGTTTGGGCATGGTGCGATTTCGTTAAATGTAACTGGTGCTCACTTAAAGCATCGGTTACCTTTAACCTGTCAGACTCTGGCCACTCAAGGTGGTCTCATCTGACTTGTGGGATCCTGTGCAGTCTCCTGCAGCGGGATCCACAGTACAGCTCTTCACAAGGGGCCACGGTGAGCTGTTAAATATAGGACATTCTATGCAGTCCTACGGACATTTGAGTAATTTATTTCAGGACAGCATAGGACGTCCTTAAGGAGTTAAACCATATTTTTATTATTTAGAACTAACTTTCTAAAAAAATAAAATATTTACTGCACATCGTTATGACCCTGAGGAAATCATTTCAGAGATTAACATTTTTTCCAGTCCAATAAATCATGCTCAAATAGTCTAAGATGAAAGGAGGAAGGTGACATTCACTAATGATATCTAGATAAAAACAAATTGGCAATGTATCACTCTTTACGTGTTTCATTAGTACTGGTAACAGATCATTTATTCAAAAAATATTTGAAATATTAAAAATAAAAATAGTATTAAGCAGAATAGAATCTGCCTAAAAGAAAAAAGAAAATTGGATGCTCCATACTCTAGACCTGCTAAACTCAAAATTCGGACAATACAGCTTGATACCCAAAGCTTATACACATCACTTTATGGTTGATGTACTGGGCATGAGCATTGGTAGTGCCAAGCACCAGTGTGATGTGTGTGCCAATGTTACATTATAAGCATGAGAAAAGGACTTTATGGCACTTATCTTAGAATGTCAAGATAGAACTCTGGCATCCATGCAATCATTTAAAGAAATATATTAGGTTGATTTTTTTAAACAGGGATTTAATCTAAAGGCCAAGCTTTTGGGGGCTCATTCTGCACTTACATCTAATATTGGATTTATATTTATGTGCCCCTAGGCCAGTGATGGGGAATATTTTTGGGTGTGAGTGTCAATTTTTGTCCGAAACAGATTTGCAGACCTCAGGTGCCAACACCGCATACACACACACACTGACTCTCACACACACACACTTATACTCATACTTATACTTATACACACTTATACTCATACTCACACACACACATACTCATACACACTTATACACACACACATTTATACTTATACTTACACACACTTATTCTCACAGTCACACACTTATTCTCACACACTTATACTCATACTCACACACACTTATACTCATACTCACACACACACACTCATACTTACACACATACTCCTACATACACACACACACACACACTTATACTCATACATACACACTGTTGGTAAAAGACGGGCGTCACTGGTCATCTGCTTGTACTCCAGATAATCGGACTCATGCGCACTATGTGCAGAAGCTTTCAAGTTGAACAGAGATTGCGCATGCAACCGATCATCTGGAGAAGAAGCATGACTGGCAGTGCCCGTCTTTTAACCACTGATGCCTGCTCCTCTCGGATGGAGCATACAAGCGGTGAGTGGTGAACCTGGCGGCGTGCCACAGCTGAGGGCACGGCGTTCCAGTTGTGCCACACTTGCCATAGGTTCGCCACCGCTGCCCTAGGCAATCACACTTCATGTGACATTACCAAAAAATCTAACATTATTGGGAATTCTCCTCCAACCAATTCCTTCTGAAAGCACCCCACTTGCTGGCTAATATATCTAAATCAACATATAATTTGCTTAGCATTTAAACAATGTATAAATATAGTATATTATTGATTGGGGGATAAAGTACATTTTATAATTTCCATTGATATATATATTATTATACAGGGATATAATGAAATATTACCTATAACAATGCATATATATCCTGATGTTAAAGATGTAGTAAACCAATTGAGTATAGTTTACCATAATTCATATCTTTCCGAGTTTCTGAAATATTATATTATATAATATGATCTGGTTAGCATTAATGGAAATGTCGTAATTGTGTATTTAAAGACTATACATCTTTACCCTGCTTGCAATTGCTAAATAAGTGGAGAATTCACCAACAGACCTGTGTTTAATTATAAATAACGATTTTAGTCACAGCAGTCAACTGTATGTGTACATCTGCTTGTCTATGTATGACATATTTTACTTGGTTAGAGCATGGTGTCGCCATATCAGGTAACGGCAAAGCAGTAGCCCTTTACCATTTAATGATCAAAGACACAGTTTGCTGTGGTCTAAACCCAACTCATTCAAAATACAAAGGGAGGGGTATTCAATAAGTATTAATTATCACATATCAATGTAATATCATTCCTGTAACCTCGTCCTGCATTTGTACATGGAAATTTTTTGTTTTCGAATTTCCTTTTATTCTTAAATTATTAATAGCCAAAGCAATTGCATGTTACCTTAAGCCATATCGTCTCAATACATTACCACATATAGAGTACGCAAGCAGACCTATGGAAATCTAACGCATGCAGATATATGGAATGATGCACCACCTGTAGAATCTGTTCAGTCTTCAAGGTTCAATTAAGACAATATCTCAAGGTGCATTTGGGGTTAAATATTGTATTATTATTATTATTATTATTATTAGCAATAGATGTGACCCTCCAGTACATTCCTTGATTGGCAACAACAACAAGCATCCTGTTCATTTAAAGATAATTGCATTCAACCTGGATCCTTGCCATTTTTTTCCAGGAAGAACTATAAAATACACATCCTTGCATTTGTCATAAAGATTAAACTAGTGTTATATTGACTTTGAAATGACTTTCATGTGATTTATTTACAGTTTTTTTGCCAAACCAGGATTTGGCCTCATCAATAATGCAGGATCCATCAAACATGAAGTTTTCTTCCGGATCTCTGGATAATGAATGTTCTCCCATTAACCAGTCAGATGATGGGATATTGGATCAAACTGGATCATCTTGTTTGCAAATGGTGAGTGAAAAGTAACCTGCTAACCAGGTCGCTATTTAAAAAAAATAAAGTTACTGTACTTGTACAGATCCCAAAATCTAAAATAAAGAAACAGACAAATTTGCTCCCTGAAAGTGCAAAGTGTAATACAGAGAAATGGTACGCACATCACATCATTTTATTAAATAGTGGGACATGTTTAAATGCCGGCAGCAGTCATGCCCAGGAAGAGCTCCGAGCATTCTGGTAGACTGCCTCATTTCGAGGCAGAGTCCAATTCCTGGAGCCTTTTTTTATTGAACACTTATTTTCTGGCACATATATAAACTTCCAGTTGTAGGAACAGGTTAATAGTCCACTGTGGGGGCTTTTGGGCAAACGCTGGCCCCCATTAAATATGTAGGGGGGGTCAGGGGGCTCGACATTATCACAAGGCCTCGATATTAGGAGGGGAGCCGGGGGCATATTTCCCAGCCTCTGGCCCCAATATTCATTAGGTATTTCATGGGAGGGTGTAAAAGCAAACCCATTATTTTACCACATAACATGTTTTTTTTTATTTAATGGGTGCAGTAATGATTTTACAACTCAACAGTTAATGTTCTTTCCCCACTGAAATGAATAGGAGGCAAATCTAAACTCTCTCCCCTCTATTTTGGATGTGCAAAATTAAAATTCGCAAAATTGCTTAGTAAATAGCAGTTTGCAAGCTCGAGTCATTCGGGTAGGGTTGCCACCAGGCCGGTAAAAAATTAGCATCAGGCCAATGTTAAGACTATGGAGACAGTACCAAGGCCGGTATTTTTATGAAGAAAAGGTGGCAACTCTAAATTTGGGGTTCGACAAAACTTTCCTAGTCTGGAGTTCAAGTTCGGACAAATTATCCCGATCCCCCCAACCCCATAGTTGTCCTTTAAATATCTTTTTTGGTTTTCAGTGCTGATATCACCATGTAGAAAAACATACATGAAAAAGAATAATAACATTGTAAAATTATTACAGTTACCATCATGCTCATTAGAGTATTTATCTCTCCTACTACAAAATCTGTACAGTACCATGTCTAAGAAATCCCTATGCAGTTCCCCAGCTTGTCCTGCAGGATTCTGACATCACTTTGTAGTTACCACACCATGGGCTTGGAGGCTTAAATCCTAAATATTAAACAATACGATCATATATAACATAAAAGCTATTGCTTTTATTAAAAATTCAAAACATGTGGTTTTGCCATGCAGTGGGAAATGTAGATAATATTAGGTTAATAACGACTAAAATAGGACTTTTCTACACAGGAATGCATGATTTGTTAAAAGGTTTATGGTTATAGTAGAGTCAGTGCCTTAGGCATGTCTTGGCTGTAAGGTGACCCACACTGCTAGCATTATTTTTGGTTTCATTTTGCAGGTGAGGTATGATCAATCAGCTATACATTTCCATGGTGCTCCTTTAATGACCTCCAGAGATATAATAATCAAACTGTCACTTAGTATCATATTTGATACAAGATAAGGCAATTCGGATTAGAATTTAAGGAATGCAGCACTGCTTTGGGGTACAAAAAAAGAAGCACTAACTAAGCAGTTTGGTAGCACTAAGATACAAAAGTTCAAAAGGTAGAATAGTGCACAGTTCTAGTAAGTGGGAGACATCTGGATTTCCTCTTTTGTAGAGCTTAAAAATATGGGAGCTGAATAGACGAATTTAGGAGCCAGCCTAGGTATGAATTCCCAACTTTTGCAGTTCACTTGTCAGATCAGCACAGTTCACTTGTTAGTGATTAGTGCTTTAGGTATTAGTGGAATTAGTATGTTAGAGTTTGAAATACTCACAGATACATAGATCTAAATAATGAAGATGTTATCCTTTCCTCTGGAGATATATGTGGATGCTAGGAGCAGAAACAACTGACCACTATTTTTGTCACGTTATCCTTTGTAGTAGTATGGAAAATGGAACTACAAAAAAATAAAGTAAAAGTTTTTTTTTCCCTAAAGTTACTATGTTACTAAATTTTAAAAGTTGTGAACCAAATAGTCCTGTTTATTTTCAGGATACGGTCAGTTATGGTGGCCAGAGTCACGATTCTGAAAGCCAGGCCGACAGAAAGAGTACTGATTCTTCCATGAGCCCCATGAGTCCCAACCTTTCCTCGTCGCCTCAAGATCACATGCATGTGAGATTCCCCATTAAAACATCTCCCAGTGAAGAATACAGAAGGTACAGCTGTGACGACTCGACGGAAAGAAACTATAACAAGTACATGAAGAGCAGGAATCAATACCATCCATACAAGAGGCAGTTCAGTGATGTTTTCCCAGATACACTGCATTCTCTACCCCTCAGGCAAAAAACATTCAAAAACATGGATGGGATAGAGGGATTTGAAGAGGTCTGTGGACCTTCTGGACCTGAAGATTCTGAAGCTTTCGCCACACATGATATTTCAGCTGAGACAACATGGTGTAATTCCCTCCAGTACAACTCAACTCAAGAGGAAGGGTCACACATAATGGTGAGCTCAGTGTTAAATTTCATGTAGATTACTTCATTTTGAATTGATGAGTGATGCTCTGTTTGGACCTTGCTCTATCGGCAGCTGCACATGACAAAATAGGCTGTAGGCAGAGAGTTGGCTGTTCACTTTCTACTACTTTGTACCACTCACCTGCATAAACTGAGATAGAATACTCAGTAATTGTACAATAATGAAAAAAATCAATAGATATAGCTACATAAAACAAATATAGCTACAATATACATACACCCGGTGTAGGGCCCCCGCCTCCCTTTGCCCTCTCTGCCAGTCACATGCCGTGGTAAGGTATAGTTACCAGATTATAACATTGTTGCTCTGTCCCCTTTTACCATTTCTCCTGCCCTCCTTCCATTATTGCCCCCATGTCCCTGTCTGTACAGCTTTAGCACTTTATTTGACCCATAAAACTTGCCACAGCTCCAATTTTACTCACAGGACCTGCACCAGAACCCAGATTGTACTCACAGGACGTGCCCCAGCACTCAGATTGCACCCACAGAACTTGCCCCTTTACCAAGATTGCACCCTCTGATCTTACCAGGGTACCAGGAATACACACATAGCACTAGCTTTATATTCAAAGATATGCCGTACAAACTCTGCTCACCTCTACTCTAAACCTTTTCATATATCTTGTGCATCATTCGAACCATTAAGAGTTGTGTCATTGAACAACTTTGGTGATTATGTCTGTGTACATGAAGTTTCATTTGTATGTCTGGTAAATGTTTAACATTACAAAGTTGTTTCTGAGATATTCCTTGTCTGTTATTCTCCAAGGTGGGTCTCCCTAATTGTGTGACTCCATGTAAAACCCTTTAGTGACTTATTGCATCTGGTTCTGGATTCTGCTGGTGGATAAGAGGATTCTGGTGTTTTCACTATTTACGCATCTTGGGGCAAGTATGAAGGGTCTTGCTATGAGTGGTGGAGGGGAATGGATGAGTTATTGCTGGCTGGACGACTGAAAGTAATAAAAGCCTTTGCTGATTTCTAACTGAATCTGTTCTACAAATTTACTCTCACCTTTAATATTACAATCCATGCTTCATTTCTGGAGTAAACTCTATATATTACTATAGTTAGTAAACACAGCCTTACAATATATATTACTATATTTATTAACTCAGCCATACAATTTATATTATTATAGTTAGTAAACTCAGCCACACAATATATATAAATACACATGGAAGAGTGGACAATTCTCAATTAAGGTATGAAGGTATTTACTAAAGAGAGCTGCAGGTGAGTTAAAGAGAGAAAAACCTGGTGAGTTTCTCCTGTTACAATAGCTCAATTGGCCCAACATAATGTTTAAATCTTTACACTTTCTCCTCACTTTTAGGGAATAGCTTCAACAATCAAAATTTCTTATTTGCTGGGGTATTTTTAAGTACTATAGCTAGGGTACAGTGTATGTCTCCAGAAATCTAGCCTGGATTGCAAAGCATGATTAAAACAATGGGAGTAGTCACTAAAATGGAACTTACAAGTGAACTGCAAACATCAGGCATTATTGGCAAATTTGGAGGAAAAGAAGTGTCTACCTTTCCACAGTACACTTGTCGGATCTTTACAGTTCACTTTTAATGAATAGTACCCAGTGTCTTGAGTGCCAGCTTCTGTTAACTTTTCTACATCTGCTCAAGTGTGTCATTTTCCTGCCTAGTTTACTTATTACTGTAGTGCTTGGCTATTCTGCTTTCCCTTTACATGTGCACATGGATATGATGTAATAACTAATATGTAGCAAGAATAAAGTGAACCCAGTAATGTAAAATATGTCTGTTTCCAAAAATCCATAACAAGTGAGCATATTACTAGTCATCAAAAGAGATGCAAAATTATACAAGATGAACAGTAGCCAGGAACACTATGGCAGAGACCGGATCAGGGTCTTAATAGCAGCCTTATCTGACAAGTGGGATCCCACTGCAAGTCCCTGCCGCGGGATCCGAGCACAGCTCATCACTATGCTGTCCTAGTGTTTTTTAGGCACTGAAAATAAGGACGGCATAGTACGTCCTAGCGAAGGGATTAAGGGGACTCTATCACCAAAACATTGTTTAAACCATAAATGCAAAGAATAAAAACAACAGAAAAACGATTGTGTTTGCAGAATTGAAGGTAAAGGCATATAGTAGGGGGAAAATATATTTCTGGTGTTACCTGTTAATGACATCACCTTGTAGCTTCATATGCAAATTACACAATTCTCATTGAAAGTACTTCATTTACATAACAAGTCACAGATGATGTCATAGACCGGAGACATCACAAACTCATTTGAAAACTAATTTTTCTACTAATATGCATTTACCTGCAATTCTGAAAATATAATGTATAGATCATTCTTCAGTTGTTTTTTTTTCCCCCACATCCCCCTCTGAATAATCAATGTTTACCTGGCAGAGTCTCTTTAAAGTTATACAAAGATTGTGTTACTGGCAGCTCCTGTTGGGCTGAAAATCTTACTAGGTTCCTAGTGTAAAATGAGTGTTGTAGAAACATAGAGAAAGAAAAGAGTTTGACAAAAGGTTGTATGGGGCTAACTTACTAATCAATCTGGCAACACCTCTATTAAAGGGCTACTCAATTGAAGGAAAATAAAGG
The DNA here is from genome assembly GCA_036172795.1 of Pelodytes ibericus. Lineage (NCBI taxonomy): Eukaryota > Metazoa > Chordata > Amphibia > Anura > Pelodytidae > Pelodytes > Pelodytes ibericus. Next base: position 49,805,839 of record CM069857.1, on the reverse strand, counting down.
GTTTATGTAGAAGGAAAAAAAATCACAAAGCCCTAATACTCTTTTGCAAACATGGTGCCCACAAAGCCCTAATATTTTCCACTAAACGTATATGTGAGTGCAATGTTTCTTTTCCAGTTGGGGTCAGAGGTGAAGCTAAAGCCCACATCTCTGGTCATGCGTCAGCAAGAGAAAGAGCAAAGGATGTACTGGAGCCAGTCACCAACACAACAAATATATTGCACCCCACAGACATTTCCACAGGTAACAACCACCTTCCATTATTACTTGATTATGTGCAACCAACGCTGTGTACAACCAAGGCTCGCTATCTATTTTTTTTACTCTATGGAGTTTTTTTACATGCTTTAATTGGGAAGGGGGGGTGGGGAGCGATAGAAAGAATCGACTGCATAGGTTAAAGTTGCCTGCCCTTTTCCAAAAACCCTTATCAGTGGTACATATCTTGACACGATGTGCATGTTAATCCCTACCTATCAATTTCATTTAATCCATTGGTTGACAATTATATTATCTCTAATATCCCAAAAAAGAGGATTGAGATTAGCTCAGGACAGGTGAGTGAGCAACTCTGCATCAACAGGCTCAACAAAGGATATAGCTGTGTTCCACAGAGGTAAAATATTCCCCAGCAAACATTAACGCTAAGTGTAAGTATCACTTGGTTTAAGTATATTCATTATCTGAAAGTAAAAGCTGAAAAGTGACAGGTCTACTTTAAAAGGAGAATTTACGGAGGAACTTTGAAGATCACGTTCAAGTCTAAAGACCCCCCATTTTTTTCCAATACTCTCTGTGGCTTTATTATAATTATAAAGGAAATTAGGAGGAGATTAGTGTTTTTCTCTTTATTACATTACTGAAACTTGATCACGTTGGGATCATTTCCCTTTAAATTGAAATACAGTGAACTGCAAATGAAGTGCAAAATCAGGCTAAAAAAGTTGTACCTGATTTCTGGAGTTCACGTGTCAGTTCACCAACGTTCACTTTTTACTGAATAGACAGCAGTGTGATTAGAAATACACAATAGAGATACCTGAGCATTACTTATTCGCTGTTAAAACAGTTTTAAGCCTGGCTACCCCCTGGCTCAGACTAATTAATTGAACCCTAGTTTCATCTTTTGTAACTATTTGGTAATCATGTAGCCACCAACTTATTTCTTAGCTAGAAATCATATCCAGGACACTAGCCAATGTGGCTGTAGCCATTGCATATGATAAACAAAAATAAAACAAGCAAACCTTTGCACCTAAAGATTGCATTATTGCATTATAACAAGCGTGCATTTTTTTATTTTTACATTTGTTTTTATTTAACATTTTTCATTTCCTTTTCCACATAAAAAACTGTATATTAAGGCAGTCGAAAGAATATATCATTACCATGTACAATACATCAATACCATGTACAATACATCAATACCATGTACAATACATCTATACCATGTATATTACATTCATACAATCCATTACGTGTATCATTTACAATGTACCTTTAACATTTGCAGTTTTCCATAGTGAATTTTTAATAAAAATGTTCTTCTCTTATATTCTGCACTTGTTTTTTGATATGCTTATGATCACGATTTTCCATTGCACATTCCCCTTTTCTGCACTTTTTATATCCTTCAACTGTCTTTGCTTTTTACCCAGCTTTAACCAATACATACATACAACATCTAACACATGCCCATTTCTGACACAAACTTCCCTCCTTCTGTCCCCCTGTCTATTCCAAGAGGACCCTGGGGGTAGGTATGGAGAGAGACTGAGGACATCCATGACTCTGTCCTTCATACGTACTCATTTTTAGTTTTTGTCTCTGCTATTTCTATGTACGTATTCTTTTTAAGTCTTCTGTTTTCATTTCCTTTCATTCAGGGCTTTTTCTTAAATTGCTTTCATTATTCGTTTATATATTGTTTCCATTTATTCCAACTTTTATTTTGAACTATGTTCCCCCTATCTTCCATTTGTAGTTGGTATGTTACTTGTTTTTTTAATTGTTCCCAATTTGGGGTCTCTTTTTCCCTCCAGTTTCTAGCTATTAGAATCTTGGTGGCTATTAATAAGTGTACTAGTATATATCTGTTTTCCTTTCCTAGCTGCGTCCATTCAAGGTGGTGGAGCGCCACACCTGGGGTTATTGGGATGTCCATCTTAAGTATACTCCTTAGGATTAGGGAAGTTAGATTCCATAATTTTTGGATTTTGCTACAGTTCCAACAAAATGTGTAGGTAGGAGCCTATTTGGTTCCCACATCTCCAACACATGCAAGCGTGCATTTTAAAGATTCAATATTCAATATGTGAGAGACATAAATGAGAAATAAATAGATGCTGTACATTTGTGTATCTCTACTGGTTTATTAGTAGACTCTTACTCACTCACGTGTTCTTAACGCAGATTCTGCCCTTCCTGCGTGTTTTGAAATGCTGGTAGAGGTTTCCCAGATGGGTGGAACCTTAGGATAATTCATCATTTTTTTTTTCAATCATTATGCTCTCATCCTAAATGCTGTCATCCTGTTCCAGAAGCAATATTCCACACTGTAGGTATCTGGAAGTCAAGTTTCTTCCAATCATATATCATAAGGAGCAAACGAAGGGAGTACCTCCCTTTCTGCAGAGCAGTGCCAGCTGTATTACTGCATGCTGGCATAATCGTTTGAAACTGCATGAACAAAACATGCCTTAGATTCAGGAATAACATGGACTAGTTGGAACATGCTGACTTCTAAAGTTACCAGTATCTATCCACCTGCAGACTGGCAGCTTGACAAACTGTCAGTCTCACACACCCCCTTCACAAGCCTCCAGGAGGTTTCTCTAGTAAATGTGCTAAGCTGCCACGCTGCAAGCTCTATGGACTGCTGTATTTTTAAATTACATTAGTGTGAAGGACTGAACTGTGGAACTCGGTTTATACAATTTTGACAGACTATTTAGGATGTTAGAATAGCATCGTTTAATATTTTCATTATCAATAAATGGCCATGTGAATGTGGAATCGTGACCACTAAGTGCCACTAAGATGTTGAAGGTCTAGTCAGAGTTGCACAATAGCAATATCCAATGTAGGCTGGAGTCAGACTGAGGAGTGTTTTCTATCAATAGAAAATAAACCCACAAATTTACTGTTGATGGATTTGCAGAGTTGTGTGATGAATGATTATAAAAGGTATTGGGGAAATAAAGTATCTGTTTCCTTAAAAAGCCACATTGTTTTTAATACCATTACTGCAGTGCAATGGATGATTAGCTGCCATTTTTCCTTTTTCTGGTTCAGGGCCCATTAAATATTTTTGTTTTTCCCCTATGTTTAGTTTCTACAATTTTTGTTTTTCCCCTATGTTTAGTTTCTACAATTTTTGTTTGCATTTAAAATTTTAGCATTTAAAATTTAAATGTAAATTTAATTACATCAGTCAGTTATTATAATAAACATATATAATAAACATATTAACCTTATCAGTGATTAACAAGGCAGCAAGCAGCCTATTTCTACTTAATGACATAAATAGGGTTGCCACAGTATTTTACCAGCAGACTGGTAAAAAATTGGTTTGATGCCAATGTTAAGTCTATGGAGGCACCAGCAAGACAGGTATTTTTTTTTTATTTTTTTGAGGAAAAGGCGTCAACCCTAGACATAAATAGGCCTAAAGAGGACCAGTCACTTTCTCAGCTGGAGTCCACTAAAGGGTCTACTCAATAAATTGCAGGGAATTGAGATTGAAATTTCAAATTGAGACCAAAGTAGCTGAGTTGGAAAACTTCTCCCATTCAGGTTCATTGGAGAATTTTTCCAACTCTGCACCATTGGCCTAAAGTTTGAAATTCCTATATCAATTTCTTGCAATCCTCTCTTTATTGTGTAGACTTTTTTGCGATTGATGTCCAGTTGGCAGATGTGTTGGGTTTATACACAGCCTCTATTCTGGCAGAAGAGGTCATGGGTTCAATTGTATTACCATATAACATTAATAATTATACAAAACACTGTAATTATGTTCACATTTTGAAATAAGTAAGATGCGTATTAGAAATATACCTTATTTGTGCCCAAGTTATTTCTTTTATCTCCTTTTATTTGGACACATCTATTCTGTCAGCATTAGAAGTTGTATTGGCTCCCTGATGGTTCAATGTTACATCTATTGAACCTTAACAATCCCTTTTTTTAAGAGATGACAGTGACCTTTTTTCAGTTCATACATGTCTTTACACTATCTAACAGTATACAATACATTACAGAGGTTCTACCATCAGAGCAAAAACAGAAACACTGACAAAGGTTTTACCAAGCATTACAAATCACTATACGGTCACACATCAGACGAGATTTATTAACACAGAGCAAGGTATGCAGAGAAACACACAGCAGGTTTTTCTTGGAAAGATTTAAAAAGAATGAACACACAGACAAGTTCATTGATACATATGTTGAAGGCTCTGCGCTCCTTTTTGACAATAAATCCTTTTAAAACACTGACAGCTCATTTTCTTTAGTCCACAAAAGGAATAACATATCATGGCTGTTGTCTCAGGATAAGCGGCAAATTCTCTAATGGTCACTGCTGGAAAGCAATTAGACTTTCTTACTGACTGCTAAGGGAACCTTTGTGGTCATTATGCTCATTATACAGTGTAACTAACCCTTTTACAATGTCCTGTGCTCCTGGTGCCACTACGACCTTGCCCGCTGCTGTCCTTACCACGTGAGTCTTTTTGTTCTACCAGACTATTTGTCCTTTACTCCATCCTTCACCAGGAAAGCTTTTGCTGAGTAAGGGATTATCACAGAATATTTAATTATACAACTTGCATTATTCAAAAAATACTTGGTAATACATCACTCTACTGTATTGAAGAAAATATATACCAATACATTGTATGAAAAAAATAAACAATACTTACATTTTGGGTCCCACTAACAATTAAAGCTGCCTATGTAAATGTATTTTACAACATAACCCACATTTAATTTTCACATCCAAATCACTTCCTCAAATGTTCCAATGGGAGGTGTCTTTGTTCAAAACCCTGCCAAAATTGTAAAAAAACAACAAGGCATTTATTAATTATAATAATAAACACCACAACAAGTAACATAGGCAGATCTTTAAGATTAGGCAGAAAGAGGCAAAGCAAGTTATGCGAGCATCCAAAGCACACGCATAAGAGAAAATGGGCCAGTCAGTAAAAAAGGGTGATAAATCATCTTTAGATACATAAATTAAAAAAGAAAAGTAAAAACAAGGATTAGTTAGATTAAAAACAAAACAAGGAAGATTTGTGGAAGAGGATAAAGGTCTAGCTGACTGCCCCAATAAATATTTTTGACCAGTTTTTACAGATAAAAATGAAGGAAAAGTAAATTAATGTAAACCATGTTAAAGGATAGGATTGTTGAACATCTACATTCATGGATGGATTACAAGATCAAAAACAACATGGGTTTACTTCAGGGAGATCATGCCACACTAATCTTATATTATAGAAACATATTAAATATATAAAGGGAATCAACACAGTAAAGGAAGATAGTATATTTAAAAGAAGAAAAGCTACCGCAACATGGTATTAAATTAGGGAGCAAATGTTTAAACATTATATCTGGAAGCATTACATTACTAAGAGAGTAGTGGATACATGGAATAGCCTTCCAGGGTAACTGACGGTCAGGCTTCCAGGTCAAACCATTTGTCTGCAAGTGTAGGTGTCCCACTCTGACTACTACTAACAATGCCTTCTTACATAAAGAGATTGGGAACTCCATTACTGACTTCTGTGAGGGTTTTCAATAAATAGATAGTCTGGTAGAAGTGTTTTTTACAAAGTATTTTAGAAAGTTTACATAAAAATTGCCAACTTGAACTTATACCACGAATAAGCACAGTGTCCGTATAGGGTTACCAGTGTCCGTGGCATGGTCTGTGAAGGTCCACAGAACATCATTAAAGTGTCCGTCACAGACCCCAGTAAATGTCCACCAGGAGCAATGTTGGTGTCATCCCCTGAGTAATATCCAGCAAGATAACTGAGGTTTGCTAGGAAACCAATAGATACCTTAATTTGCTTGTTTTATTTAGCAATTATAGGATATTGCAACATATTACATAAGCCTAGAGACCAGAGACGCTTCTCATTTTTGGGAATATCATTTCCCTCTAAAAAGGCATGAAATCCCGTTTGCGTGTCTGTCAAGCACATCCAATCGTCTTCCACAAGACAAGCGTGATTCATTGCAGTAATTGGACTATCTTAGGTGTAGACATACAAATGATTACTCCCAATGTGTCACTTAGCATCTGTCTAGTATCTATAACATATTATATACGATAAACGGAAAGCGTGTCAAGATGTATGTCGATTCATTATCCGTAGTGCGAATCCTGCTTATGAATATACGTATTCAAGGACGATACAGTTACTAGGAATGTACATTCATTCACAAATGTATGTACAAATGGTGCCTATTAGGGGACATGTAGTTCACAAAAGTGCTGACAGATTAATAGCTAACATAAACATTAACTCAGCATACAAACACCTGTGTCCTATTTGTCTTCAAATATTTTTAAGTATCATCCTACTTGTCTTGTGGCAAACAGGTTACATATTGCCCCACATGCGAGACAAATTGTTTAACCCATTTACCTGGTTTAATTATATAAAGTCAATAATTTAATTTAAAAAATGATGAAGAGGAAATATTAGTTAATGAGAATAAATGAGCTAAGGAATACTCGTGATGAGATAAAACTATAAAACATTATGTGAATCAACGGAGCATAAAGAGCAATCTATTCATTATGATGAAATTGTAGAAAAGGGGCAGCTGAGTTCAAATGTTTTTAAGATATTTTAATATAACATTTGTATTAGGTAACTCAAAGCCAAAAGACCACAGCCTTTGCCCTAAAAAATTGAAAATAAAGTTATTAATGGAGAATAAAGGGCCCTAAACGGTAGACAATACAATTATTAATGGGGGATTTGAGTAGACTTCTGTTGGAATGGATTGACTTACTTTAAATTTTACTTTACACCTAGGAAGTAGATACACTGATGTGCATTCAATGCAGTAAAGGAAGAGAGTATATTTAAGAGAAGAAAAACTACCACAACTAGACAACGTAGTCTTATATGAGAGGGGCAACTATTTAAAAGTAATATCAGGAAGTATTACTTTACTGAGAGGGTAGTGGATGTATGGAATAGCCTTCCAGCGGAAGTGGTAGAGGTAAACACAGTCAAGGATTTTAAGCATGCGTGGGATAGGCACAAGGCTATTGGGCAGACTAGATGGACCCAATGCTTCTTCTCTGCTGACAAATTCTATGTTTTTATTTTTCATTTAGTAGGCCTGGTCTAACCAAAGGGTCTATAAAATGGGAGATCACCATAAAGGGGGTGTTGCTTGGAGGGAAATTGGAGGGAATCTTATATTTTGAATTAGAAAAATACACAGTTAATTGTATTCATATGTGTATTATTTTACTGGTATATTAGGACTGGTGTTGCCGCTTATTAATAGGCAAATTGTGCAGTATTTGTGGCTTTAGAGCTTCATATAGAAATCTATTAACAGAGCACAGAAATGATTTGCATGTGCACCTGTTAAATGGGACCAGAGCATCATAAAACTAGAAATCTAGAGTCATGTCTGATATTCCCGCCTACAATTAAACTTTACTATGCTGTATTTCTTTGAAGCATAAAAGGCAGGCATCACAAGTAATCACCATTTGTATAAAAAAGGCATTTTCAGGTATGTTTAATATTAATCTCACATGTTCACACCTACCCGTATTCCTTTAAAGATGAAGCAAGAAGGTTTGTTTATTAGGTTTACAAATTGTCACCTTCAAGATGTGGTTTTAGAATAGACATTGTTATGATGGTGGAGCTAATCGGTTTATCAAATGCCCTTGTGTCATTTCTAAAAGCACATTACTTTCAAAGCAACCTGCAAATCTTTGACAAAAAGTCATATTTTATACATCTTGTCTGGAAAAGTATTTGTCTTTAGGTTTTTTGCCTGTTATTGATTTATCTATCTAAGACAAACAATTATTGTGAATAGGAAGCATCTATGTCACTGCTGTTTGTGTACATACAAAATTTGATTTATTCTCCAGTTTTATAACTTTGTCCCAGAATTTAAACATAACATTCATTATGTTTATAACTTACCTGTGTAAACAGGGCCCCCATCAGAAATAGTGAGTGCATCACTGACTGGAGAAGATCTAGGGACTTCCCCGTCACTGGTCACCCCATCAGCTCACTCATGCCTGCATCAGGAATAGTTCTGGTTGAACATAATAAGAAGTGAAGTCAAAAACAGCAAGAAATTTACCTAACATCTGGCACAAAACTGCAGTAGTCAATCTTTCTTATAATGTTAGCCAGAGCAGTGCTGGCTGAACTTCTTGGGGAATTAGTTCATAGAGAAGAAGATATACCTAAATTCTGGCACTAAAACTATAGTGGACAACATTTCTTCTCCACCTGTTCATGTTGGGTCTCAAGTAAGCCAGGTGATCTAACAAGGTCACCTCAAGATTTGAGATTCACTGCAATTCAAGGGTTTCACAGCAGATTATCAAATACAGTATTTTTTGGGAAGTGTGATGCCAAGGATAGAATATGGATAACAACAGATGTTTATTTAAAAATATTGTTTAGCAATGAAGCTAGAACACCCGTACACCCATACAAAAAATATGATAAAAGTGCAAATAACCAAAGTAAAGCTGTAAATTACTAGAGGAACCTAGTGGGCTAATAAGAAATTTGCCCAGCTTGTTAAGGACTTGGATCTTATATCAGTGTAGTATTTTAGTAAGAAAAATATTTTTTTTTTTTTCTAAATACAAACATGGATACAGTGTTATTTGTTACAACTGACATCATTTAATGTGGCACATTTTTGTACATTTACTTGTCATGATGTATCTAAAGAGACAAAATAAACTACCAAGTTAACAAGCACTTCTCACTGTAAATACTAGGCCTTACTGCTACATGACTTTAAGGTCTGACAGATAATTCTATGTCAAGATATCCTCAATAGCCATATTACAATATACTGTTACTATGAGGCTAGTTCCATTGTGGAAAAATGTCTCTGATAAATGTTTTCTATTCATTAAACCCCTGCATTCACACAAACCAATTCCTAATTTGCTGATACCATATATCTTGCAGTCTATATAGGGCACAAATAGTGCTTCTGTGAGCGAGGTTGTTGGATGATGTGTGGGAAGACATCGTGTCAAATAAAATCTTTAATTTACATCTGCAAGTGAGGGTGAAGTGGCAGCCGTTGCTGATCTTATATATGAATGGATGGCATGCCAGAGTTTTACCTTATATGAAGGACGATTGGCTTCCTGTGGTTTGCTTGTTGCAAGGGAAGAAAGAAATCCGAGTAGGATATTTAGGGTAGGCTAGCTAGACATTTAGAGCAGAAATACACCTAGCATGCAGGGGAGTGCAGCAAAAAAGCTTTTTGTTCATTCTATCAATCCTGCTGTTAGTCTGCTCTCTTCATTTCAGTCTAGCTGGTCTCTTTCCCATTCACTCTGTCTGCTATTACTTCACATGCACAGAGTTCCTGCTTGGGAAGAGACACAGCTTGCATGCTGCAGGCACAATATAGTTTATTTCAAACATGAATTGCAGCTAGGGTTAGTTAATACTCCAGCTGTTGAGGCTACATTCCCCATGACTCTCAGCCAGTCTGGTATGTTAAGCTGCATGGGAAAGTGAGGACTCAGTAACTGGAATGCCTAAGGTTAGCTATTATATCATTATGGATTTGACCTGCAGCTGCTGTGAAATGCACATCTCATGATTCTCAGCCACCCTAATTAACATGCATTGAAACAATTAAAATGGTGTATCCTTCAACCGTGTGGAAAATATTATCCTGACATCTAAATGAATCTATGTCCCAAAAGGGCTCTTCCCTTGTCCATTGGGACTAAATATACTGGAGTATATGGTCATACTTGTATTTAGCATCTAGTAATATTTTCTTTTTTATTTCAGTATCCCACAGGAGGAAGTTATCCTGTGACATACATTTCCACATCCCATTACCCATACCAAAGGATCGCCCCACAAGCTGCACTGGAGTCTCAGCAACCACTTTATCCCAAACCCATCTACTCCTACAGGTAACACCTGCCTGTATTAAAAGCTGAGTATGTACCTGGTACAGCCAGTGACGGAGCCAGTGGGGGGAGGGGGGGGGCACAACGAGGTGGAGAGGGGAGAACACTGAAGGGAGAGGAGAATACAGACGGTGGAGAGGAGGAAAAGAGACAGCTATGGGGAAGAGGAGAGACATACATGGGGAAGAGAATAGAGAGTGACATGGGAAGGCAGAGGAGAGACAGACAGACATGGGAAGCAATGGGAGAGAGACAGACATGGGGGAAAAAAGGATACAAAGACAGACATGGGAAGGAGGACGAGAGAGACAGGCGGACATGGGAAGGGAGAGAGACAGGCGGACATGGGAAGGGAGAGGAGATAGACAGGCAGACATGGGAAGGAAGAGGAGAGCAACAGAAGGACATGGGGGAGAGGAAAAAGACAGACGGAATGTGACCCCCCCCCCCCCCCCCCCCCTCCGATCAGACTCTGCATCCGCCCCTGGGTACAGCTGTGTGAGTCCTAGTCATAAGCATAGTAACAAGTGCATAATAGCAAATATCATAATTAGCGCTTCAATTAAGGAAATCATTGCAGTGATCACTGACCATCAGCGTGCCTGGATCACGAATCATTCCTGATGGGAACAAATAATGTTTGACATTTAGTGGGAACAACAGTGCTTATGACAATAGGTCTGTGGCATGTATTGTGGGTGAATGTTGAAATACTGGTTTAGGACATGATTTTTCTCTCTTCAACTAAATTTAACAAGTGAACAAATGTCACCTAATTATCTGCCTGTTCTGCAATCTGCATGTTCTTTTCCACATGCCCCTGTGGTCAAATACGGAACTACAAGTAAATAAATGGTTGGCAGAGTTGTTAGCCTTTAACATCATTCCATTTAATAATGGTGCAGAGATAAAACCAAAATCACTGTAGATAAATCCAAGGTGGTGGGTGGTGACATTGATTTATAAAAGGGTGTGAAAGTTTGAAACTTTATAAAAAGAGGTCTCTGTGAAGCAGATCACAAGTCTTTCTAATTGAACCTTTCATTTTATCTGTTGTGAAGTCTATTGTGAGCACAAATAAAGAAATATATGAAGAACCATATTGTTATAACATGCATCAGTTGCTACCAAATCTCATAATCCGACAAGATGCATGCTTTCATGCTAGTCATTCACCTTTATTCTGTTGTGGGCGTGTGAAATACATGAAACTCAATGATAGGTTTCCCATATTTAGTTTTCTTGAGTTAAATTCAAAAAACGTACTGGGAACGGGGGGGGGGGGGGGCTATGGGGGGCAAATCTCCATTAGCGTTCAGTTTGTAACATTAGACAGCCCAAATTCCAAACTGACATTGGCAGCATATATGAATTCCCCACAACCAGTAACTCTTGTGGGCATGTGTGCTGAAGACTGAAACAACAACAAACAGACACAGTGGGCAAAACGTTTGAACATCTGATGCAATTCAAAGATGGCCGCCTCCATGGAGGAAAATATCATATTGAATAGGCAATTTTCACAGCATGTTCATAGCTTGTGTCAATAGAAAGCCACACTAATCATTTAAATTGATTTGAAAATAAATTATTCTCATGACAGTTCTGCTTAAATCATTTCTGCAGTTGCAATATTTAGGTATTGAGACACTGTCCCCTTATGTTATTTAGCATTCTGATATTCATGGCTTTGAAGAACAGTAAAACTGGGAGTCTGCCTGTGAGTGAGATTTACAACTTCATGACTGAACACTTTCCTTATTTTAAGGTAAGACATGCACATTGTCCAAATCTCCTATCAATCATTCCATGCAAGTTAAAAAGTCTAACCAAGTATTTAAAGGGATAGTACATCTAAATGACAATGCTTATATTTATAATTGATGTCCATCTGTGTTATATACCATGTTCTCTGTTCTCTTGTGAAGCACTATTTGATTATAAAATGAAAGTAGTGATGGGTTTAGTTGACAATTATATCCTGTTAGCCTAACGTCAAAGGCTACAAATTTTTGATGTAGAAAAATAATATATTTGTAACAGACTTTGTTCCTTGGTGATGTGGCCATAAAGACCATATAGATGTTCTATCCAGTCACCCTTTGAGCTGTGGTATTTTATATCTTTTTATAGTGCAAGAAGTAAGCATCATTTTAGCTCTCATTAAAAATGGCATACATGCACAGAGGAATTTTATTTTTTTATTAGTACAATTAATTATTTTTTTCCTTGAAATGAATGTACCTCTCGTTGTTTAATAAAGCATTAGTAGAAATAAAAATTCCTTGTAATTACCTGGGGTGGATACTCCTTGATAGACGGCTGAATATACCTGCGATTAAGTATCAAGACGCAGACATAGCTATATAAGTGATGCATGTAATTTGACATTTGTCTGATTGATGTGACTCAATTTGTGGGAAGGGTGAGTGGAAAATAGACTTCATCGTTTCCAACAAGTGTATGTTTATCATGTAGGTTTACATCCATTACAACCATAGTTTAATTATCGAAACTCTACCATCATTAGATAAAATCTGATCCAGTAGATCTCATTTTAAATTCTGCTAAACTTTAAAATTACTATTTTTTTAATTCTCTAGACAACTCCAGAAACATTAAAAAAAATCACATAAAACAAACTAATATGTAATTTTCTAAGTACATTTCTACTTGATACATAAATAAATTACAATAAGCAACATGAAGCTTTGTATATGTTATGTATGTTAAATATGTTATGTTTTTTTGGGCGATGTTTAAAAGACACACACACACACTATCACTATGTGCAACAATATTTAACACTAACAACCTGACAAATGTTGTGTGTTTGTGTGCTGGTAGTGCACTTGCAGATTGCGGTGGTGCACTAAGCACCCGCACAACCAGTGAATAAAGAATCAAATCATTTTTTGTGCCGAAAAAATTCTATGAAACAGAGGTGCATTATCTCGCACACAAAGGACGCACTCTCCAATACACATTATACAGGCTATTGTGCACTATTTTAACTTCCCCACACTTCCATACATAACCATATAGTGTTTTTAAGACATGTTAATAATATATTTTCTCTGCCATTGAATATAGTAATCCTAACATTTTTATACGCCAATAACCAGCAAAACAACCGCTTTTCATATAAAACAAATTAGACCGATTTTAATTAAAAAAAAAAAAAAAACACAAGAGAGTGCATGTTAAAAGATGGGGAGAAGTCAAAGCACAAATGTTCATTTTACTTAAAAACCGTTGAACTGCTTAAAGAAGATGGTAACATCAGAAATAAAAATGTTTATGCCGTGTCAAAAAACGTAATTTTGTTTAAAGGACAACAACTGTAGCAAACAAATGAACTTATGTTTAATATAAAGATTATATCAAGTGTAGATGAGTTATATTGAAATTATTGTATAATACAAATAAAGTATGTATAACTCTCTCGGGGCAGACATGTTGTTTAGAATCTTGGGTCAGATGTTAACTCACCTTAGTTCAGATGAAAGAAGATCTGGCCCAAGATTCTAAACAACATGTCTGCCCCTTGGTAGAGCTATTTGGAGCAAAGAAGGCCCAATAAGGTTTTTTACTTGTATTCTTTCATTAATGCATTTCTAGTTAAAATGCCTACATTTCATGCAATCTTTCAATTAAACACAACTTAATTTTTTGATACACTTTAAGTGATAGGTCTGTGGAATGTATTGGCTCTTTGTAAAAAGAAATACTAATAATTATAGTTTCAGATAGTTTCACATTAAAGAGTGTATAAACCCTATTTTTCTTTTAATGAGGCAGAAGATAGCTTCTACCTAATTAAAAGTGAAAAAGATATGGTGCACTAATTGGGCACCATTCATAAGATTTTCTCCCCTAATCCTTGCAAAAGCAATATTAGGGGCTTACAGAGCACAGTGCCCTGTGATTGATGTGTGCGCCCGTCAGTCAAGCACCACACAGCCAATCAGTGGAAAGTAGATGATCACCTAAGGACAGGAGGGTTGAGCCCCTCTTTAATAAGCATCTTACTCATTTATTTTTTATTTTAAACACATTTCCGTTGTGTTCTTTTATCATTGGCTGACACTTATGTCTGGGTAATGAGTAAGCTTAATTCAGTGAAATCCTTGGGATCTATTTACTAAAACGGGAACAGACCAGTAAGCAGCAGAAATCAGGCATGAAATGTGTCTTATTTCCATTGCAGACAGCTCCAGATGGCTGGAAAAACTCAGTACGTCACAACCTTTCCCTGAACAAGTGTTTTGAGAAAGTAGAAAATAAATCTGGAAGTTCTTCACGAAAAGGATGCTTGTGGGCACTAAATCCTGCCAAAATTGATAAGATGCAAGAGGAACTGCAGAAATGGAAACGGAAAGATCCTGTGACTGTGAGAAAAAGCATGGCAAAGCCAGGTGAGATCACTACAAAACTTACCCAACCTTGAAAACGTGTCCCTTACATAGAGGGTGGTGGATGTATGGAACAGCTTTCCAGCAGAACTCGTAGAGATTGAAACACTAAAGGAAATATACTGGAAAAAAAATATGATTACGATCTATACATTGTGTTTAAAAAAAAAATTGCATACAAATACATACAGCGAGGGGAAAAAAGTATTTGATCCCCTGCTGTATTTTGAACGTATACCCACTGGCAAAGACATTTTCAGTCTATAATTTGAATGGTAGGTGTATTTTAACCTTGTGTAAGTTTTGTCCCTGACATCCTTGGACAGCTCTTTGGTCTTGGTCATGGTGGAGAGTTTGGAATCTGATTGATTGATTGCTTCTGTGGACAGGTGTCTTTTATATTACCCTAATTTTTATTGTGAATGTAGAGCATAAAAAATGATTGAAAATGACCTCTACATTGTATTAGGAAAATTGCAAGCAAATGTCTAAATTAGGAGGAAAATGTGTTTTAAATGTGTCTGTGGTGTCTCATGTTTATGACATCATCTGTGGCACAGTATGCAAATGAACTACTTTACAATGGGCCACAGGTGATGTCATTAACATGAGACAGACACATTTAAAACACATTTTTCTCCTAATTTAGGCATCTGCTTGCAGTTTTGCTAATACAATATTTAGATAATTTTCAATCATTTGTATACTATACATTCACAGCAATAATAATATTCAGGTGACAGTGTCCCTTCAAACAAATCATTTAATAATGTTATGCAATTCTGCTAACACAATGTATAGATCATTTATCAGCATTTTTAGTCTCTACAGTCACAGTATAAGCATTTTTAAGGTTGACAGAGCGCTATTAAACAGTGCATGGTATGGACAAAACACTTGAAATTATGACAAGGCCCAGGGCCTAACAAGTTTTAAGGTTTTACATCAAATAGACAGCCTAAATGAGCTGAATGGTGAATGGTACTTTATTATGTTTTTATTGTGCCTTCAAAATAAAACGTATATGCCATTCATACCTGTGTACCGTGCAAGTAGATTTGGGGTTTATTTATGTAGAGTAAATCAAAGATGGCAAACAATAAATAAGATATATATTTAATTATTGTCACCAAGAAGGATTCTAATTATACTAAAAAGGTACATTTTGAGTAATTACCTTATGGTTGGCACCGTTGAAATCTTGTGATAAATGTTAAACTGATCATGTAGCAGACTACGTTTGAAGTAGCTTAAATGTTGTTAAATCAAGTTAGAAATCACCCAGTCATTATTTATTTAATAGCATTTCTTGTAAAGTATAATCACGGCGGCTCTCCATAATACCTGCAATTACACATCACAGGACAGCAGCTGAGCGCATGAAAAGAAAGGCTGCAAGAAGGCCTAAAATGAAGCCTTACTTATAGTGAAGAGCAGGGATTCTAGCATTAGATCTTTGGGATGAAAAAACAGTTCTTACACTAGTGTTGTAACAAATAGGGGCTGTTCCAGTATTGTTGAATGCAAAATCCAATAAGCCTCGGTGAGGCAACTTATGCCAGTTGAACCTTGTACTAGGGGCATTGAATTTTTCTCTTGTGCTTCTGTATTAGAAGCACAAGTGGGAAAAAAAAAAAGTTTAGTTGTCCTTTAAAAGGTTTTGTTGACTTGACATAAGCAGAACTTTTCTGGGGGTGAGGTTAGGAGTAGAAAGAGAATGAGTAATAAAAAGGTTATATCTGACCAATGTGAATATGCAATCCAATGGGCAGGTCTGCTTCAAAGCCCAAATCTTTTCACCTCCTGCAGTGCCCATGAAAAATGTCTCTCCCAACACGTGCTACTTTGGGAGCTGGCCTTGCAGCCAGTGTCTTGTTAGCTGATGATACAGCTGTGACCATGCAGTGTCTAACAGGACTCACTTTTATTTGAGTTAAGCTGATTATTTATTATTTCAGGATGATATGTTTGCACAAAACACTTGCTAACATAAATGAGAGTAGGTATACGTACCCCTCCATGCAATCTGTATTTTGGTTTATGGTACAGTTCCAGCATTGCATATTTGATTCAGTTAATAATAGCGTATTATCTCCTGTCATTTTCTCTGTAGAAGACCTTGATAAGCTAATAGGAGAGAGAACAGAGAAGCTGAGGTCTGCGCTCATGGCTTGTAATTCAGTTGGCCTTGTGAACACGCCTGTTGCGATGCAGATGTCCATGCAAACAGCAATGTGCGAGCCAAGCATTTCTCCCAGCGTCCCCACCTCGCTGCAATCCGTTCATGACGTTTCTGCATCCTTACATGCTAAAAAACAACTTGCAGGTCACCAGCCACCATGTTATACTTCGCTGCCCCATGGCTACCCTCAGATATCACCTGCTATGATACAACAGCACCACAGCATCCCACAGAATCACTACTCAACGTCAGATAACCAGAATGAACTTAGAGCACAGCCTCTAAATCCCCAGGACTCGCCAATCCCTGCCCACACACCACCTCTTCACAACATGAAGGTACTTACAGACCATTCACCAGCCAGAACCATGCAAGATAATCTAAATGAGGGGGAGCTGAGCAATGACATTGATGCCCTCAATCCGTCCCTCACAGACTTTGAGCTCCAAGGTAGGAACATATATTTTTTTGAATTGAATGTATAGTTTATCCACTTGATCTAAATGAGGAATATTCTTTTAAAGCAGAATTACATTTACTTTTTATATTAGAGGGACTATATCATCTAAACATTGTTTTACTGTGCATGTAGAGGGTAAAAATGTAAAATTATCTATACATTGTGTTTGTAAAAGTCCAAGCAAATGCCTAAATTTAGGAGAAAAATGTGTCAGTGGAGTGTTTTATTTATGACATCACATGTGGTCAGAGATGCAAATAAACTGGTTTTCAATGGGGAATGTGCAATTTGCATATTAAGCCACAGGTGATGTCATCAACTGGCGACTCCATCGCCATTTAAACCCATTTTTCTCCTAATTTAGGCATTTGCTTACAATTTTGCTAACACGATGTATAGATCATTTTTCTTCATTTGTTATTCTCTACACTTACAGTACAAACAATATTTAGGTGATAATCCCTTTAATAGTATACATTCACTAGAACACTGTTAATGGATTAGAGATTTGAAATTTGTAGGAAACGGGTTTGCGGGTGAGATGGGTTAATGGTGTGGTCAGGTCCGGTTAGCGTCGGAGACAATTATTATTATCTGGAACACATGTTGGTACAAGAAATATTATGTTATAATGAAAATAATCCTTGTCTACATGGCCTTGAACATTGTAGTGATTCAGTGTTTAATTGTAAAGACACATTTGCTAAGATGAAATGAATAAAAACAACTTTTTAAAAAATGACTTTCAAAGTAAAAATGTTAATTTTTTAGAGGCAAAAAAAATGTAACTTTTGTTTAACTGGAAAAATGCATCAAGTGTAGACAGGGAGAAACTATTCATTGAAAGAATACCATTAAAGTTCCTTATTGAGTTCTGCTTGCACTGTACAGCTTGATCAGTGTGCGGATCTGTTGTTCAGAATTTTGGGTCAGACCTTCCTTCATCTTTAGTTGGATGATGGAAGATCGTACACAAGATTCCGATCACCATGAGGGAGCTATATGGAGCAGAGAGGTCTCAATAAGGTACTTTGATTAAAAATATTGGAATGCCTATTGAAAAAAATCTACACGTTTTTGTAATTTTGTAGCAAAGTAAAATAAAATTAATGGGGGAAAAAAATCTACACTTTAAGCAATTAAAAATAAGTCAATTTTTTGCCTCCGGTTGTCCTTTGATATGTGTCATTTTCTTTAAAGATGAGTAAATACGTATGTGTATGTTTTTCTGAATTTAATTTCCAGACAGTTACAAGGCTAGGCATTTAATCACAGCATGAAATAAGGCACATATAATCTATTTCAAAATATTCAATGTGTTCATTTATTTCCAATAAAACACAATCCAACTGTTATATAAACAGCAATGCCATCAGCCATTTGCTAAATGCTTGATGACTTCCCAATATCTAACGTCTTCATCTCTTTATTTTTTTTTTATCTTGAAATATAAGTAACAATTGTTTTGTATTTGGATTGACAGGGAATCTTTGGGAGGAACTTAAGGATGACAGTCTGGCTATGGATCCCTTGAACTTGATCTCTTCCTCACTGACACCCCCTCCTCCCCAATACTACCTTCACAATGGAAACTGTGTTGGTACCAACAACGAGATGAGCTCCCCCAGCAGTTCCTCCCATATGGGTTTTGGAGATATTCATCTCACCACTGTGTATTCTTCATTCATGGAACTAGACACCGCCATGCCATCCTATATCAATACGTCTGGATCCAAGCATGTTGCAATCGTGTGAATCAACACTACTTTCAATGTTATCCCACCAATTAGTCTCCATCAGAAAGAGAACTTTCCCTGTGTCTGGATTAAAAGCCTTCTTTTGCAACTTAACAATGAACAAACGAATAGCCTAATGTCAGCAAAGCTACACATGTTAGCATTAGCGTTTAGAATGTTGATAAAGACAATCATGGATGTTGAATTTTAATGTACATGGTAGATGTAGTTATGAAAGCATATCAGTTAGGAGCTTAGGGGATGGGCCTCCAATTCGCAATAAGCTTGATTATTAAATAGTAATGGGAATAGTAACAGTAAAAATATATTCCTTATTTTTTTTTGTTTTTTTTAAAGAACCACCTTTGTATTCTAAAAAAAAACTATATTTTAGGATCTCACTTTAATTTTTTGTTGTTGTTGACTGTTTCCAAGACAATAGTCTGATTACAATGATAAATGCAAAATCGAAAAGAAAATGAGCATCTTGGCAATTAAATCCAATTTATGACCGTACTATCAATTAAGAACATTTGATACTTAAATCAATATTATTTTCACTAGCATGAAACCTAGTTCCTAAACCACACCACAGCTCTTACCTTAGTATCTGCAACATTTGTATTATATTCAGTAGAATAATATAGTCTGCATCTATGTGTGTGGTATATATTTCTTTGTATAAATATAATTTATATATCATTTTGTATAATATTCACACACAGAAAATTATAATTATTAGCTAAATGGTTCTTCAAAAAAAGATTAGTGATGGGATTTAGCTGTTACTATTCCAGCGTGGAGATTAGAAACACGTCACTGCTTTGAATGTGTCCATAACAATATGTGCTCTAGTGCATTCTCTAAACCAGAGGGCCCAACGGTTGGAGACACAAGGTGTTGGTATTTACTATGGATATATCAGTTATCTGCATCCAGTGTTACTTTATGCTGCATCTATGTTACCTGTAAGTAGCTCATTTTCCACAGATTTCATCAGCTTGAGGGAAAAACTGAACATTTAAAAGAATTTACATTCTAAGACTCATTTCACGGTTTGTAACCGCTAAAGACGCCGGAGAGGCCATCTTGCAAATCGATAGGAAGACGGAAATGTAACTTTTTTTTGGAGAATTTCAGAGTCCTAATATATGCAAAGGAGTCATGCAGTTGGAGTACGCATACTCACGTTTGGAAACAATAACATTGATTCAAGGAACTCGGAAACATTTCAGAAATTCAGCTTTTTTCTTGCACTTTGTAAGAATACACATTATTTGCATGCATAAAGCAGGTGCGGCGTTTCCAACCTTTAGCTGTGCACACTGCTCGCTTTCTAATGGATTTCCCCATTGCACTTTTTTTTTTTCCAGCGACATTTTCTTTTTATATAAACATGTCTTCACTATTGGGGATTATACAGGAAATCTTTTTGTCTGCACTTGGCAAATGAAGAGGTTATGTTATTGTTTTGATGCAGGAGAAGGCAACATCCAGCTCTTGGTCTATTGATAAAGTGCAGCTGCCATGAGTCCTCTTCATGCAGAGGATTCTGGGGAATGGAGTTTACCAACAGCATAGAAGGTGCAGGGTGGCTAGTCCTGCTCTCATTAATTGAATGATGTTTCTATATTCAGTATTACAAGCCCCAAATGTATTTTATCATATAGATAACTTAGCAGACACTTCCAAGTGCTATCACAGCATACAAAACTCTTGTAGAAAAGAATACTTAATACTTAAAACACTTAAAGGGACTGGATCACCTAAACATTGTTTTTACTGTGAGTGTAGAGCATAAAGAATTATTGAAAAACAAATGCCTAAATTAGGACAAAAATGTGTTTTAAATGTGTCTGTGGAGTCTCATGTTTATGACATCACCTGTGGCAAAGTGAACTGCTTTTCAATGTGAAATGTGTAATTAGCGTAGTGTGCCATTTTTCCTAATTTAGGCATTTGCTAGCAATTTTGCTAATACAACGTATAGATCATTTTCATTTATTTTTTTATACTCTATATGCACAGTGAAAACAATGTTCAGGTTCCTTTAATTGCTTGAATTGTGGTAAAACTCAAGTTCCTTAAATTTCACTGTGTACATTTTGGTGCACTACATTGGGGTGTGTGGATCAGATATCACTGGAGTATGCATAGTCTATAGTTTATCAGTGTAAATATTCAGTGTAATATCAGATTATATTAGGTTTAAGACCATATGTATGATGTTTTTAAAACTTACTAGCCAAAGAAGCTAAGCTACACCACCATCATGGTAAATATTTAAAGAGGCAGTTTCATTTTCTGTATATGGTAAATCAAAAATATACATATAGGTTTACTGTGAAGAGAAATTTGGTGGACTTGGTAAAGTTAGTCAGGATTGTTACGATCGCAGCAGCAATAATTCTACTAAACTTTATTTGCAGTTTTTGGAGATAGGACATGTTGAGGAAAAAACATGGATTCATTATTTTTCTTTACTGTAAATGCAGTATTATTTTTTTTCTTGGAAAATGTTATTGGAACTGCCAATTTAACATAGGTCTCCAGAACATTTATATATCATAGATTGGTAAATTAAAACTACCATGCTTCCCAACCAGTCTTTGCCCTACCAGATGATGGCTGAGGATTATGGGAGTTGTAGTGAAGGAGATATTTTATCGTTTTCGATTTTACATTTAAAAAGTATCACAGTGAGAATTATCCTCCCCTATTCTGCTGAAATGGAACTGTTCAGCACATCCGTGGCACTACACACAGTGATACAGTGGACTGGTCACTTTAATGTCTGGTGGTGGTTAGCATACCGTCAGTCGTTGAAAGCCTTTGCACTAATGTAAAAGATTCTAGATTTGTTATATGTAACTAGCAATATTACATTTTATAATAACTGATACAGTCCTGCCATTATAACAGAACACTTAGGTTACATACTTGTAGTTCAAGTGAATATCTTCGCAAACTGTGTGCTTATGTATTAATTAATTGAGCACCCAAAATGGTGTGGCCCTTTTAAACAACTTATAAAACATGCCATAGCATTACTGAGGCCAGCACTGCACTATGTAGCTGTTTACTAATCAGTTATTAGCAATCATAATCCAGGTACAAATACTTTCCATGTTATATTGTTACAAGACTCAGAACAGATTGCAAGTAAAACATTGGTTCTGCTATTCCTGTAAACGCAAAGCACCTTCCCTGTGTACAAAGCATCTTTAACATAATCTTGGCACACGTGTGTCGCATTTGGTTATTTTTTTCAATGTTTTATATAATAACATCACATTTGTATAAAGCTTCACTAAAAGCATTGCATAAAACCAATACTGCTCGGTTTGTTTTGTGTGTTTTTTTCTAAGGTTTTAGATTTTAAAAAAAATATAAAAATGGAAATAAATAACTAAATATTAATATTCATTATTTTTGAGGAATGGCTACCATTTTAGGAATTGCTAAATATAAAGTGTAACATCTGTGTTTATTAAGTTCTTGGTCACTTTTATTGAATAACAATAAACAGGGTAGTCAATGAAGTCACAAATAAATAAATAAATAAATATGTAAATATGTCAGGTGCTATATAAATAAATGTTGATGTAATATGATCTCAATCTAGCTTTACTTCAAATACTAGGTATATGCATTCCTCACACTTATATATCATTAGGTCGCATAAAAAAGTAAGTTAAAATGATGGTAGTGAAAGAAAACTACTTGTCTAATCAAAGCGGATTCTAGAGCTGTAGAACCTTGGTGGCTGCAGAGATATTGGCCTGGTTGGTTATATCTCCTTATTGGAGCATTGGAGTAGAGAGAATGAAGACTGCCCAAGTCACAGTCCTCCCAGCATCCCTCACTGGACTAAGGACACCCTGCCTGTACAACAACAACAAAAAACCTCTGCCGCCCTCCCCCCCCCCCCAAAAAAAACCCACAGTTGATTTTTCTTTAGCTGGTGGGCACAGGGACACCAGGAGAATGCCAGTGCAATCAACCAGGCAGATGGAATTGGAACATAATAAGCACTTGTCATTTTCTTAAAATTCCATGGGTTATTTAAACAAACATATAACGTGTGTATTAATTGAGTAACCAAATTATTGTATTTTCTTGATTAACTATTACACTCTACTAGAGTAAACTAGAGAAGAAAATACTCAAAAATGTTTTGATTTAATAACCAGAGGTTGAACCAAACATGTAACTCCCAAAATGTATATAAAAACCAGATAAGGCTGACGCACAGTTGCATCAAAACCCAACGTGTCTGTTAGAATTATTTTAACATAACTACAGAAACCACGTCTTACCTTTAACCTTACGGGGAAAATAGGTTTGTATTAAAAGTTTCAAATTGTTATTATTCCTGAGGACATGTTTTGTTTAAACAAGGTTTAATGTTCCTTTAACAAGGTTTAATGTTCCTTTAACAAGGTTTAATGTTCCTTTAAGTTCCTCGTATTAAATTTTGGCCATGTGCTTGCTTGAACCTAAAGGCAAAGACTTTCAGAACAAATGGTCTGGTGCCCCCCTCATAAATATACTCCCCACTCCCGATACAAAGGTACTGTTTATTTGTGCAAGGATATGAGCACCGCTCTCATGTAACAGTACGCTGGATACACACACAGTAGGACAGTGGTCTTTACCGCTGCAGCTGACGCCATGCCCCACCAACAAGGAGACATTGCTGTGCCCAGCCCCAGATACAACTCTGATATAACATTAAAAAAAAACATAAAAGTCACAGTAAGATCTTAAATATGCATTTCACAGGCATCCTAGAAAAAAAGTGCCGTCCCTCTACAACCCCTCAAGTCTGCAGGGCAGTATTACCCAGTGACATAAACGCCTCTTTATATATTCTCTTATCATATTTCTTTAGTAAGAGTTTTCTTGCTAGCGTACTGAAGACAAATAATAAAACTTTCCTGTCTCTTTAAATCATTAGGCAGAAAAAAAATTCTTTTTTAATATGGTTTAAGTAGAATTGAGCCTTCAAACGACAGAACTTAAGTGTTTCCAAAGTACTGAAAGCTGACAAGGTTAGAGATTTAATGGTCTGTGTAGAACTTGCCTTTGGGGGCCAACTCCTGCACGCATAAGGTGTCATATTTGAAATACAAAGGTATAAACTTGCTTTTCAACAAGAAAATGTTGCATGGCTTGAAACAGCATGTTTAGGGGGATATAAAAAATCTAAATTATCATTGCCTAGTATTTAACGATCCATCAGCCCAAGATCTAGAGCAATGATAGGCAACCTTTGGCACTTTAGATGATGTGGACTACATCTCCCATAATGCTCTTACAACCGTAATGCTGGCAAAGCATCAAGGGAAATGCAGTCCACAATATCTGGAGTACCAAAGGTTGCCTACCCCTGAAGGAGGCCCGAGACAGCAGCTCAGTGTGTGCATGTGTGTGTGTGTGTGCGTGTGTGTGTGTGTGTGTGTGGCTTATTACTATGGAGATTGAGTATTTTTCATTGTGAGTTTATATTTTTATTAATTGTATGTATTTTTGCTATTTTTTGTTCCATATGATGAACATATCTCTATGCTCATTTATTTTATTTTCAGCTTTAGGTGGTAGATTCATGAGGTAAAAGCTTAGTAGAGATGTTACTATGTTTTAGGTGTGCTAGTCTGAGTTCATAAGTTCTGTAAATGGGTTAAAAGCTGCTTTTAGCACAATTAGGACAGATCATGTGATCATGGTCTGCTTTCCTATGTTACCTGCATTTATTGCACACGTATAGTAAGTCAGGAAAACACATTGGAGGTCATGTATAAAACCTGCAAAGCGTCTGGAGTTTTATAAAAAGGCGCAATCTCTGTTTGTTATGTGTAACGGGAATTGGGCCTTTTTTTAAAATCCCAAAACTTTGCAGTGCGGGAGAGGGACAGCCGCCAAACACTGATACAAAGAAGGCCCTGTTCAGCATGTGATTTTTTATTCATAGCCTGCGTCGGCGCAATGAGCACTGACACAAACAAAATCTCCATATTCGGCGGAGGCAGCACAGACTTCCGAAAATTGTCAGGAGTTTGCTTTACACATTGCACCAGTATTTGGCGCAATCTGTCTGTGCGCCGTGTTTATACATGACCCCGATGTTGAATATTCTGTCTGAAAATAATTTATCTTCATGTTATGTACAGTTTTACCACATGTTAATACACTGTCCAGAAATAGATTTATTAATTAATTGTACTATTAATTAATCTGCACAAGGAGTAGCAAGGTTCTCAGTAATCCTGTGTCTATTTAAATACTATCTGAACTCCAGATTCCAACAACTTCACAGATGCAGTGCATTTAAAAAAAAAACCCCACACTGTATGTGACACAGTTTGTGTGACTATGTGTGGACCGTGTGCCTGTAGTGACTCTGTATGTAACTGTAGAGTGAGTGTGTGTGAATTCATGACTGTGAGTGTGTGTGTGACATTATTTCTTTCATCACGGCCGATTACATTACCAAAAACTGCCCAAAACACACCCTAACGAAAAATTGCCTCTATCATCCCCATAGACCTTACCTTTATGGGATGATAGAGACAAATTTTGGGACAAAACTTTAAAAAAGAATTTGACACAGTGGGGACCCAATGGTGAAGCTGGGATTATATAATTAGCACAGTCAGCCAATCAAATGCCGTATACTCGAAATAAAGAAATCTATGGTGGATGGATACGTTGTATATTTATTTTTGGTGACCTTTTTTTTAAAAATTATAATAGATGGACTAACTTTTATTCGTTTTATTGTGTAGCCACTTTCTTTGGGTTGAAGATGAGGATCAAGGACATCGCCACTGGAACCTGTATACAGTTTATTTTATTTACAGGGCACCGTTTGAGTGTCCACCTCCCTGGCACCCAAGGGGTGCTTTTTTTGTCCACAGGTGATTGTCAACCCCCTACCTGGGCACAGCAGAGGTGTGGAGGGGGAGTAGGTAGGGAATATTTTTGATTTTATTTTATGGGGTTTGGGGGCCAATAATTATTTTATACAGGGTTATCAGTAGTCCCCAGGGGGCTATCATTAATTTTTAATTGGGGTATGGAGGATGGCAAAATGGGGGGGGAATAATATTATTTTATAGGGGCCCGGACAAGTAGCCTTGCCCCCAAACTATTTAATAGGGGCTGAGAGCCATTTCGGCAACTCCCAACTCTTGTACTGTTAGGGGCCATGGCCCCCGATGTATTTTTTAGAAATTTTTATGAAAAAGGTTAAATTCGGACCCAGAGGAGGCAGTTAGTTCAGACGCCGCTGTCAAAGAGACGTATATTATATCTTTTCATTAGAGACTTGTAGACATCATGGGACGAATGCAGAATATGATATCTCGCATTTTTATTATGATCACGTCTGACAATTGAAAAGCTCAAGTGTTCACAGACTGGATGTTATATTGTTCAAACCTTTTAGTAAAGTTATAATAGAGCATTATAAGACATCAATATTTATTATACATACCTTCTAGCCTCAGTTGGATGGTTAACTTCTTTATTATGATACACATGTGCAAGATATGTTTATATTAATGTATTTTATTTAACAATGGAGCTTTTTCATAATATTATTCTTTCTTCCATGGTTCTTCCAGGTTACATAGCATCAGCCCTTTTGCTATTGTTTTTATATATTAAATATATTTCATTAAAACCTTTTGGCTATTTTCACTTCCACTGGTGTCACTAAAATAACCAATCAGTTAAAAATTATAAAAAAAAAGAGAGAATTATATTCATACCCCTTCTACCATTATAGTTTAACTGTTATTAATAATCATTAGAGATCATTTTTCTTTTTATAATTTATTTTTATCACAGTGAATTTTTATAGATTAGTTAATAGTATTATGCACTTATACCGTATATGATGGAATATAAGACGACCCTGATTATAAGACGACCCCCCAAACTTTTGATATTCCTTTAGGAAAAAAATAAAATCCTGAATATAGGAAAATAGTTTAACTTTATATGTATATATTCACATATAAATAGCTTCTTCGCATTTAATAAAAATTGTGATATAAAAAAATGCATTTCTTGTTTTTATTTTTGTGTACCAATGCTGCCTCTACCCCCCAGACCTGCCCAATGCTGGCTCTCTCCCCCCCAATGCTGCCTCTCACCTCCCTCCCCCCAAACGTTGTCTCTCTCTCTCCCCCCAGTGTTGTGTCCCCCCCCCCCCCCAGTGTTGTCTCTCTCTCACTAAACCCTTCCCCATCGTTCTCTGTCTCTCACCCCCAGGGCCGCCACCAGGAGTTTCAGTGCCCCTTACTGAACAAATATCTCCCACTCGCCCCACCTACCCTCACAAGCATGTTATCCCGGTCTAGTGTAATATGGAGGGTGGTTGGGAGCAGTTGGTCAATATGCAAGTAATATTTTGCCACTCAATATGCCAGTAATATTTTGCCAATCAATAAGTCAGTATTTTGCCCTCAATATGCCATTCTTTTGCCATTTAATATTCCAGTATTTTGCCATTCAATATGCCATTTAAAATGCCAGTATTTTGCCTCTCATTGTTCCATTCTTTTCCCATTTAATATGCCAGTATTTTCCCCCTCAATATGCCATTTAATATGCAAGTATTTTGCCCCTCAATATGCCAGGGTTTTGCCAATTAATATGCCAGGATTTTCCCCTCAATATGCCATTCGTTTGCCAATTAATATGCCAGGATTTTGCCGCTCAATATGCCAGGAATTTACCAATTAATATGCCAGGATTTTGCCCCTCAATATGCCATTCGTTTGCTAATTAATATGCCAGGATTTTTCCCCTCAATATGCCAGGAATTTGCCCCTCAATAAGCAGGGATTTTGCCTCTCAATATGCCAGGATTTTGCCAATTAATATGCTAGGATTTTGCCTCTCAATATGCCAGGATTTTGCCAATTAATATGCTAGGATTTTGCCACTCAATATGCCAGGATTTTGCCCCTCAGTATGCTCATTATGTGCCACCCTCCTCCCCCCCTTCCACAGTACTTACCTCCTTGCTGCTGTCTCCCGGTGCTCTGCAGGTCCGCGGTTGTGAGGGAAGCGTTCTGTCCTTCACTCCATCCGCGAGGCTTCAATAAAGTTTGTTTAAAAAACTTTAACTCTGTTCGCATATATTTTTTTTAACAAACTTTATTGAAGCTGCGCGGCTGGAGGGGAGCCCAGAACGCTTCCCTCACAGCCGCGGACCAGCTTAACAAAGATTTTTTTTTTTCCTGGCGTGACCTGGGACCCCTGGACCCACCAGGCCCGGGACGCCAGTATCGCCCGTCACCCCCTGAGGGCGGGCCTGCTCACCTCCTCACTCCAGCATTGTCTCTCTCTCACCCCCCCCCCCCCCCGTGTTGTCTCTGTCTCCCCTCTCCCCGGTGGCTAGTGGGGGCAGCTGGGGGATGTCTGCACGTCTATTATGAAGGAAGTGTCGGGCAGCATGGAGGATGCCCAAATCTCCCTGGTGGGTAGTGGGGGCAGCCGGAGGATGTCTGCACGATACGCGCAGACATCCTCCGCTGCTGCCCGAAACTTCCGCTGGGACTTCTATGATAAAGGTCATATGACCTTCCGGCTTCCGTCATAGAAGTCTCAACGGACGTGCTGAGCAGCAGCGGAGGATGTCTGCGCGCCTTGTGCAGACATCCACCGGCTGTTAGCAAGGGGGATCCAGGTCCCGTGCAGCTCTGCGGGGGAACCTCGATTTGAGGACAGACTATAAGACGACCTTGAATATAAGAAAAAACCTTGTCTTATAATCAAGCAAATACGGTAAATAATTTTGTAATAGCATCTCTCCCTTTTTCGCATGCATATAATTTATAGTATTTCACAATTTAATTTCCTTGTAGTATATTCTGATATTGCCACATATAATTAGAAGATTTTACAATACGTATGTTTTTTAGATTTATTTTCTCATTGATCCTTATCACTGTGTTTTTCACTGCTTTGTTCACTGTTTCCAAATGAACCTTTAATTTGATTTGATCTGTGTATTAATATTTGCTGATCACCCTGTTTGCACATTTATGATTAAGAGTCTTACACACAAAACGTGTCAAGTGTTATTGCCCTTCTTTGAGAATTGAGTGCCGGCTTCTTTTGAATTTGGTTTGGAGCACTTGACCAGACCCGGCTGTCAGGAATACTTGCCCTGGCCCCATGTATATTTTAGGGTCTGCAAACCGTTTTGCCGGTTTGGTTATGATGTATGATCCGAATCCAGTTCAGATCACAAATACCAGACGTGGAAATAGTTGTATGCCAGTCCCATAGCATAATGTCATTATACCAGCTCCACAGCAGTGAGTCATTCATTATACCCCATAGCATTATATTTTTGTTCATAAAAGGGAAAACCATGCATTTTTAAAGCACATCTAAAGAGTGTATTATTTATAGATAAGACTGACATATACCCCTGCATAGGGCAATATATACCACCAGTATATACACAAGGTTATATCTCACACACTGCCGTAATATAAACCCATGTACAGGACAATACATTATCCCCCATAATGTATAAAAGGTTATATGAATTGTTCTGTGCAGGGGTATATATATATATCAGGGCAGTGTGTGAGACATAACCTTGTGTACATACCGAGGGCAGCCCTGCGAAGGGATATAAATCAGGGCAGTGTGTGGGATATAACCTTGTGTGTATACTGGGTGGATATATTGACATACCCCAGCACCCAGATTGCACTCACAGGGCTTGCCCCAGCACCAAGAACTTACCCCAGCATGCGGATTACACTCCCAGTGCATACCTCAGTACCCAGAATTTAACCCAGCATGCAGATTTCACTCACAGGACTTGCCCCAGCACCCAGACCACCCCTGAGATTGCACCACAGGTTTTGACCCATAGGGGCGGATCCAGAGTTTAATCTCAGGAGAGGCGCTGCTCATGTGTGTCTGTCTGTCTTTTCCTCCCTCCCCCCTTTCATTTCCATTTCTATAGTTTCTCTCCTCTCCTTAGTCTCTTTTCCTGGCGCCATTACACTGCTATGACATCGGGTGGCGACACTAAAGCCGCTGCCGAATTACTTAAAACTGCGGCGGCCGCTGAATTATTTAAAGTGGCCACATCTCACAGCGGCCCCAGAGCAGCCTGCCTACCAGTGGGATATTTCCTGGTGGGCCAGTCCAGACTTGATTGTATCCCATACTTTGGTTCTGACCTATGAACCACAAAAGGTTGGCGATCTCTGGTGTACCTGATACAGATGCCCGAGTTCAGTGACGTGTACTAGTTGATGTTTTTACACCCTCCTGTGGCTGTTTGGTAGTACTGAAGTCAAATAAAATAGCATTTTTACATGGGTGCTTTCACCTTATACTTTTGAGGCAGGAAATAAGGTGGTTATTCAATAAAAAAAAAAGTGAGTTAAGGTGAGATGAACATTTTATCTCACCAATTTAGCTATACATTGTGCAGAGACACATCTGGTGAGTTCCCCATGCAAAGCAAACCCATCAAGCTTGTCCCTGAACATTGCATGGCTAAATTGGTGAGATGAAAGGTTCTCCTTAACTCACCTCTTAATGAATAGCCCCCTAAGAGATTATAAAGGAAGAAGCAGCGGGTTAAAGATCTGTGAACAGATCACTTAAATCATTAGTGTAAAAAACCTGAATAAAAGTATATTAGATCGGACACTTAATAAATATTTTATTTTTAAATGACTCACACTTGTTTTTAGCTTTTGGAATACTTAACTTAAAAACATAAATTTTGCAAACTTTCTCGATGGGGATTGATACAGAAATTCAAGCAAAAAAAAAAAAAAAAAAGTGATTTCCCCCACATCTCCTAAGAGCCAATTCACGGTAACACAAAGCAATGTATGAGGATGGCCAGTGACATCACAGAATGGTACTGCCCACCCAGATTACCTATACTCATTCTCTTCCAAGTAAACCAAAGCAGGGAAAATAATAATAATGCCATCAACAGACATGTCATTCTTTGTAAAGCACAGTAAAGTATTTTTAAATAAAAGAGCAGTGGGTATGCCTCGATGAAGAGGACTAAAAGAAAATGTTAAATAGGCTGATTTTCAAGTAGATTTTTATCATTGACTTTGTGTGTTGCAAAAAATCCCAAAACATGTAATATGATCTTTTTGCTGTAAAAGAAGCATTTTTTTTACACTATTCCAAAAAAAAAAAAAATGTTTTGTCCTCCAGGAATTTTCTCTTTCCTCCGGTGCATATGATTTCAGTTATCATCAGCCACATCCATCATCAGCCTCACATGATATAGTAAACAGCAACTGGATGGTGTTACCTCTGCAAACAATAGATTTACTAGGCGAATCAAAATGCATATGTAAAGAACACAATAATAATACAAATGGAAGCATTAATGTACATTTGGTGGCTGGAGTTTCCCTTTGAGATGAACTAAATTGTCTGATCAAAAAAACAGAAGCATATCAAGCACAAAAACGACAATAACATTCTGATAAGTTTTTATTTATTTTTTGTTTACAATAGATGAGATTAATTTTTAACAGAAGTTCAAACTCATTATCTATTAAAATATACAAACACTTAATCTCCCACTTCAAAAACAATATTATGTGTTTATTCACTATTGTGGAAGGTACACACCATCCTCTCTGAATAATGTCCGTGTTTCTCAAAGAGCAAGTAACGCCAAAATGTTAAAACAAATAACCGGTCCCTGTGTTGTCTGCTTGTGGTCTTGGTATGTGCAGGTGCCATCCAGGGTTGGTGCAAGGATTTTTACTTGTGGCCCACCCCTGGCACCTGGGGTGGAACCTATGTAATGGCACCACCCATTTTAAATGTAAAAACAGTGCCATCTCTGGCCCCAATCAACTTTCCAGTACCATCTCTGTTGCCAGCTTGTCATTGCCACCACTGTACTCTAAACTCTGGTTCCTAGAGGGGCAGCATCTGAGGAGGTCTACACGCTGCACACAGACATCCTCTGACATTGCCAGTCACTTCCACAGGGTCTTCTTAGTCCGATCAACGGGGCAATGTGCCTTCTTAGCGTTCATGTCAGAAGGCCTGGCAGAAGAGTCGGGCAGATTCAGAGGCCACCTGCACGCAGCGCACAGACATCCTTCGGACTGAGACTGGGGGGGTGCAGATTCCGGGTGGCAGGAAGAATCTCGTCTGACAGACTCGCCCCCCCAGATCTTGGCCCCAGGGCAGCAACAACCATACCCACTGGTAGCATCAGCCTAGGTGTCATCTTTACTTGATCTGTAATATATGAGTATTGAAGGACAACTGTCAACAACAACAAACATTACTTATGTTTAGTTGCAAGAAAGCATCAAGTGTAGATATTTCAAACAGAAATGATTTCATGAAAAATTACAAATAAAGTACCTTATTAAGCCATCTTTGCTGTTGGGTCAGATTTTCATTCATCTAATCCAAAGTGAAGAAAGATTGGATCCAAGATTCTAAACAACATGTCAACCCTCTCATAGCTATCCGGAGCAAAGATTGTGCAATTTGTACAATTTCATTTCTGTCACAAGTAGTCCTGTCCAAAGGCTTACCAACCAGACTGATAGACCATGTCCCTCTGACAGATTACATGAATCAAATGTTTCTCCAATACAAAAGCAGTGATCAAAAAGGACTAATTCAGTTGAACAAGGCCAATATATTACGTCTTAAAATTTAGGACCACCTACTTACAAAACAGGCAGGTGGCAAAACCATTTCTTGCCATAAATCACTCGATTGATAGTTGGGTGTGCAAATTATGGTGGTTCACCTACTTGACACATGAATGGTTAACATGCTCCACCCCACATGAGGTCAGGTTCAAACAGTACACTTGATATTACTTTTAAACCTCTGCCCCTCTAATTAAAGACATTGTTCTCTTGTTGTGGTAGTTTTTCTCCTCCTTTATAGTGTTGATTCCCTTTATGCATTTAAATGCTTCTATTTTATAGTCTTTGTCTCATCTTTCCTCCAAGCTATACATGTTAAGATCGTTTAGTCTTTCCTGGTAAGTTTTATCCAGCAATTCATAAATCAGTTTAGTAACCCTTCTTTGAACGTTCACCAAAGTATCTATAGCCTTCTGGAGAGGGGATGGGACAGTTCATAGCGTTTACTTCCTCGCAGCCACTTCATCGCAAGACTGTAGGGCGCGGGACAGTTCATTGCACTGGTTAGTATTAGGGTTCAGGGTATTAGGAGCCAATATTAGGATTCGGGTTAGTATAAGAGGTTAGCATTAGGGTCGGGTGTTACTATAAGGGATGGTGTTAAGGCTTGGGGTTAATTTGGGGGGGGGGGGGTTTGCTTTATTAGGGTGGGTTTGCTACTGTCTATTTGTAAGAACTGAAATTTCTGTACTGAACTGTTAGCGGTTACATCGCCACGTTGCCTTGTCATACACCTCTGACAGCAGTAAAATGGCAGCGATGAACTGTCCCAGAGCCTCTACAGATAGAGTCTGCAGTACTGCATACAATATTCCAAGTGAGGTCTCACCAGTGCTCTGTACAATGGCATGAGCACTTCCCTCTTCCTACTGCTAATACCTCTCCCTATGCAACCAAGCATTCTGCTAGCATTTCCTGCTGCTCTATTACATTGTCTGCCTACCTTTAAGTCCTCTGAAATAATAACCCCTAAATCATGTACCAATTGGCTTATCAATTCATTACAAAGGTAACTAAGGGATCCGTACTTAAGGGAAATCATAGAATCTAGTCCACCTATAAAAAAGAAAACACTACTGTTCTTGACAATGTCTAGGAGTTTCCACAGATTTTATTTAATTTGCAAACGCAAGTACAGATAATAAGTGGAGAATTAGACCAGTGTATAGTTTAGCTATTGTTTTCTTCAAACAATCAGCCTCAGTGGTTCCAAATACAGCAAATGGGCATAACATATCTGTTTTATTACATGTCCGTGATAAATGCAGAGAGACTCCACAGTGAATTTATCATGTTCAAATCAGTAACAAAGAAGTTTAAAGCCAAGAGAAAAATGAATATATAGGATATGTTTTTAAAAAATGCAAATAAGAACCAAAATTTTCCTTTTAGAAAAATATATAGAAACAATATTCATATAGTCATAGCTATTCCCTTTACAAAGGGATAAACATTTCAATCTCCCAAGCAGGTCGACAAAGTCTTTAAAGACAAAATGGAAGCAACAAAAGTATGAAACAGACTACATACATGTATGTTTTAAGTTAATTCATCTCAGCGTGTAGATGTAGTTAAACATTGCCTCTTTTTTTTTTTAAAGGAGAAATAGAAAAGGAATTCTTATAAGTGTGTATGATGCTCCCAGATAGTGATATCGTATTTCTGTGTATGTTCATTATGTTCATACATTAGTATAGAGGACACTAATTTCCCTTGAATGCGTTACCATTCTTATGGATCCACATGACCGAAAATTACTATATACTGACACACGTGACGTATACTGGATGGGATAATAACTATACTGACACACGTGACGTATACTGGCTGGGATAATAACTATACTGACACACGTGACGTATACTGGCTGGGATAATAACTATACTGACACACGTGACGTATACTGGCTGGGATAATAACTATACTGACACACGTGACGTATACTGGCTGGGATAATTACTATACTGACACACGTGACGTATACTGGCTGGGATAATAACTATACTGACACACGTGACGTATACTGGCTGGGATAATAACTATACTGACACACGTGACGTATACTGGCTGGGATAATTACTATACTGACACACGTGACGTATACTGGCTGGGATAATTACTATACTGACACACGTGACGTATACTGGCTGGGATAATAACTATACTGACACACGTGACGTATACTGGCTGGGATAATAACTATACTGACACACGTGACGTATACTGGCTGGGGTAATAACTATACTGACACACGTGACGTATACTGGCTGGGATAATAACTATACTGACACACGTGACGTATACTGGCTGGGATAATAACTATACTGACACACGTGACGTATACTGGATGGGGTAATAACTATACTGACACACGTGACGTATACTGGCTGGGATAATAACTATACTGACACACGTGACGTATACTGGCTGGGATAATAACTATACTGACACACGTGACGTATACTGGCTGGGATAATAACTATACTGACACACGTGACGTATACTGGCTGGGATAATAACTATACTGACACACGTGACGTATACTGGCTGGGATAATAACTATACTGACACACGTGACGTATACTGGCTGGGATAATAACTATACTGACACACGTGACGTATACTGGCTGGGATAATTACTATACTGACACACGTGACGTATACTGGCTGGGATAATAACTATACTGACACACGTGACGTATACTGGCTGGGATAATAACTATACTGACACACGTGACGTATACTGGCTGGGATAATTACTATACTGACACACGTGACGTATACTGGCTGGGATAATTACTATACTGACACACGTGACGTATACTGGCTGGGATAATAACTATACTGACACACGTGACGTATACTGGCTGGGATAATAACTATACTGACACACGTGACGTATACTGGCTGGGATAATAACTATACTGACACACGTGACGTATACTGGCTGGGATAATAACTATACTGACACACGTGACGTATACTGGCTGGGATAATTACTATACTGACACACGTGACGTATACTGGCTGGGATAATAACTATACTGACACACGTGACGTATACTGGCTGGGATAATAACTATACTGACACACGTGACGTATACTGGCTGGGATAATAACTATACTGACACACGTGACGTATACTGGCTGGGATAATTACTATACTGACACACGTGACGTATACTGGATGGGGTAATATACTGACACACGTGACGTATACTGGCTGGGATAATTACTATACTGACACACGTGACGTATACTGGCTGGGATAATAACTATACTGACACACGTGACGTATACTGGCTGGGATAATAACTATACTGACACACGTGACGTATACTGGCTGGGATAATTACTATACTGACACACGTGACGTATACTGGCTGGGATAATAACTATACTGACACACGTGACGTATACTGGCTGGGATAATTACTATACTGACACACGTGACGTATACTGGATGGGGTAATATACTGACACACAAGTGATGTATACTGGCTGGGGTAGCATGTTGCACAACGAGGATAAAATCCCGACCTTGCTCTTAAGTGTTAGTGGGAATTTAAAAGAGGATCTATCATGGAAACGCTAGCCTTGGTACTGAAGATTTTTGGGAACTACATATCCCATGAGGCTCATTCATTCACAGGATTTTAAATTCCCAAACAGCTACCGTGCCAAGGTTAGCCATCAATGATGGTGATAAACAAACTATAACCCCAAACTCCATATTTCAATGCAGCAATCAAGTCATTTATGCAATGGGGACCCATAAAAGTTAGTTTCACGATAGAATGGTAACAAGAAATAGTCCGCACTAAAGATGTCCTACTTCAAACAACTCAAGCACTTATAATAATTTTCATTTTTTTTTTATTTTCAACTTTGTATTGCAGAGTAATGGACAAAAAAAGGACTTTGTTTAGCGTTTCCAGTCAAGCGGTGCACACAAAATTAAATATGGTCTTTCTGCGAACACGGCTTTCTTCAACTTGATACTATGTTCAAGACGAAAGATTTGCGTGCAAAGTCATCTGGTAAATCTGTTCAATTACCAGTGGAAAAAGCACTGGGAATACTTCATTACATGTGTACATTAATGAAAACCAAACAAGCCCAAAGAGGAAGAACTGATTAAATCTTTGGCTTGGATTTCCTTTACAACAATGGTTTGGTCCAAGCTTCTACTCCAAAAAAAAAAAAAAGGACTTGTGTGTACAATTATTCATATTTTTACAATTATATAAAAGAAAGGAAAAAAATCAAACTTCATGTGCCTCGATTACATGATAAGTTGGTCCTAAAAAGACTTAACAGTCTTTATTCCATAATAGAAGCCGTTATGCAAAGAATGAGACCAGATGTTTACTAAAAGTTCTGAAGTACTTTTTGTTCAGGTCAGTGCCAAATATCACATTCATGTTTAGAGGATTCTTCAGATTCTGAAGGCGTCCACACCATTGAGTACGAAGGTTCTTTCACGTGCTACAAAAGGCTGGGGGAAACAGATTTCGGCTCAAATCACAAAACTCCTACTAGCAAAACAGTAGATTTGTTGCCTGAATTGATCGCCTACAGAAAAAGGAAAAATATAATACATAATCTCTATGGGGCAAAGGGATTGTAGTTGATGCTTTGCTTTTAAAAAAAAAAAAAAAAAAACATTTTCTTAATATATATATACTAATATGTTTGGATCAGGGGCCTCCACTATATGAATAATCTGCCTTATTGTGCATCACAAGCTTGTTGTCCACAAAGTAGAAACTGTCCGATTGTGTTTCATAGGGGTGTATGATCATTTCACGAACTGAAAAACAAAAAACAAAAAACAAAATGATTGCAAGGTCAATAAATAAATGATCTCAACAAATCTCATGCAGAAGTTAAGCAATCAGAAGGAAACTGGATTGGTAATTTATTTCCAGTATGAAGGAGAGAAGCCCCACAGATGTTCCAGTCGCTGCCTGTTCATTTTGGGTTTCTTCCTCCTACTGTCTCATACAGCCCCCTAACCTTTTCATGTATCCCCCGTCCCCACCCCCACCCCATAACTGTCCGTGTTTTTTTTTTATTGCATTGTGTGGTTTTCTGTTCACAGTTTAGTGTCATTTATTACATTGTTATGTAGGGTAGTGGTTAATTACTCTATTCCACCACCTTTGCTCAAATTGTTTGTTCTTTTTAACAACTTAACACACTATAAACTGTGATATTTGTTTTGAGCAAAGTTGTAACTAGCTCTTTTTGTGTCTGAAGCAAGATTAGGAATTTGCATTCCACATTAATTGCTCCAGAGTTCTCTGCATGGCCTCAATTACCATTCCTTAGTCCACTCTACTGTCCACTGCTCTGGGGTCTATTCACTAGAAGGTGAACCAATTTATCTATACATTGTGCAGGGATAAACCTGGTGAAATTGCTTAGCGAGGGAAACTCACCAGGTTTGGCCCTGCACAATGTATAGCTAAATTAGTGAGATGAAATATTTATCTCACCTCCGTTCACCTTTTAGCGAATAGATCCTTCTGATTATTAGTTTTGCAATTACATTATTGCTGGGGACACATTATCACAATATTACAAGATTATTTATTCTTTTCTTTAAAAACGGTTGTATTTTTCACATTGTATTATTATTACATGATACATGATTATGCATTTGATGTGATTGGTAATATAGAATTGTATGCATCTGTAGTTTTCACACGTGTCCCTAATTTATAATTGTATCCCTCGCCTTTTTAAATAGAGGTAATTCCCAACTATCATTGCTTAGGACAGAGAGCTTTGCATAGCACGAAATGAGTAAGTGTTAGTGATTATTTCCTTGCTTCTGCATTGAGTTTTTTTGTGTTTTTTTTACAATAAACAGGATTATTTTCCTAGTACTTGCTGTGTGGTTGTTGCATTATATGCACCTATGTTCACCGCTAACCAAGTGGAATTTTGGACCACCACAGTTCCCCCTCCCTACTCAACTGTCCCCAGAACTGTTCAATATGTTTTTATTTTCTTTCATGACTGGACTTTTTGACATGACACATTTTAACATTTATGCAGGGTTTTTAGCTGGAATTTACCTCTCTCATTTGCTGTACTCACATAAAAAAAATAAAAATAAAAATAAATATATATATATATATATATATATATATATATATATATATATATATATATTTAAAATTATTATTATTATTATTATTTTTAATTCACAAGGAGGGTTTTCTTTAGACACCATTATTTTGATCATATCATAATTCATTATAATAAAAAAACAATAAAATATGATGAAAAACTGAAGAAGAAAAAAAGAAGACTTTTCTACACTTTAACTTTTACACCTCTACAAAGGTTAATGAAAAAAATCTGCAAAACAGATTCCAACAGTTGTCCTGAGTTTGGGAGTATCCCCATGTTTTAAAAATGTTTAAGTTAAAAGGCAAGCGTTATCAGTAGCGCAAGGGGGACAAAAACTAAACATTTTAATTAGTTTTTTTAAGATTCTGGGTGGTGGGAGGTTTGTGGGGGAGATGGGCTAGCTGCCCATATTGTAATTAGTCTCTTCCTGTGCCACAAAGATGTTGGGGCAAGTAGAGACTAAAGCCGTGAAAGCCAGGCACATCTGGTCGCACAGTATACTTTGATTTCATTTCAATCTACATGAAAAAGAACTCAGTGAGAGAACTTCCAAATTACAACAAGGTAATAGACCATGGAGCATAATGTACTTACTAAGGTCTTCTGACAGCTGTGGAAATTCATAGATATGTTCACATGTATTTTTACTGCTGGGAATGCAGAAACCAAACTCAAAGTCAAAGCTTTTCAAGAGCTGGTCACGGAAGTAATGCCTCTCGATCATGCGAAAGTTATTGATGGGCTTTTCACCAACTGTAAATTCAACCCTGGGAATAAAAGTGACATCTGTCATGGCACCAAAGAAAATCACGACTTTGCTGGTTTGAGAGAATAAAAAGCCATCAAGAATTTACCATTACAAGTTGAATCCCTACTTTCAGAATACTCTCCCCAGATACTACCATATTTGCTCAAATATTAGACGAGGCTTTTTTCAGAGAAAATGCTTGTCTTATATTCGAGGTTCGTCTTATAATCAGACCTCAAATCGAGCTCTGCAGGGGACCTGGATCCCCCTCGCAACACCAGTGGATGTCTGCGCAATGCACGCAGACATCCTCTGCTGCTGCCCGGCACGTTCGTCAGGACTTCTATAACGAAAGCCGGGAGGTCCTATAGGGTAGTCTTATATTCAGGCTTTTAATTTTTTTAATTTTTCCTAAAGGAATATCCAAAGTTTGGGTGGTCGTTTTAAAATGAGGGTTGTCTTATATTCTAGCAAATACGGTATTAATCTGAATGTGAGCATGATACATCAGTATTTTTCTCACATATCTGCTAAACAATGAATGGTCCTAAGCATAGACTTCATACCCAACTCATCTTCAATACTATCTTTTATGATGATTTGTTTCAATCTACTGTATTACAGGAGGGTACCGTTTTATATATAAAACAGTTGAACAATATAAAAAAGTGTATCATGAAGGATAAAGAGAAAAAGATGATAATATAAAGTAACTGGGGACTGGGCATCTGGCAGATGTGAATCGCTGTAATTTTAAGGACCTCCTGCATTGTAATCCACTAGGCGCCACTAGCATTATGCAAGATAAGTAGCTAATCATTTAAAATGGCAACACCCAGTAATCAGTTTAGTAGACAAAGCAAAGTTGAACTTATGTTGAGGTCCATATGCGGTTTCAGAAAGCCAAACACTGGAATTAATAAAATACTAAATATAAAGGTGACCATTTCTTTCTAGATAAAGACTGTAAATAATGCAAAGATTTATTTAATTTGTAGACAAAAATATTAAAAGGAACCAACCCTAATTTTTTTCAGTTTTACCATGTAATTATTTCAATCACGCCAACGTCATGCTATATGCATATAGTTCTATTTAAAAGGAAAACAAATAGACACCCTAATGAGTTATAAAAACTAGTTTGGGATAGTTTTCATAGTGGAGGAAAGTTTCATCATCAAAAGAATATACATCTACTTACGTGGCTCCAACCTGTCGCAGTCGGAGGAAAGCTGGTGTGAACTGATAACGAACAAATCTGCCAGCATTTGGATCCACGTCCTTTTTATCTCCTTGTTCACGTTCTACAAAAGACAAATCCACTTTAGGCACATGTAGCCCCAAGCCAGCAACCACAAAGAAGTGACTCTTCCTTCAACAGCATTTTTAAAATCATAGATTATTGTAAAAATCATTATCAAACATGAGACAGTTCCAAGGGAACTTTCCTATAATATGGTACACTGAATTGACAAACAACTAATCATAACTAAAAAGAGATAAAAAGGGAGGGGGCAGAAGAAGGTAGGTCATCCCTCCTCCAACCTATGTCTTATCCCATGGGTTGCAGTACCTTATTGGAGATGGATGAGAAAAGTATAATAAATCAGCATAGTCCAGAAACAAACAAACTACCGTATTTAAGACGACCCTGATTATAAGACGACCCCCCCCAAACTTTGTAAATTCTTTTAGGAAAAAAAACTAAAAGCCTGAATATAAGACTACCCTATAGGAAAAAAGTTTAACTTGTATATATGTAAATTGCTTTTTAATATTTAATAAAAAAATTAATATTATACAAATGCATTTCTTGTTTTTATTTCCTTTTGTGCCAATGCGGCCTCTCTCCCCCTCCCCCAGCTCTCCCCCCTCCCCCAGCTCTCCCCCCCCCCCCCAAAACTCCTCTCTCTATCCCCCCTTGTCTCTCTGTCCCCCTCCCTCCCTCTCCTTGTCAGTGTCTCCCCCCCCTCCTCCCCCTTGCCACAGCCATAATGCCCATTAATATGTCTCCCCCCCCCACCTGGTTTCTTTCCCTGGTGGCTAGTGGGGGCAGCCGGGGGATGTCTGCACGATACGTGCAGACATCCTCCATGCTGCCCGACACGGTTGTCTATTATGACGGACAGCTGGTCCGTCATAATAGACTGCCATGTTGGGCAGCATGGAGGATGTCTGCATGTATCATGAAAACATCCCCCGGCTGCCCGATTCTCCCTGGTGGCTAGCGGGGCAGCAGAGGATGTCTGCGCGACGAGCGCAGGCCTCCCCTGCTGCCGCCCGGCACGACCGCCGGGACTTTTATGACGAAGCCGGAAGTCCCTGCTGTTAGAGAGGGGGATCCAGGTCCCCTGCAGCTCTGCTGGGGACCTGGATCCCTGTCTTATAATAAGACGACCTCGAATGTAAGACGAGGGGTATTTTTCAGAGCATTTGCTCTGAAAAAAACCTTGTCTTATATTCAAGCAAATATGGTACTCCAGGAGTGCTAATTTGCTCACCTATTCTACCTATTCTTGCAATGTAGTGGGGAGGAGGGAACAGTTGTTAGAATGACAATAAATAGGTATTACGCATGTTGCACAGATACCGTAATAAAGGGACACTCCCACCAAAAAAAGTTTTTATTTTTGTATTTTGTATTATTGATTTCAGATGTCTTTTGTTTTTGTTATGTGACTGTATTTAATAATATATGTAACTAATCAAGTGTGACTGGGTGCTGCCATTTTGTGTAATAGTTTTCTTGGGTGCCAACCCCAGTGATTTTACAGCACTTTGGGGCTGGGGACACAGAATGGAGTCTATAGGTCATAATTCTGAACATAGACTTGCATTGAATGGGAGGGTAATGTAACTATTACATCACAAGGGGCAGAGTTATGATCCTATTTGATCAGGTTAATCTCATCTCTGTGAAGGCAGGTAAACAAAGTTGTACACAGCCGCCTAGTCCTGCCCACTATGATACACAGAAGCCAGTAAGGGAGCAGGGGTGTATCTTATGAAATCATCATGCAGGCTTTGGCTACAGTTGTAAAGTGAGACTGGCTGGAAGATTTAGGATGAAGTTGCATCATGGGAAATATTAAAAAAATGGAGCCAGGAGATAAAAATCTAAATTTTTCCTTTTATATGCAATTAATTCAATCATTTATATATAAAAAAAAAACGTGGCATATGATTGATATATGTGTTTGTTTTAAAATGACCAGGTTATCTAGTAACATCTTATGTAAGTGATAGTGTCCCTTTAAGCTGGTGATGAATTATGTTAATGGAGCCAAAAAGCTAGCCTGGCATAAAAGGAGCATGTGCAACATATAAAAATGCTACATATTGTCCAGCCCTGCTCTGTCACCCTGCAAGGGATGGAGGGGGATTTCTTACAAGCAATGATAGACTTGGTAGTGTGATGTAGAAGCATCCATAGGAATATTTTAACTCTTAACCAATTTTTTAAAATTGTTAATTCAAAGTAGTATATTTTTTGCATAGTGCAAGAGAAAACCTGCAGACAAACAGTGTAGCCATGGCCTACATTGGAGACCAAAATCAGTAAACACCACTTGGAGTATTGTGACAAAAGAACAGGGGCGCAAATGTGAAATAAAACAGTGAGAATAAACTTCAAATAAGTGAAAGAACACTTAAGTATTTTTTGCAAGTTTTGCACAATATATTCACATGATTGAATATAGGCACAAATCTCTTGAGATTTTGATTGGAGAACAAGGTTCGTTCAAAGATACCCAAAAAATTAAAGGGAGAAAAGAATACAATAGTGTTTTCCGCCTTAAATACAGGATTTTTCGGTAGTGCAGATGGTAAGTATTATACTCACACATTTAAGAGCAGTTTACTGCTCAATATATAGGTGAATGTAAGGAGATCCCTAAGATATCTTCAGGGAACAGTAGTTCTAGTAGGTTTGATCGTAGAAGTCTTTAAATTAAAATGTTGTGAGTTACTGCGAAGTATCGGACGAAGAAACAGTTGATCAGCCAGGATACCAAAGCTGCAAGTAAAAATCAAGCGTCCTTTCAGTCTGAGAGCCAGACAGCAAGTGCAGGAATCACAGAGAGGACGATGCGCATCATACGCAT
The DNA here is from genome assembly GCA_036172795.1 of Pelodytes ibericus. NCBI lineage: Eukaryota > Metazoa > Chordata > Amphibia > Anura > Pelodytidae > Pelodytes > Pelodytes ibericus. Next base: position 49,762,144 of record CM069857.1, on the reverse strand, counting down.
TTTGCCGGGTGTGGCTTCATCAGATGCACGTCACCCTCCTCCGGTGTCTTATTTATATTCCTTCGTGATGAAGTACCTCCCCTCCGAGACTCAAAGTAGCTGATACTGATCGTCAACATTATCTTTTGGCTGTTAATATTCCGTTTAAACGTAATTATCTAGCGCTGTCTTATAAAAACATAATTAAATAGCAGACTTATTTGAAAACTATACTGTGTTAAAACATGATTATACAAAACAAGATGATTTCACATAAGTATCAAGGTTAAAGAAGAATCCTACAGAGCATTAGGGTAACGGAGAGTTAAAACTGATAGTTTGTATCTTATTAATGAATTGTAAAGCAAAAATTATATAATTTTCTATCTCTTCGTATTTTCGATTATCTGAATATAAAAGATGGTGCACATGAAAATAATAATAAAGATGATTATATGAAAAATAAAAAGATAATGAAAATAATGAATAATAATTAAAAAACAATATAAAAAAGCCCCCAAAAAAGTTGCTTCGAAGTATTTTTTGCATGTTTTGCACAATATATTCACAAGTGTTCTTTCACTTATTTGAAGTTTATTCTTACTGTTTTATTTCACATTTGCGCTCCTATTCTTTTGTTTAGTTGGAAATAGAGGTCACTTTCCATCATCAGTGAGCAGCATAATATTGTTTTTTATAAAAAAAATTATAATTTATTCAAGTAGCGCCTAGACATAATTTCTTCACCACTTTGAGTATGAATAAAGGTGAAACTGGCCGATGTTGCACTTCAGGTTCTATTTAAAGTACAACAAAATAGTAAAATCAGATGAAACTAAGAAAACCCGAATTATGACGTTAAATGAATAAGCCGCGTGGAACCTGGGATATACTCAGTCAACCTGAATGATCCCAGCCTTACACTGTGCAAAAGTAGTAAACTGATGCAATAGCCCCCCTGTGTGTGATAGAACATGCAGTTTTGTTAGGAATCTTTTACTCAATTTCAATAAAAATCCTGAACAGATTTAAAAATGATCAACACCAGTTAAAACAGTGTCTAAAGTGATGTCTGCGCGTAAAGAGACCAGTTCTGAAGAAAGGTCCACATCAAAGCAATGGTCATGTACACTGTGTAAATTGAAAACTACCTTTGGTGCATCCTACAATCACGTGCATCTTATTTCAGAATGATGGTAGTCTGAGAGATATTTTGGTTTATCTGGACCAGAGTTCGGAGGCATGTGAGGCTAAACATTACATGACTTTCTTGTGCTGAATTCACCTTGATTGCACTCACTAGTAAAAAACACGGGTGAGGAATAATGATGCAATTCATTTAACACGAACATTAGATAGTTCTTCTAAACATCTCAATAGGTCAATATGTGTGTGTGTATGTGTGTGTGTATGTGTGTATGTATGTGTGTGTGTATGTATGTGTGTGTGTGTGTGTGTGTGTGTGTGTGTGTGTGTATATGGTTTTTTAATGTAGATGCCATAAAAAATTCAGTATTTACAATAAACAATGTTCAGTGCCAAAACGTTATGCAGAGCTAGTTAATGAACTTAAAAAGGTGTACCAAACTCATTTAGTTGAGCAGAGAAAGAACACCACATAAAAAAGTAAAGAGAACTCTGTCTGTCCAGAAGCTTACAAATCAAGTGCGAAACAGGTGATGTGAAACGTGTTGGCGAAGACAGCGAAGTGGTGGTGGCATGAAGTGCACTGGTGTACTGGGGGTTATGTATAAATAGTGGGTGAGAGGAAAAATATGTATATATACTGACCTAGTTTATATGGGTAGACAAGAATTATAGCGTAATTACACGACATTTTGTGATGGAAAAACCGTTATACATAACCCCCAATGTGTCAGTTATGTCAGTAGGACGAGATAATCAGTGGTGATTACTAGTTGAAGGAGTTGTAAACCTTTTTGAAGTGTTTTTTTTTTGATGACTTAATAAAGATGGAGATGGAGAGAACTGTACATTGTGAGGAAGAATTCCAAAGACAGGGTACAGGTCATATATACGTGAGTAGGAAGAGGAGAGGTTAAAGTCAACTGAGGAACGTAAAAAAAACCATGCTCAGGTGTGACAAGGGCAGTAAAGTATGGGAGGGCTTACAATTGATCCATTGAAGGGCTTTACTCTGGCATAGCACATAAGGCGATGAAGTGGAGAATAGCATCACTTTTCACATATGCTCCAATATGCAAAAAAAAAAAAAAAAGCAAACCTATACATATGCGATCATGGGAAAAAAATGTATTCTGTTATGTTGTGTGGCCAATCAACATAGAAATATGTAATTAATAGACTTCATCATATATCGGTGTAGTAAGTGTTGTGTTTCACAACCGAGAAGGGCTGTGACTGAATTTCCTGTGTATTTCCATTATCAATCAATAGGTGGCGATGGAGGACTGCAGATGATAATCTTTGATGTACACTAAAAAGAATATGAAGGTTGTTCTGGTGTATAATGCACACCTTCCCCATCAAAGGTTTTCATTTTTCACCAGGTACTGCACCTCTGTTGTGTTGGCTCTACTTAGAGCATAAGGCTCACATATTACGAAGTAGAAAATAAAACACAATATAAGAACATTAACAAAGTAAGAGTTATTTCAAGTTGAAACAAGCAGTTTATTTAGGCATCCAGGTATCCAACTATAGCAGCCCAAAATCAAAAATGGACAAAAGTCCCAAATGTTTCATCCTACAGGGACTTCCATACTTTAAAATCAATCTAGCATACTTTTTAAATCACATACTACAGACAGTACAGGGTTTTAAAATGATCCCCCAATAATTGCTAATCGAATGATAGACACTGTAAGAGATCTTAGAAACCTGTGCTACTGTGAAGGTCAAAGAACTGGACTATATGGACTCATTATAGTCTAAGGCCATGTAAGTCCAGTGCTCTGGAATATATAATAACCATTATTTAAATAAAGCTTTCAAGATATACTGCATAAATTAATAAATAAAACTCTCAGAAATACAGACATGCATTACAAAGCCATGTGGTAACTGCTAGAACAGGTTTAATAAGTTAACATATTCTAGCACAGGGGTAGGCAACCTTCGGCTCTCGAATTAAGGAGTATCTCATTGTCTGAACTAGGGTTGCCACCTTTTCTTCAAAAAAATACCGGCCCTGGTACTACCTTCATAGACTTAACATTGGGGTCAAGCCAATTTATTACCGGCGTGCCGGTAAAATACCGGCCAGGTGGCAACCCTAGGTGCCATTCATTATAGAGGCAAATTATGCATGGACATATCAAACCAGCCTACCTACTAGAACCCAAAATTTTAGGAAGTCTCCTTCTACAGACAGCAACCTAAGGTATACATTTTGTATTGCAGGCCTTGTGACTGAACTGTGGCTGGTAACTCTCTAGCCACACACTTTAAACCAGTTCTGTCATTTGACAAAAACATGGATACATTAAATCACTACAATGAAGGGGGGATGGGGGGGGCACTGCAACATTAAAACATCACCTGTGTAGTCTACAATGTTTATTCATTAACAGTAAATGGAGTGGCGAGAGTTGAAAACCTTAGGCCGAAATGGAGTTGGCCAATTCCAAATTGTGCGATCTTGGCCGCCTTAGTTTGGTAACAGAGTCAAGTCACAACAACTTGCGTCTATACAGGCGGGGGAAGCATACTAGAAAAACTACATTTTAGCAAGTTTCCTTGCACTGTGCAATAATAAAACATGGGTTAAAAGCTTGTATGGCTTGTTAGACATTCCTGAACCAGCCTGAAAAACCTTTGTAACTACCCAAATATAGACATTTGTGAGAATTTTATCTACAGGCTGTACTTGTGTCAACTTGTTTCTCAGTGCATAAACCACTAAATACTTCAATGTAGTAAACCAAAATATAGACTTTAAAATATCTTGCCAGATTTAAAAACAAAAAAATGCTTTTCAACAAACTTAATTAGACAACTTCTGTCTGATGAAATGCTACTTCCTAGGCCTAAACATCCAGGTTGCTATGTCATGGAGATGCAACTCCTGAGAAGACCACTTTTAGTGGCGTGTGGCATGATTAGGGTTGCCACATGGCCGGTATTTTACCGGCAGGCCGGTAAAAAATTGGCTTGAGGCCAGTGTTAAGTCTATGGAAGCAGTAGCATGGCTGGTATCTTTTTGTAGAAAAGGTGGCAACTCTAGGCATGATTGAAGCACGCACACAAGTGACTGCAAGAGCTTGAGTGGCTCAGACAACTACCATGTAGTACTATTCAAGTGGCAGCCACCTATCCTTTGAAAGGTGCAATTAAGACTATTTTGGGGGTTAGGTCCCTCTTTAAATGCTTTAAAGGGAAATAATAACTAAGTACTCACAGAGTATTTTACTGTGCATTTGTTTTTATTTATAATATCCTTCATTGGATTCACCTGGGTTTTCCTCCTCTGTGGAAGGACTGTATAACGTTTGCTGGAAGGAGCAGCAATAGGGCCAAAAGTTTCATGTTCTTACCTCAGTATTTCTACCTCAACAGCATCAACCCTCTGCTGTTTAGTGGTAGAAACGACAAGAACTCCTGAGTGTACTAAAGTGGAAATAGGGACTATAGTATCCCTTGAAGTATCGTTACAAGGGTTCACCCAGGGTCAACCAGCTGACAATTTACATTTATATCATTTACTTCTATCATTTTACTCACCAGATGCTGGGGGTTTTGTGATTTCAAACAGCACCGTTCCAGACTCCATGTCCCGGATTTTAAATCTTGTGAAGTCTATCTTGTAGATGTTTTCTTCAGGAGTGCATAAATAATCTACATATTGAGAAAAGGAAAATATTTCATAGTTTAGGGTTTTTTTTGGAAGCAAGGCTCTCTCTATATCACTAGGACATCTCAACATCCATGTTTTATTAGCCCTGCACATATTATTGTACCTTTGTATTGACGCTAAATAAAAAAAGAATTCTAATGCACACCATTCTTTACCATTACTGTAAATACAAAATAAATGTTTAATGCAGCCCAACTCACACATGGATTTACAAAACATGTGATCCACTTCAGAAAAAACTTGGGACACCCCTGCACTAGTGCCATTTACAAAAACATTTCCCGAATCAACATTCAAAAAATGCCTTGCTTCAGGTATAATCACCAACACATAAAAGCTCTACCTTCATTTGCCCAATTTTGTACTGTTATCCCTATAGACTGGCAGCTAGCCGATTCAACCCTCAGGGAAAACAAGCCTGCCCGTTTTAGAACTTGTCTAACATCTATGTGTGTCTTGTATTAGGTCATAGTTTCACCCCTTCGCCCTTTGTGACACATAGTGCCTGCGTCCCAGATGCAATCACCAAAATGTCACTATTTGTTCCTGGCCACCGATCACAACACTTGTCGGTCCCTGCCAAAAGATTGCGAGACCTCCGGATGTCACGTGTGACATCATGTAGGCGTGTCTGAACCCGGAAGTTCGGGCACGGCGAGATTTAGTGAAATGTAGCATTTCACCAGCTACATTACCCCTGTCAGACTGAGGCCACTGGTGGGATCCTACTGCAAGTCTCTGCAGTGGGATCCGAGCACAGCTCATCTCGGGGGAGCCGTGATGAGCTGTTTTAACGCTGGACGTACTATGCCCCAGCGTCTTTTAGTCACTGAAAATCAGGACAGCATAGTACATCCTAGCGTCGGTAAGGTTAATATACGGAAATTGGAGCAAAAAAAGATTTGGATTGTTATGAGTACAAATAGTTTAATGTAAGAATGCAAATAAAGAATCTTATTGAGTCCTCTTTGCTCCATACAACTATCAGCGGTTTCTCATGTTTATAATCTTGGATCAGATCTTCACTCATCTTGGGTCAGAGGAGGAAGATCTTACCAAAGATTTTAAACATGTCTGCCACCTATTACTTGCAGCAAAGAAGGCTCAAAGAGGTAAATTATTTGTATTATCTCATTAAATAATTTCTAAATATCCACACTACTTTATAAATAGATAATCTGCTTAATTGAGGGATTGTATTAATTGTTTTGCTACAGTTGTCCTAAGACTGACTGAGTAAACTATTAATATTTATATAGTAAATAAATGTGATATGGGTTTCAGAAAGTGCAGCCTTTGCTTTCTTTTTAGGTTTATATTTTTTTTATTGTGGGAAGGGGATGTGAAAAACCTTTTCAACTTATTTGTGTACACATGTTAATATTTTTTTGTATGTCTAGCTGGCCCATATACATTGACCGATTGGTCGATATTTGTTTTTTAAAGATTTTTAAATACTAATAATACACATATTATTCAAAGAGGTTTATTGGAGTTTTGAAACAATTTACAGAATATATAAGTATTAAACAAAGATTAATGAAATAAGGATGCTTAAATTGAAGAAGAAAAAAACAACAGAAAAAAAGGGAGGAGGATCCATGGGGCAAAGGGAAATGACATTAGGGGAGGGTTGATTAAGGAAGGACTGAGGGTTGGGAGTGGAAATTATTAGATCCATGCATGTTTTTTAATTTTAAAAGTGATAGTGGGTTAAATAGTTACACTTGCAATATATGCTGTGAGTTTTATGGTTGGGTAGAAAGTTAAAGTGTGGGAAGGCATATAAAAGCCATAAGTCCCAAATTTTTGGGGCGGGGAGTGTTGACTTCCAGCTTCTGGCAATTAATCTTTTTGCGGCTACAAAAATGTGGAGAATTCATTTTTTAGTATGGATATTTAAACCTGGTGGTAGCATATCGAGAAGTGCCATAGTGAGCGAGGGTAGGATTGGTGTGTGTAGAAAGGTGTTGATTAGGATGAAGGTGTATGTCCAAAATTTTTAGGCAGTGCCACCAGATGTGGCTCATGGTTCCGGTGGATGAATTGTAACGCCAGCAGTTTTTGTTATAATTGGGATAGATATTGGCTACTTTTGAAGGTACCATATACCATCTAAGGAGAACTTTTCTGTCTGATTCAAAGTGGTCGGTGCATTTGGATACAGCTAACATATTGGTGATGGTGGAGTTCCATTGTTTGGAGGAAAGGTTTCTGTTAAACTCCCATACATGGAACAATGGCAACAAGAACTTATCATCTGGTATGTTTTTAATTGCTTTGTAGCAATTATTTTCTTTATTGACAATATTTTTTGTATTTAATGCAAGATATTTTGGGAGGTTCTCTTTTTGTTTGGTGGGTGGGCTAATGCAGGTCAGTGATGGCTTCTGGTTAATTCAAAGTTACAAATGCTCACAGAACACCTTTTTTCTTTTCTTTTAGGTATTTTTGTAAACACTGATTTCCATTTACCATAGGAGTTCAGCGAGGCAGATCGAGCATCACACACACTTAGGAGATCTACAATACCCTTGTGAGATCTGCCACATGATACTTCCCAGTAAGCAATGAGTCTGTCACTGTATCCTCAAGGGGAACAAAGACCTTTAGAAACACAAATCTTCTCTACCTGTTGAACTAGAACTCAGATAATTGTCAGCAATCCATTTCCTGGTCAAGATACTGCTTTGAGAATCAAAAGATTTAGTTCAACAACAAACTGGAGTCATAGCTGTGAATTTCATCTCATAATGTGCAGTAGGTACACTGCCGTGACAGCAAACGTATTTGAGCCCGAGTGCCTGTTGTTCTGTAGGATACCATGTTAAAGATTTGAAAGTGGCATTTTCCTGGATATTTACTTTACTCTAATGCTGACTGCTCCATTTATTTCCCCCTTCTCTCCATTATTGTACCCTTTCCTTTTGTTGCCCCATCTCAGCGTCCCCGTGCACTCCACTTAAGAGCATGGTTACAATGGAATCAGATGCTCCCAAGTGTCACCCATGCCATAGGTTCGCCACCACTGGTATATATTATAGCCTGTTCAGGTCAGTGTTCTAGTAAATCTGCAAAGATACAGGGCCAAGGGATAGCAGTCTCCCTATCGGAAGTTGGCAGAATGTAACCCATCTTCCAAGAAAAAAAAAATGAGAAGACTACACTGAAAATTTTGGGCACCAGGACCTCCTGCATTCAGTAGGTCTAGGTCATATAAACCAAGAGTGATAAATGCGGGTTAGAAAAATAAAGTCTTATATAGTCACCCTTCCAGCTATAAATATACCTAAGGTGGCTAATGAGACAAGAGCTCCTGGTGCCCAGTAATGCATGGCCAACCCAAAGGGCACAGTGTGCCCATTAACATATGCCCAAGCAAGGTGCCCTTTAAACCTCTGTAGAAAAGGGTCACCTAAGCAATATCCCACGCTGTGAAACTGGCCAAACCACGAAGGATACCCCCAAAACATGGGTGTTCCCAAAAACTTGCTCAGTAGAATTGCGGACACCAGGAAAGGGCTACGGTCAGTCAGACCCACAGAGAAATCCTGCATTGGTTTTAAAATAAAGTAACCTAGAAACATTACTGTTCCTATTATTAGGACTCAGTCCTGGAGCAAAACAGTAGCAAAGGTGAAACAGTAGAAACTTCCTTGTTTTCGCATTAGCAGATTTCAAAACTTGCTGATAATGGTACTCTTCCCCAACAGCCTGGTTAGTTGGGAATGAACCTCCACTGCTCCCAACAGACCACTCATAAGTGGCGGTCGAAAGAGGACATGGCGAGGTCTGCCCTAGTGTTCCACCACAGATAATAATGTGGGGAAATGAGATGTCCCAAGTTGAGAGCCGCCAAAATTTACATTACTTAGTACTAAGAAAAATCAATGCATCTTTCTGAAAAGCATTAAATAACGATGAAGTTATATGTGTATAGGAAACTAAAGCTTATAGTAACATCCTATACTTTCCAGACTACCAGAACCACCTGAAAATTCTCAAACGTATACACCAAACCTAAGAACAAAAATTAATGCAGGAAACAAAGAAGCGTCTTTAAACTTTTAGCCAAACTCTATCCCTGAAAAGAAAAGAATAGCCAAACTAGAGCCAGAACTTGAAAAAGTATAAAAACATTACCAAAACAAGTCACTCGACACAAAAATATTCAGTATTTCTAGTGCAGACCGTATTTCCCATTGATTAATGTCATCAAACAGCCTTTAGCTGAAGGGACACAGGTTACCTGAATTTTGTACACACTACCTTGTGGTTGCCAGTGCGCCTCTCTCTGACCACTACTCTTCTCCCCTTCTCTTTCCCTCACAACTTTCTCTTATTCTTACTACCACCTGCTTTTCAGATTTCCTTTAATTTACATGTTTACTCTCCCCTTTTATGATTTTATTAGACGTTCAGTATCGAAACCGCAAGCTACAAGCCAACTATAACATGGTATTTAGCGTTAATATTACATACTATTTGATCGAGACCACTGCTTTCTTTTGCTCGCCCCAATACATACTATGCCCTGCTATGGGACAGTCATTCATGTCTATACTTTGGAATATGTAATATACCTGCTTGCAGCAAAGTACTATTCAGGTTATATATTGTCATAATAATCAATATATTACCGTTTATCCAATTTCTAGTTAAAAAATTATTGATAAATGAGTCTAAATCAATGTATGTATACTGTATTAAGCCATGTTTCTGTAATCATGTATCATGAGCCTTCTTTGAATATTTTATAATATATAAGTCTTAGCAAGCAACGATAAGCCACTCAACCCCAAGCAGCATATGGATTGTAATGTGCTCTCTATACTATGAAGACTATAGTTTATTATTATTTTATATAGAATACACTTAAAACCTCACTTCTCTTCCAATACTGAAGACTAGTAGAAAAGCTGGTTATGCACAAGGTAGTAAATTTTCAAATTTTGTATAAAAACAATTTTCTAGAATGACTACACACATTAAATGTTTTTCACACATGAACAAGCCCAACTCAATGGGCGATAGTGAAGATAATAGGACACAGCAAAGTTCCAGGTTAAAGGGAGGAAAGCTCGGGTAGCTGGTTAGCTACGATCTAAATTTAATCTAGAGGCCTTCTCATCAGGTAATTTGTAAATGCTGATTGACTGGTAACATGCAAACAGTAAGCTGCTTTACTAAACCTTTTATTCCTGAAATAGAACTGGCTTAAGAAAGGCCACATCAACATAACAGCACACAGGCTCAACTTCCCCTAGTGCAGCTTTCCTATTTTTATTTTACCTGGCTTTTACATTTTGTTAACGTTCCCTTTTCAGAAAAAGTCAGAAATCAGTTCATTAGAACAAAACAAATGTTGAAAGTATCATATAGATACCTTTGTCTTTTAGCAACATTCGGAAAAAGGTAACATAGCAATGTACAGCACTTGAAAACCATAGTCAAATGATTCCCAAAATATTGGTTTAACTGGAGATTGTGAATCTTATTTTCTTATTTACAATTCTGGTACTGAGAACAGCTAATTAATACATACCAAGGGAGACCAAGGGCCATATGGTTTAGAAATGTATTTGTGTATGGGATGCATTAAAAAAAATCTTTACTTGGGTTAATGGTGAAGAATAGCTTGTTAACCTTGGAAAAGGTCAAAAAATAGTTAAAATAAAATGTATTCAAAGAAAACTACGTATTTATAGGGCTACTGAGAATTTGGCCAGTTTCAAATCAGATGTGATATAACATGCAACCTCTACTGTATATAATGCAGACCTACAGTATACATGGATTTTAAAAGCTCTTACATTTCATTGTACAGTGAAATATCACAAAATTCATAGCACATGCATCTAGGTTAGTTACTTAACTTGCAAACATTATAAAAACGGATAAAAAAAAGAGACATACATGCATGAGTAGTATGATGCGCATGTATATAATTAAGTAAAATTCAATAAAATTAAAACATAGGGAAGCCAATAAATGAAGTACCCCATTGTCAATGTACAGTTTTTGCAAGCTGACTCTGTCACGGCACAGACTATTTTCTGTTATACAGTTCGGCAGCAGCTTGTGAGAGAAGCGGAAGTTCACATAAAGTTTTAGTGCCATAATGCAAATGTTTTGACTTATAAAAGTATTGAGATGCATACCTCTACTCCAGTCTCAGTACTGTGTCACTGCATAACTCTAATACATGCAGTAGGATCCTTTCCATAAAGCCTGGACGGGCTATTTTTACCCAAGTTATTTGACTGTTCTCCATACATAAGTTTGGATATTTACTAAAGCAAGCATGATATATGGCAGAATTGCTTAGCAAGGAGGTGCTTGGCAGTTGTCTATGAAGCACTACTAACCGTGTAACAACTTGCTGGCTTTTGTTAGAATGGAAAGTTCCGTAGCAAGCTGTGGAACATAAATGATAACTACCTGCGAATCATCAGCATCTAGAAAACATCCTTGTCCTACATGCACCCATCCTTGTCCTACATGCACCCATCCTTGTCCTACATGCACCCATCCTTGTCCTACATGCACCCATCCTTGTCCTACATGCACCCATCCCTCTCCAACATGCACCCATCCCTCTCCAACATGCACCCATCCCTCTCCAACATGCACCCATCCCTCTCCAACATGCATCCATCCTTCTCCTTCAAAGAAAAGTCTAAAAATAACCTATAAAATTCTGTACCAACTTGTTGCCTGTATAGGCAGGATATAAAAGTTATGGATGACTGGAATGACTTTAGAGCAAGTTATAGAGGCCAATACTGTAAAAGAATTCAATAATGTCTGGAATGTGTATATATGAGTTATTCTGAGGAACAAGCAAGTTTGAGCTAAAAGTCCTTTCAGATTTTATATAGTGAAGATTAACATTAGGCCTGCAGAATAGAAATGCAGTCAGCCAACCATTTACAGAAAAGACATGAAGAATAATTAACATGCTAAAAAAAATTAAATAAAACGTTTTTTTGCCCCCCATTAGGTTCTATCATACATTTCTGCCTAACTATCTTCCTGTGGTCTTCCAACAAACTGTTCCCACTGATTTATGATTAGCGACAAAAGGCTAATTAAAAAACACTGGCGGACACATTAGATCATCTGGTTGAACAGCCTTGCTTTTGATGAGATCTTAACAACAATCGGCAATGATTTGCAAACTGAGAAGGCATTTTAAATCCTGGATGGTTTTTAGGAAGACAGTGCCCCCAATCCCTGCATTTTTCCTACTTTAAAAAAAAAACAGGTCAATGCAGGGCCCAGCTGTATATCTCTCCATTTGCTAACAAACAGCCAATGGTTAAGCTGCTACACGGAGCTGGATGCATAGCAAATAATTTCAAAGACATTAACCCAGAATAATGGAACTGCTCGGTTTATTATGGGAATGGTAATCCCTAACACAATACATATTCAGCTCACGCTAGATCACAAAATCCACCTCACTTTGTGAGCATGTCTTTTTTTCTTCTGTCTGACGCTTTCCAAATCACATCAGAGCATCTTGTTTAAAGCATTACTGTGTTTCATTAGATATAGCATTAAGTGGGCACTGACTGCCAGGTGGTTATGACCATGTAGGCATAGTTTTATGCACAGGATGTGATTACATTTGTGCATGAAGACGAAGAGAGGAAAGGAGGATGGGGAAAAATAGAGACAAAAAAATAAGATTTTTATTCAGCTGCCAAGCTGTCACAAAGTGCTATAATCCAATTTCAGGACACAAATGAGGATATAGCTTTGCATGATCACTAGTAGAAAAGACATCATCTGCATGACCTATGCCAGGACTAAACCCTCTCAATCTCTATGGTTACGCCAGAACAGACTTTGTGTTGTAATACTTGGTGGGCTGGTACACTTTCACAGGTTATCTTGTGCCTCCATTAACAGGAAGTTGTGTACTTCAAAGTGAGGCTTATGTGTTTGTTTGTGCCCAGGTTAATTATTGTATGTTTTCCAACAGAATTCCTCCTCTCTTGGCACCATGGCAACAGATTAGTTCCCTACCCTGGCAGCATTTGGTTGCCATAGCAACACTGTTGGTGGATCATAGCATGGAAGGATAGAATGCTCTTCCTGAATACAGAGGCTAGACATACAGCATTTCCCATAGGAGAGAGCACTCTGCACATCCTTTTGTTGTTTTGTCTCTCTTGGCAGAAAGCTTTTCCCAGAACATTCTTACCTACACATTGGTGCAAATGACCTGTAGATTGTCGGAGAGTGTACGTTGTTAGATGGTATAGTTAGGTTCAGTGGGAAAAAAGGTGTGCAAAATCATGTGGGTTATGTACAAAGAATAATTTTGGTGCAAATTTAGGATTCTAATATGGCACTATACAATCTAAAGCAGGACATGATGGAAAGCAATTAAATGTTATTGCTGACCACCATCCAATGGAACCAGGTGTCTCTAGATTTTCCTTGTTTGTCTACGGACATGTGGGATAGTTCTTCAAAGTATCTTATTTCTTCAACTTTTGTCACCCAGTCTTTGAAAGATGGGCATGTAGTGCTCTTACAACAAGAGTGGATTATGAGTTTGGCCGCATTTTACTGTTGTTTAAATGGGCTTGGTGGTATGTGTAATAGGCAGTGGTGTATCTTGATTTTGTGCTGCCCTAGGCAGACAAAATCCGGGCACCCCCCCTACCCAAGCTGCACACCCACCTTACACACCTAAGACATGCCCCATCATTCAGACTCACATAAAGCTCATACTCCCATCACACACACACTCCCATCACACTCAGTCACACACTCCTACTCCCATCACACTCAGTCACACACACTGACTCCCATCACACTCAGTCACACACACTGTCTCCCATCACACTCAGTCTGACTCCCATCACACTCAGTCTGACTCCCATCACACTCAGTCACACACACACACACACACACACACAGTCTCCCATCACCACTTACCTTTCCCTGGCAGGCAGGCAGCATGGTCCCTCCATGCTGCCTATTCGGCTTCCCGGCGATTGTGCCGACAGGTCACGTGACCGGGCGCGCGTATGACGTCAGCGCGCCGGTCACGTGACTGTCGGCACTTCCGTGTCGGCACACTGCACGGGGAGCCGAACAGGCAGCACGGAGGTTTCTCTGTGCTGCCTGTTCGGCTCCCTGTGCAGCCTGGCAGGCAGAGCGATGGTGAGGGGGGATCATCCGATCCCCTCTCACCTCCGCCTCTGCCTGCAAGCGCGGTCTATTTTTTTAAAGGGCCGCGTTTTTGCCCCCCAAAATTTGCCGCCCTAGGCATCCGCCTAGGATGCCTCGCGGTAAATACAGCACTGGTAATAGGTAGCATTATGGTGAAACCTTGATTTGCTGGCAAAAATACATTTGTGGTGCTCATTAACTTACTAGAAATAACAGCATTTCTACACATCTAAGATTCCAGGAGATGCAGAACAAGTACTTCAGCTAGATTAGTTGTAATGATCATGATTTGGTTTAAATTAAAAAAATAAATAAATAAAAATGTTCCCAACCTGCCACACATTTCATTTATGAAGAACCTGTCAAACAACTTGGTTTGATGTATCCAGGTTTGAACAAAAAAAAAAAAAAACAACTAAAAATCATCTATTCTAATCCTATTTTACCTATATAAATAAAGAGTATAGAATTGAATATGACAGCAGAATCCATGCATTAAAGGATTACAAGTTAATAAAAAGGGTAAAAAAATGTTTTAAAAAAATTAAGAAAAACAAGACCACAGCGACCTGTATTCATGTGAAGAATGCTGCGGTAACACAGTCAATGGTTTTAACAGAAGGGCAGTTACAGAATTCTAATAATGAATGTCAACAAGCTAGCTAATCCCAAAGCCCACCCATCAGACCTAACACTTGTTGTCACAAACAGACCTCTGGTTTAATAGCTACATCTCTGCAACCAACAAATCTTTTTTTCTTCTTCTGATATTGTACTTATATGCTGGGAATTGCAAAAGGTGGGCCTCTGCACCTGACCCCCGTTTTCCCTGTGGGTGTTGTCAGCTTTTTGTAGTTCACGTCAAATTATACTTTGAGGGTGGGAAGTACACACCAGCGCTGCTTCAGGGACCAGGGAAGCTGGAAAGAAAACACAGAAAGCTATTTGCAGATCTTCCCAAGAGAAGATGACACAAGGGATGGTGCCTATATACACCAAGTAATTAGCGCAGCAAAAATAAAGCATGATGCAACGTAGGGATCACTTTGCCGGTTTTAGATGAGGTGACGAAGCAGCTAGCAGCAAGGGAAGAGTGCAGGAGAATGACTAAGTATCCATGTAATTGTATATTGCCATCTTATTATAGATGGAAAAAGTTTGTAATCTTCTCAAGACAGGTAGTGATAGCAGTCATAAACAGGGGTAGGCAGAAACATGGTGGACATTTACTGGGGTTGGTGGTGGACACTTTAATGATGTTCTATGGACCTTATGAAACCTTGCCACAGACAATGGTGTATTTGCCTATCTCTGGTCATTGAGCCCCGTGTGTACGGGGTGGTAACTGCTTTAATAGGGATATATGAGTCAATAACACGTTAATCCTCAAGGAATAAATGAAATGTAATATATTTAATGTCAAAATACATGTATTTGTTCTACTCCTGCTTTCTTTTTATTAGAAGAAATTTTAAAAATGTTCATAAAAAATAATGAAAATGTATTAAAACCCGTAAAGGCGTTAACTTTACCATACGGTACACTTGGCAAAGCAGCACACACGACTAAACTATAGAATTCACAATGTTATTACATATACAGTACAGCGTGACCACACAATAACAGCCGATAGAACAACCATAGGAAAAAACATCCATAAAGGAAAAAAAATGACCAAAAAGTTCTTATGACATACAGGTAGGCGGGATCGCAATGTTAGTCCTGAGATCTCACAATACATCAGTTTTACTGCAGACCTTTTGGTGAAATCCGGTGCCCCGATTGACGCATAGGATAAATCTGAGTGCGGCGTGATAAATAAAATAGTGTTATAGCTCATAGCGTTATAATAGGGTTTCGTTGTAATAGCTAATGGTGACATGAGCATACCTGCCAACTTTTTTATTTTTTTTTTTCATCCCAGGACATGAGGATGGCGCTAAAAAAAAGGCTGAGTCTATGCAACACTGCATAATGTCACGCGACATTGCATGACCACAGGAGATGGCGCTCAAGCTTTCCCAGTACAGATACTGGGTGTCTGGAGCTCCAGTCTCCTCATTTAGGCGGTGTATGTCTAACACACTGTGCATAGGCAGTTTTACTACCGGTGACAGACCCAAATTTGACAGGACAGGCCCCAAAATGTGCCAAATGTGCCACTTTGCCATTTGGGACTGTTGGCAAATTTGCAGATGCAGCACATAATACTTTAGTATGAGATATCTTTAAAATGTTTTGGCACAAACATTTCCCCTCTCAAGTCTATGATCATATTATTATGTATTTAGCTTTTGCATATCAATATCGAATAGGATTATGTTACCGTCACTTTTTTCTGATGATTGTACTACCACGTCTTGCTATGTTAGGGGCACAGTGCTTCGGTTTAGCACACCTGCTAGTGTATAGTGTAACAGTATGTGATAACTTTACATTTGTACACAATATAGCAGTTGCACCTCCAGGTTTGATGTCAGATGATGTGTTAATGTTTCTTTGTATATATTCAAATCGGCATGATGCCAGTTCTGGTTTAGGTCACCAAACAGGTTTTGCCATGTAGCAGAAACCATACAACACATCCTTCCTTACAAACTGGTGCAGGGATTCTCAATAGCATATAAACAAGGGATATATAGGATGACGTTCATCCCACAATCTAGGCCAAATGTAACAAAAGTAGCGTCTGCACACATAACTAAACCTATCACTGCCACAATAACGTGAAAATATAGACTGCAGCGCTAGAACTGTACCATTGTTCCCACTAACCAGGAAGTTATCTGGAAGGTATATATGTGTATTTGTGAAGTGAAGGGGGGGTATATATGTGTGAAGTGTGGGGGGGAGGTATATATGTGAAGGGGGGGTATATATGTGTATATGTGAAGTGAAGGGGGGGTATATATATATGTATATGTGAAGTGTGTGTATATGTGTGTGAAGTGTGGGGGGAGGTATACAGGGAGTGCAGAATTATTAGGCAAGTTGTATTTTTGAGGATTAATTTTATTATTGAACAACAACCATGTTCTCAATTAACCCAAAAAACTCATTAATATCAAAGCTGAATATTTTTGGAAGTAGTTTTTAGTTTTAGCTATTTTAGGGGGATATCTGTGTGTGCAGGTGACTATTACTGTGCATAATTATTAGGCAACTTAACAAAAAACAAATATATACCCATTTCAATTATTTATTTTTACCAGTGAAACCAATATAACATCTCAACATTCACAAATATACATTTCTGACATTCAAAACCAAAACAAAAACAAATCAGTGACCAATATAGCCACCTTTCTTTGCAAGGACACTCAAAAGCCTGCCATCCATGGATTCTGTCAGTGTTTTGATCTGTTCACCATCAACATTGCGTGCAGCAGCAACCACAGCCTCCCAGACACTGTTCAGAGAGGTGTACTGTTTTCCCTCCTTGTAAATCTCACATTTGATGATGGACCACAGGTTTTCAATGGGGTTCAGATCAGGTGAACAAAGAGGCCATGTCATTAGATTTTCTTCTTTTATACCCTTTCTTGCCAGCCACGCTGTGGAGTACTTGGACGCGTGTGATGGAGCATTGTCCTGCATGAAAATCATGTTTTTCTTGAAGGATGCAGACTTCTTCCTGTACCACTGCTTGAAGAAGGTGTCTTCCAGGAACTGGCAGTAGGACTGGGAGTTGAGATTGACTCCATCCTCAACCCGAAAAGGCCCCACAAGCTCATCTTTGATGATACCAGCCCAAACCAGTACTCCACCTCCACCTTGCTGGCGTCTGAGTCGGACTGGAGCTCTCTGCCCTTTACCAATCCAGCCACGGGCCCATCCATCTGGCCCATCAAGACTCACTCTCATTTCATCAGTCCATAAAACCTTAGAAAAATCAGTCTTGAGATATTTCTTGGCCCAGTCTTGACGTTTCAGCTTGTGTGTCTTGTTCAGTGGTGGTCGTCTTTCAGCCTTTCTTACCTTGGCCATGTCTCTGAGTATTGCACACCTTGTGCTTTTGGGCACTCCAGTGATGTTGCAGCTCTAAAATATGGCCAAACTGGTGGCAAGTGGCATCGTGGCAGCTGCACGCTTGACTTTTCTCAGTTCATGGGCAGTTATTTTGCGCCTTGGTTTTTCCACACGCTTCTTGCGACCCTGTTGACTATTTTGAATGAAACGCTTGATTGTTCGATGATCACGCTTCAGAAGCTTTGCAATTTTAAGAGTGCTGCATCCCTCTGCAAGATATCTCACTATTTTTTATTTTTCTGAGCCTGTCAAGTCCTTCTTTTGACCCATTTTGCCAAAGGAAAGGAAGTTGCCTAATAATTATGCACACCTGATATAGGGTGTTGATGTCATTAGACCACACCCCTTCTCATTACAGAGATGCACATCACCTAATATGCTTAATTGGTAGTAGGCTTTCGAGCCTATACAGCTTGGAGTAAGACAACATGCATAAAGAGGATGATGTGGTCAAAATACTCATTTGCCTAATAATTCTGCACTCCCTGTATATGTGAAGGGGGGTATATATGTGTATATGTGAAGTGTGTGTATATGTGTGTGAAGTGTGGGGGGAGGTATATATGTGAAGGGGGGTATATATGTGTATATGTGAAGTGTGTGTATATGTGTGTGAAGTGTGGGGGGAGGTATATATGTGAAGGGGGGTATATATGTGTATATGTGAAGTGTGTGTATATGTGTGTGAAGTGTGGGGGGAGGTATATATGTGAAGGGGGGTATATATGTGTATATGTGAAGTGTGTATATGTGTGTGAAGTGTGGGGGGAGGTATATATGTGAAGGGGGGTATATATGTGTATATGTGAAGTGAAGGGGGGTATATATGTGTATATGTGAAGTGTGTGTATATGTGAAGTGGGGTGTATATGTGAAGTGGGTTGGTGTGTGTGGGGTGTATATGTGAAGTGGGTTGGTGTGTGTGGTGTATATGTGATGTGGGTTGGCGTGTGTGTGTTTATGTGATGTGGGTTGGCGTGTGTGTGTTTATGTGATGTGGGTTGGCGTGTGTGTGTTTATGTGATGTGGGTTGGCGTGTGTGTGTTTATGTGATGTGGGTTGGCGTGTGTGTGTTTATGTGATGTGGGTTGGTGTGTGTGTGTTTATGTGATGTGGGTTGGTGTGTGTGTGTTTATGAATTGTGTGTATGTTTGTGCGATTGTCTGGCTCAAAAATTTTTTTGCTGGCTCCTAGAATAAAATTAAATTTGTCAAGTCCTGGCTTAGGGGCAGGTGTGATTGGACGGGATGGATTGTCAAAATGACCAGAAGAGCTAAACTTTTAAAAACTTTACAAACATGCCAATTAAACAGGTTTTACTGGTTTACATGATGTAACAACTTTCAGTCAAGAAGACATTGAAGGTCTTTAAATGGGCAAAATCTCACACAACATACTGATCTGGCATCTGGAGATTTTCATAAACAAGAAGACTGGCATTTCTCCTGTCATGCAAGTGGATCAGTGCGTACCTCCCCCATCATTAAAGCCATGGTCCTCTAATGCCAAGCAATTAATTAAGCTAAAATGAGCTACAATTTGCTTGAAGTAATCCCCAATTTAATCCAGTTGTATAACTCACAAGAAGGTGTTTGTGGGCATGTGGGGGAGGGAGATACATGTACAAAATCCTGCTAATCGGGGCCAAATCTTCATTTCAAACATCTTTATTAAATGTTCTAGCCAGACTGCATAACAATCTAAATCACATTACTGAGCCATCTCTAGAACTAGATAATAAAAACATTGTTTTTAAAATGTTCCTGATTTCTTCCCTTGCAGTTTAATCCTGTTTAAAATCAATATTGTGATTTTATTGTGCTGTTCTGTCAGTGATTTCCTAAATGATACACAAACCCAAAGCTGCAATCTTTACATTTGCAGGCAATTTGGTAATGTGACAAGCGTCACACTAGCATGGTGCATTGTAAGGCACTACTTAAAAAAAGCATTCAACTCTAAATATAGTTTTAAGCAGTCAGAAGGCACATTCTGCCGGATTAAAACTCTTTTTGATGGTACTCCTAGTGTGTGCTTTCAAAGGATTTATTAGACTTTATTCAGTAGTCCAAATACTTCTAGGCTGCCATGTTATGTGACGTGCTTTAGCTATTGGTGTGTTGGGTAGGACACTTCGAACTAGGGTTGCCGCCTTTTTTACAAAAAAGGTGCCCCCATAGACTTAACATTGGCATCAAGCAAATTTTTTTACGGCCTGCTGGGTGGCAACCCACCTCTAGCATGTGCTGAAGCTATTAGTGTTAGGGTAGGACACTTCATACACACCTCTCGTCTTCTTGGTTATGGCCAGTGATTCATGTGTTTACATGCCAATAACAGAGAGAAACAGAGGCTTCACCAATTCTCTGAGTTGCCACCAAGCAATGCTCTATGACACGGGCGTCCAACGTGCGGCCCGCGGGCCGCGGGCCAAATGCGGCCCACCGGCTAGAGAGGTGCGGCCAGCCTGAGAGTGGCAGCGGTAGCCGCACCTCTCACCCACTCCAGCAAAGTGCGCACCGGGATGTCACTGACACCCGGTGCTCCAACCCAGTCAGTGCGTGAGGGGACGGTGCATTCTCCTCTCACGCAGGGGAGAAAGCTCCGCCCCTCGCACTCTGACCCCGTTGGAGCACCGGGTGTCAGTGACATCCCGGTGCTCAGATGAAGAATGGGACCTCCACAGATGGGACAATCCCCCTCCCTGCAGATACAGGTAAACGAGCAGTGAGGCGGAACAAACCATCTAACATGCTGGGGGGGTCTTAAAAAAAAAAAAAAAGAAAGAAGAAGAAGCAATGTCTATGTGCGTGTGGAAGTGGGACTGTGTGTGAATGTGCGTGTGGAAGTGGGACTGTGTGTGAATGTGCGTGTGGAAGTGGGACTGTGTGTGAATGTGCGTGTGGAAGTGGGACTGTGTGTGAATGTGCGTGTGGAAGTGGGACTGTGCGTGTGGAAGTGGGACTGTGCGTGTGGAAGTGGGACTGTGTGTGTGGAAGTGGGACTAATGTGTGTGGAAGTGGGACTAATGTGTGTGGAAGTGGGACTAATGTGTGTGGAAGTGGGACTGTGTGTGAATGTGTGTGGAAGTGGGACTGTGTGTGAATGTGTGTGGAAGTGGGACTGTGTGTGAATGTGTGTGGAAGTGGGACTGTGTGAATGTGTGTGGAAGTGGGACTGTGTGTGAATGTGTGTGGAAGTGGGACTGTGTGTGAATGTGTGTGGAAGTGGGACTGTGTGTGAATGTGTGTGGAAGTGGGACTGTGTGTGAATGTGTGTGGAAGTGGGACTGTGTGTGAATGTGTGTGGAAGTGGGACTGTGTGTAAATGTGTGTGGAAGTGGGACTATGTGTGAATGTGTGTGGACGTGGGACTGCCTATTTGTGTATTCACATGTAAATGTGTGTGCATTGAATGTGAGTTTTTTATTGCTGCGGTCTTACTGGGGAATCTGTGATACACTCACACTGCATGTTACAGTGATATATATATCCACACGTATGTATGTATGTATGTATGTATATACATACATACATTTACTTTCAAGGAAACATGAATGCGGCCCACGCACAAATAGATTTACGGTGAAGTGGCCCACTGCAAAACAAACTTGGACACCCCTGCTCTATGAAATGGCAGCTTTGAAATTTTTAGTTAGACTTGCAAAGAAATACCTTTTGAACATGCCACTGTGTGAAAACAGATGCAGGTGAAGCCATTTTGGTGGATGTGGAAAAGAACTACAGGTAATTCACAGATTTGCTGGCAATGAAATGCTTATATTTAAATAAAGAAATTCCTTTGGCTTAATAATTAGACCAATATTTACACAAGGTTCCAGAACTTCCAAATGTCACCATTACGATAATATTGCTAGCAACCTGTGATTACACAGGAATGTCAGTTTTTTAGGTTTGCAAAAAAAAAACAAAAAAAAAACAAGATAATGGCATGTAACAATACAAAAAAAAAAAAAAAGAGGTTAAAAGACATGCCAGGCGAGGCCTCTATAAACATAGCCACACTACTCAGCTTTGTGCAGAAGGGGAAGGATACTCTTTTTCCTCTCCTTGTCTGCCATCCCTTCCACCAAGGGAACATAGTATCTCGGGACAAATAGAAGGGCACCTGGTCACCCATACTTGTATGCCTATTATATTCAGCCAGGAGTATCTCCTTCATGGTCCTCACAGCCGGACAGATGTTTATTATAGTAACTTATGCTGCATCATTATTATACAATTCAGCAATTCCTCAGAATGAATCAGCCCTTGATCTGGGATGAAGAAGATGGTGGCTACTCCTTAAAATGAGCCAGTTGGTTATGACGGAACCCCGTGGTACCCCAGATGGGCAGCTCTGTCAGTCAAGACTAAACGTAGGACGAAGAATAATAAAACTTTATTTGAACAGAAACAGAGTTATCTACAGCAGGGCTTGACAAATACTGGGCGCCAGGTCGCCATGGCGACTAGATTCTGGCTCCTGGCGCCTGGAATACTCTTTGAGCAGAGTAAACTGCAATGTCCCGGTCCCACACTCTGCTGTCCCTTACCTACCGATCAGATAAGGAGCAGAGTGTGGGAGAAGCAGCACAGAACAGCCTGCCGATTAGCTCCTCCCCCCGGTATATTAGCTCCTCCCCCTGGCTTCCTGTTCCTGCTTCTCACCGGGCAGTAGCTGTAGTAGTGAGGAGATGCGTGTGAGAGGTGATGGGAACTCCTGCTGCTGCCTCAAAATGGAGGGAAAACTTCAAGCTGCCCGGTTCAGCAGTGATACAGGGTCTGTCTGTAACTTCCCACTGTAAGTCTAGTAAGTAAATAGTGTGTGTATTGGAATGTGTGTTAGCATGTATGTGTGGGTTCAGCACTTGTGTTTATGAATGTGTCAGAATCTGTGTGACAGCATGTTAGTGTGTATGTATTTGTGTCTGCATATGTTAGTGTGTGTATCAGCATATTAGAGTGTGTATATAATTGTGACAGCATGTGTTAGTGTATCTCAGTGTGTGTGTGACCTGTGTAGGTGTGTGTTGGCATTTAAGTGGATATGAATGTGTTTATGCATGTATGTAGGAGTGAAATCATGTGTTACTGTATTTGTGTCTGCATGTGTTAGGGTGTGTATCAGGATATTAGTGTGTATGTATTTGTGTCTGCATGTGTTAGGGTGTGTATCAGGATATTAGTGTGTATGTATTTGTGTCTGCATGTGTTAGTGTGTGTGTATGTATGTATGTATGTATTTGTGTCTGCATGTGTTAGTGTGTGTATCAGCATATTAGTGTGTATGTATGTGTGTATCTCAGTGTGAGTGTGTGTGACCTGTGAATGTTGGCATTTAAGTGGATATTAATGTGTTTGTGCATGTATTTAAGAGTGAAATCATGTGTTAGTGTGTGTCAGCATTTAGGTATGTGTGTGTATTTGTGGGTGAGCAAGTGTTTTGTGCATGTATGTGTGTTAGCGTGTGTGTGCATTAGTATGTGTGAAAATGGTGTGTATCCATAAGTGTATGTCATTTATATATGTTTATGGACTGGGACACAAGCATTTTTCTTTGTGAAACAGTGTTTGGTACTGGCTCCTAAAGTTTTCAGCTGGCTCCTAGATTTAAATCAAATTTGTCAAGCCCTGATATACAGACATAATCAAGTTAACATAACTCAACCCACATATTAATATTCAACACAACAGATACCAAACTGCAATTAACCAGACCTGCTACAGATATACTATAACACATCATAATAAGTTTAACAGTAAATTAAATTAACACAGAACAATAGATGAGGGAGTAAAGATCAATCATTGTCCCTGAATCCCCTGTGACACACTGTAATTAATGCAAAGTGCAAATTTACCCACTGTGCCCACCTCCACAAATACAGAATCCCTTTTCAATGCCATAATCATGAGAGAGGAAGGAAGCCATTATTTCTCTCCAAGAACCACAGTGATGGAGGGTTCCATCACAATGGTAATCTGCACCTTACTTATATTGTGAATGTAGAGAATAAAGAATGATTAAAATTATCTATACAATGTATTAGCTGAAATGCAAGCAAATGCCAAAAAAATGTGTTTTAAATATCTGTGACATCACCTTGTGGATTTATATGCAAATTACACAGTTCCCACTGAAATTTATGGCATTTGCATATCAAGCCACAAGGTGACGTCATAAGCAGGAGATGCCACCGACAGACTTTTAAAACAATTTTTTCTTTAATGTATTTATTTTGAAAACACAATGTATAGATAATTTTTCATAATATTTTATACTCGACATTCAGAGTTGAAACCATTATTAGGTTGAAAGTCCCTTTATATCTAGAGATCCACGCTTCTCGTTTTGATACATGAAGCTAGACCTTCACTCAGGCAGCTCCAAACCAGACACTATTGCACATTTGTGAGCAGATCACAAGTGTTTAAAAATTGATGGGGAAAAAAAAAAACATAAAATATTCTGGAGAGGTTTTTGGGTTTTTTTTTATAAGGTATTTTTGCAACCAGGATTGGACAAATCCCAAGATCCAGGGCTCCTAAAATCCCTATTTGTGTAAGTACCATTCCCCTGGCTCCTAAAAATAGCTAGGTCGAAAGACGGAATGATCTGTCTAGCTCCTTAAATCTACAAATCTTCGTCAACCAATGACTGGCATGCTCGGCAACTACTCCGCAACATATTTTATACTCAAAGATAAAGCAAACAGACTGCTAGATGTTAGAGTTCACACTTCCAAATAGGTAAGGAGCCATACAGGCATGACTGGGTGCCAGAAGTTCATAGACTTCCATATAAAATACTCTAGTTTTAGTAACGGCTTGGCATTGTGGAACGGTTGAAGCAGCATAAAACCATAATGAAAAATGGATACAATACACAATTTAAATTAAAAGGTTGTAAAACAATTTCCATTTTAGTCTTTAATTCAAGATATTGCCAGCAGATAACCTTACTTTGATAACTGCAGAGCAAACCAATTAAGGATATCTTCAAATTGCTTTCTGGAATCTGGGATGATTTCCCATTATCAAATAATTCAGAAACTGTCAAAATTGGCAGTAATCCCGTAAACTGAAACGCTATTTACACAGGAATGTGTGTCCTGTGATGTCTCTAAACATTAAATATAGATCATACATCAAGGAATAATGATGAGCAGATTACATTCTGCATAACAGTCTATGTACATTTTGGACATACTAGTTTCCTTTTTAAAGGGACACTCCATCAAACAGTGTTTAAAGGGACACTAAACGTTAGTTTTCACTTGTGCTTCTAATACAGAAGCACAAGTGAAATTTTAGTTGTCCTTAGTATGAGGACGTGTACTTTTGATAGTACAGAGAGAGAACCTTGTTTTTGCATGGGATCAGAAGGGGGGACCTTAACTAGGTCCCCCTGCTAATCCCATCCAAAAATTAAGGTCTCTCTCTGTGCTAGCAGCGAGACTCTCGCGTTCGGCTATCAGAGCGTGACGAGTCCTCGCTCTGATTGGCTGTGCAAACATCAGCACGCAACAACCAGGAACTACTGTGTCTCGCATGTGAGACACAGCAGATAGTAAACCCGTGTGTATCTATTAAGATACACATCGGGTTTACTTAATTTTACCGGGACATGTTTTGTTTAACCCTTGCTTCCTTCAAGGATTCAAACAGGATCATAACACTCATCCCATTCATTGACTGACTTATAGACTGTATTTTGTGTCCCCAGGTCCAAAGTGAGATACTAGAACTTCAAAGTCTCTGGAGAGTGGCACCCAAAAACACAAAATTTCATAAAATGGTGGCGCCCAGTCACACTTGTTTAGTAATATATATTTCATAAAATAAACTGACTTCCGGGGGTGGAGCCAAACGGCATGGCAGCACTAGACGGAGTTCCCTAACACCCACTCTCACACGGGGCTGCAAAAACCTCCTGAGTGGGGGGAATTTTGGCTCAAAGGACAGCGTGGTGAACAGAGGATAGGTGGTGGACGCAGCTCTCCACCCGATCAGGGACGGAGTCCAGCGCACCTATGTGAAGCAGGCCACAAGACGCACAACGGAAGCCCTGCACCAAGGTCCGGGAACTCCCCAAGATGAAATCTATCTCCGCAGGAGTCCCGCTGCCAAAGCTCTGCCTGCGCATACCAGAGGGTATCGAACATATATATCTTGTGAATCCACCCCCACTGACCCAAGGCATACTCCCAAGACAAGGAGGCAGTTTTGGCGTCAAAAAGCGGCCCCTGCCGGTGGCCATCTTGGAATTTTGCCTTTGCGGTGACTGAGGCTTGCTGCACAAGCCTGCAGGGCCTCTGTCACTGTTACACAACCTCTGGACCAACATAGGACGGTTCTGCACGGTTCTATACTTACCACACTACCGGCCACTGTCCAAAAACTGTAATAACCCACAACCGGTGCTCACACGCAACCTTGTATGTCACCATCTTCCTGTGATTAACACTGGGGATCCTCCTGTATTGCGGGACTTCCTCACATATCTAAGGGGTCAAGTGGGTATAGTACCTACTATCTACTATTCACAACTCCCTAAAGGAATTCTGTGCCCTGGTTCCCCTAACTCAATAACCTCCTCCCAAACAACGGTTGATGAAAACGGCCTCAGCTGTGGCCAAAACTCTATGGCCTCTCCTCGAAAGTGGACACCACACTGGCCCAAATTTCCACTAACTGGGCAAAAATCAAGGACCTGGAACAGCGAGTCAGTGACATTGAGGATTCGATCCTCCAAACTAGAGAAGAAGCCGACCAATCATCCACTACAATTCAAACATTACTTGATATGATCGAGGATCTGGAGAACCATAGCCATCGCAAAAACCTGCGCTTCATAAAGATTCCGGAATCAGTAAAACCATATCAACTTCTATCCATGTTGCAAAGCTGGCTGACAAAGGCACTATCTTCCATACTCTGCCGATAGAGAGGGCACACAGAATTGGCCCGGAACGCAACGACCCGAACTCCAGACCTAGACCAGTCATCATAAAGTTACTGAACTTCCTTGATAAAGAAACAATTCTGCTGGAGTACAGAAAATTACCTGACTTACACTTCGAGTACAACAAGGTGTTTTCCCAAGAGTATTCATCACAAGTCACCGCGGAGAGACAGGACTTCACGACACTCTGCAAGCAACTATATCACAAAAAGGTCAAATGATGCCCAACAGTTCCTGCAAACTTGGGAAACACAGCCGGACAGAGAGGAAATCCAAGCCTTCGTAGGATGAATCCTCTGCCGCAAAATCCACAACTGATGGACAGCATCTATGATGTTTCGGAATGGAACATCCCCAACGTCTTAACACTGTTAATCTTAAGTGTAAGTTCTGGTTTTATTAGTAATGTTTGTATACTATGTTTCATGCTGTTTCTGGTACCCTTATCCATAGATCGCTTCATCATAGTCCACTCTTTTTGTACACCAGGGACCCCTGGGACATGGGAGGACCCCTAGACACACAACATCTGCTCCACCGTCATCCACTCAAAAAAGGTGTTGGATAGCACAGGCACCGCGTCTAACTCATGCATTCTCTCAACACCTTATGTACTAAACATATGATCATGGAACGTGGATGGCCTAAACAGTCCAGTTAAGCGCAAGTTGGTAGTTACACATCCTAAGAGCTTAACCCCACACATCGTCCTCCTCCAGGAAACACACTGGAAGAATACAGATCATTCCACACTCAAAAGCCCAAGGATAGGGGAATGTATATCCACCCCATTCACAACAAAGTCTAGGGGAGTGGCAATGCTGCTGCATAAATCCCTCACCTATACCAAACACTCAGTCATACTCGATCCTGAGGGGCGATACATATTTCTGGACATAACTGTTGAGCAAAAACGAATGTTGCTGATCAATGTCTATGCCCCTAATAAACTGTATGAACTATTGGTTAACTCTAACGTCTCTGAAATTGTCATAGGAGGGGACTTCAACTTTATACAAGACCCTAATATGGACAGACTTGGACTGGAATGACACTCGCAACCCAACACTCCAGAAGGTATAAAACTTGCTACTACATAACATGCGGCTGGTGGACCCCTGGAGTGTCCTCCGCCCGGAGGTTAAGGACTACACACACGTATCTAGAGCTGTACCTCCTCCAGAATTGATTTTTTTTCTAATATCCCCCACACTGAACCCTCATATTAAGTGTAGCCACATTGATAATATAATCCTACATTGTCAGGAAAAAAATGGAGTGGTCCACAAAATGAATTAACCTGACTAATGATAAAATCAAGGCATACCAGAACTTCCTATCCAACCCTAACGACACCACGATGGGGCAACAAATCCTGACTAACATGGCCAAACCAGCTAGCCACAGACACAACATAACCCATATACATACGAAACATAACACACGGGAAACCTCTCCAACCAAAATCAACAAAGCTTTCCATGATTTCTTCTCCAACCTAAATCAAGATACACCGGATGATTTTCTCCTGGGGATGGATTTACTCACCAGGGCAAAGTTGCCAAAATAAACACCCACTCACCGCAGAATCCTTGAGGCGTAGATCACAGAACAGGGAGTGCAGCACACAATATCCACATTACAAAACAACAAAACTCCTGGTCCTGACAGCTATCCCACAGAATTTTACAAGATTCTTAAACCTCATCTAACGGGGACCCTAGTCTCCCTATATAATATGATACTGCAGGGCGCTGAAGACATTGGGAATCAAACTACCTCCTGAACCATCCTACTCCCAAAGCCAGATAGGGATCCGATCCTAATCACCTCATATCGCCCCATAGCGCTTTTAAACCAAGACGTGAAACTCATAGCTAAAATTTATGCTAACTGAGGGGCAGGCACTCGGTACAGGGAATACGCACTGCAATAGCTGCCACCATACACGCATACAATGAACTCCCCACCTCTTTCCACACACTTCTCAGTTTAGACGCCGAAAAGGCCTTCAACCAAGTTTCCTGGCCACACCTGGTTCGTGTCATTAAACATCAATATTTCGGACAAACTTTCTTAACCCTGATTCTTCACTTATACAACAAACCTACCACCGTCATCACAACCAACAGCTTAGACACCCCTACAGTCATCATGCTTAGAGGGGTGAGGCAGGGCTGTCCACTTCCTCCCCTTCTATTCAAATAGCGCTGGCCACCTTACAACAATCTAAATATAACCTTGGTCATAATCTGCCTATTCCCAAGAAATATAACGTAGCTGCCCTTTATCGCTATGCACTTGATTAGATCACAAACTCCAACACATATGCAAACACCAGCTTGGAACAATACTTCAGCCCCACAATTGCCCTACTACATACACCAGTTACACAACTCCCCGGCCAAATCCTCATCAATCCTCTATTATCCTCCACGATTAAGGTATGGAAGTTGGTCAGACTTCCACTGGGCCTACAATGGAGGTGCTCTTTCTTCCAACAGTTTTGCAGGAACCCACAGTTCAGAACAGGGCGGCAGGAGAGCCCTTCCAGAGATGGGCGTCAAAGGGTATTACCAACCTAACTGCATTTATGGGACCTCAATCCTCTACCCACATGTAGAGATAAACTGATCCACATAACCATACCCTGGTTCGCATACCTCCAAATTCAAAACTTTGCGAGAAGTCAATGGGCTTCCCCAATCAGACTGAGATAACTGCTTAGACCGTAAAGCCTGAACGTCAGCCGAACCTACCGCCCCTACCAGACTAGTGTACAGAGCACTTCTCGCGCCATCTTCTCAGACCCAAGCTCTAAAAAGGTATGAAACGATGGCAAACTCACTTCCCATATATAGAAACAGAGGATGTGATTAAACACACGACGCTTACCTGCAATCTGCTCCTTTTCATTCTGTAATATCTGTACCCTCCATCTTCTGCAGGAAACTGGTTTACCGTCACATCACTTATATAGCTTGTAAATATTTTGCCCCCGTAGTGATCAAGTACATATTCACCAACACTGAACGGACACGTGAACTGCAAACAATTAGGCATTAATAGCAGAGATGGAAAAAAACTGTCCAGCCTGCCAATCTTTTAACTCATCTACTAAAGAGACACTAACTTTGGTTAGACCCCCCCCCCCCCCTTCTTCTAACTAGGTCTTTGCTTGTAAACCAAGTTATCACTGTGATGTAACATTTGCTGGTTAGTATCCTGCAGGAACATTACTCTATATCTCATGGGAAGGTACAGTACAAACTTGGCAATTAGCAATATAAACAAGAAATTGGCCACAGAATCACATACGTTGAAACATATTAATACACTGAGAACTATAAATATCACCACCTATTTATCACCGCTGGCAAGGGGGGCAGAGTTGCGACTACCCTGTGGGATGGCACTCTATCCTAGCTCTATGAGCTCAGGATGCCCCACTTTCCACTTCTAAACGGCCAAGTGCATTGACGTCCAATTGCAGCCCCGTAGCCGCTGCAGAAATACATACGCACACCATAATTCCCCACCAGCTTTCTAGAATGGCAGGGCATTATGGTACATGAAGTACAGAAACAGCTGGAGGGCCTCCGTTGGATGCTCACAATGGGCCTTCTCTCTCTCACTCAGTGTACCCACTTAAGCTATACTTTTTAAAAGGAAACTAATAAATGTGGCATCAAAAGAAAGTAATCTTTAAAAACATTACCTAGTAGAGAAATTGTAATACATTTATCATACTTTTTTACAGTCATGATACACGAGGCTGGTCACTGGACCTTAATGGGTTAACAGACATCACCAATCCAGCCCATGTGCCTCTGAGAGCATATAAAGGGTCTCTAATCCAAAAATTGTGTGAACCTATTTGTGACGGTTGCTGAAATTTCTATAAACTAGAAGCCAGAAAGACCAATTCAGGAGCCAGGCAAATGGAAAATCTATTTTAATGTGATACAGTCTCTTTTAAGTTTGAAAATTCCCTTCTCCATTCCCTCTTTTATGAATATAGCCCTTGGTGTGTGACTCTATTGATAAGCACTATGAGGTGTCCATATTTGGGGAAAGGCGGCTGTGCATCCATGTCTGCCCCCATACTGACAGACAGAAGGATCATTCATGCTGCAGGAAGCAGCAGGACATCTCTTGACCTACGTTTCATAGTGATTTTGCTCACCAACACGTACACCCAGAGAATACACTAGTTTGAATTGGTCATCCACAAGTTGAATTTTAATTTTAAAAAGAAAGACATAAGAATGGTTATTAAATACATAAAACTGGTGTAAATTACAATACCAATGGTGAAAACAAATGAGGAGAAAGGATTCTTACTATTCCAAAAATGTACGCTGGCAGAATGCTTGTTCTGTAAAGTCCTTGCTGAGCTACATATACCACAATGTTCAGAGTGCCTGGTGCCAGCCAAGCGCAGGTTAAGGGTCAACAACAGCTGGAGACCTACCTGCTGGCAGTCCCTAATGTATGCCTCTCTTTTATGGTTATATAAACATGTCACCATGCTCTTGTGAGTCAATGATATTGTTTGTGGAACAGAGCCATGCAGCATGTGAGCCTCCTCCACATTCCATTAAACAAAGGCAATCTTCAGTCGAGTAACAAATATCAAGTTACTCTTAAAGAAGAAATGGTTTGTTTTAGTAAAGCAGAAAGTCACGTCTGCCTCATTAAAAGTGCAAGTGGATTAAGGCAGTTCTGTGCACTATTTAAAAAGGATATTTTCCCATGACTAACAGGGGTTCCATCTCACAGTGCTTAGCTCTCTGTGATTGGTGTGTGTGCGTATCAGTAACGTCCCACACAGCCAATCAGTGAGGAGAAGATGATTCTCTCAGGACACAAGGGTTTAGTCCCTCTTTAATAAGCATTCTACTTACTATTTTTTTTTTTTGTTTATTTTCCTTTATGCTCTGTTATCAGCGGTTGACAGTACAAATACAGTACCTGAAAAAAAAAAAAGTGTCCAACTTCCCTATTTTTCCCCAGTTCACTTTTAATTAGTTAACCCTGTAACAAATTTAAAAAAATCTCCTCAATTGATTGAATACAAAAGACATTCTCCATAGACTTTGCAAAAGCAGAGACTAAGGGGTTTCCATGTCACGGAACATACCTCTCTGTGACTCATGCGCGCACGCCAATCACGCACCACACAACCAATCAGTGGGGAGGAGATAATCATCTCTCTCCTTCTGTGTGATTAAAAGGGGCTATCCCCTCTGTATCCTATATTTAAGAAAATCAGTACCGCCAAGATTAACTTAATACATGTTAGAGATTATAATATATTAACTTAAAAAACTCTTGCATCTTTTGCGAGCACTGGAACTTGTATTTTTTTTTTCTTTCTTGGGGAAGTGTAGGGGACCTGATGAGATATTTATCTATTTATCACACACACTCATTATATATATGTATATAAATATTGCAGTTATATCCCTTCAGTCTACTCATCAATCCTAACCCTCACTAAAGGATGACATAGAAAAGGAAAATCCTTTAACTCCTCTAGTGACTGAAATAGTATGGGAACCCTCAACCAGATTACAATGGGTAATCCCTTAATCCGTAAGGAACCAGACATTGTGTCCCATTTTATAAGTATGACTAATTTACAGAGCATGAATATATTCCCAGTAATTACAAGATTGTTAGTTCGATAATGCGGCACAATAAATATAACAAAGCAAATTCAAAAGGATTGTTATAGACAAGTAGTTACAAGATACCAGCGGAAAAATTAATTAAAAAAAAAAATCACATCTTCACTCTTTTACCATTAAGTAAATAGAACTTAATAGTATTTGAAAGAAACTCTGTAAATTCCTAGTCTCCTATCACATGCATGATATGAGCAGGCATAACACAATATAAAGGTCTACTTAATATAGACCAGTCAGGCCTGAAATGTATCCGTCTACTCAATATCCTTAAATTCGGTACAAAAAAAAATTGGCTGATGGGGCTGTTCGTTAACCAAAACATTCGGAATGTTTCACTATGAAAACCATAGATTTGCACATATAACCAGTTTGCATCAATCACCCCTGAATTCTGCAAACACAAAATTCACACATATCAATTCTCCGGACTTTAGTTGGAGGAACTGAATAGAAAAGTAATATATTAACATTATACAACGGTATAATTACATATAATATAAGCATTTTTAAAATGTTACTGAAAAAAATATTATAGGATCAAATGAGCCAATTGTGACAGGAAGTTCCAACTTAAAGTCAAAGTAGCTGAATTGGAAAAATTATCCTATTCAACTGCATTGGAGAATTTTCCAAATCATATACAATAGCCTATAGTTGGAACTTCCCGTATTAATTCACTGCAATTCTCTCTTTATTGAGTAGACTTGATTTTATTTTATGCTCATTTACTTTAATATTTTTTTTATGTATTTAAAGTATCATGTAATTTTTTTATTATTATTTTTAACGATTTTTATTTTATTACACTGTGGGCCATTTGAGGAGGACTTTGGCTGTAGCCAAATCCTCCCATTGACATCCTTCTGAAACAAGCCAAGGTCCACCCATAGAAGTCTATAGGGAGGACAGAGGCTACCACTTTGTTTCAGTGCCTTTCGACCGATTTTGGTGTTGGCAGATATCAGTGTGGAATGAGCTAAGAATCAGAGGCACCATTTTGGAGCAGAAGAGTTTATAAGGTGCTGCATACTAGCACTGGTGAGCTAAGCCACCAATAAAGCATAAAAGGTAAAATTGACTGAATCTACAGATTTACCCGCAAAGCTCAACTTGAAGGTTTTACATTAAAGTTAGAATTTCATTCTTGATGCAATAGGAAACGGATGAACTAAAGGACTTGAATTATTAGTTCATGAAGAGACAAGAAGATGGATGAAAGTATATAAAAGGCAACAATATTTATTACTGATTAAGAATTATACAGTTTATCCTCAACAGAATTTCAAAATAAAACAATAATTCAATTACAGCTCCTAAAAGATGCATTTTTAATAGAGTTGCATGGACTGTGGTTTCATTTTCTCAATGAAAATAAAACAAAACAAAAAAACGCATGGACTGTGAAGTCCTTCTCTTCTAGGTTTACAAACAAAGCTACAGTGATGCCAAAGTGTAATATAGTTCTATCAAGGCGCAAGAATTGCACCACCAACCAACCAAGCACTAGCACTGTGCAATGGAAAATATAGAATGTGATACAACTGTTCATAGGACAGCTTACAACGCATACATATTGACATGAAAAGATTGGTTTTATTTACTTTTCAATCACAGGCATTAAAGGAAACCTATCAACATAAGGGAAAGTTCGACAAATAAATAATCCACAATGTATATAAAGATTCCCTTTTTACACATATTATGACTGGGTGCTAAGAAATAGCCACAATATATAAAGCAATAAATATTACCTGGTACTCAAAGGAGGTCCTTGCACACACAAAATACTCTTTGAAAGGGGACATATCAGTTCAATAGGTTCAATAAGTTTAGACGTTTATCAGCTTCATTATAGAGACAGATATCAAACTACAAACCGTTTATACTAGTTAAAAGAGTAGTACCCTGTTAGCTGTGGAAAAACAGGAAACAAGTAGAGTTAACATGACACCATTTATTGGCAAACAAAGTTTGGTTGTAACCTTTCAAGCAACTTGGTCTTGAAAGCTTGCAATCAAACTCTAAGTTATCCCAAATATGCTATCATTTTAACTCTGCTTGTTTCCAATTTTTATATTATAAGAATCTTTGGTCAGGGCCCTTCTTGCCTCTTGGCAAAGTTTGTCCAGTTTGTTACATCACCTCATTTTTGCACATTTTCTTTACGCTTTTGTATGATGATGATGCTGAACATGATGGTACTTTTTAAATACAATAAACAAGCAGTAAAATACATTAAAAAAAATTAAAAAATACATTTTGTGAGAGGAACACTGTCCATCCAAGCACAAGGCCTAAAACGGGAATGCACCCACAAACCGACCATTTGTGTGCTTACAACCCAAAAGTGCTGACAAGTACCTTTTATAAATCAATGTTAACAACCAGTTATGCATCAAAGAGCCAGCACTATGCCCTCACTTTGTGTTGCTCGAGAGCAACTAGAGCACTATTAGTATAAATGGTAGGGGTGAACCCAGCACTATAATCTATGCACCAGCATATACAACATATCCAAAAGTAAATGAACAGGTGCGCCATTACCTCCTGAAATCTTACCTCTCCGATAATGGTATTTCACTTCCTAGTAGCGTGTTTGAGCATGGCCTTCCTTTATACTATGGCCTTTATTCATGAAAAAAAAAAGGGAATTTGTTTGAAATTCCCTTATCAACCCCTGTAAATCCCTCTTTCACGAAACAAGCCCAATATGTCTAAACTTAGGATCCGGTGCACTTATGGCTCCCAGAGGCACCATGTTATAAGAGGAATCAAGTTCTAACAGGTTTTATCTGCATTTGTATGTTTTGTTTGGCCATTGTACTGCCTGCACCATATGGTGGTACTATATAAACACAAGTAATGTATACATATCTAACCGACACACTAGCATGTTCGCCCAAATTCTAAAAACGTAGTTCCCAGAGCGCTGCGAAGGAGGGAGGGACTTCATGCAACAACAAAGACCCCAAGACATACTTGAAAATGATAGAATGTATTCTTCCTGGTAAAAAAAAATTCTAAATAAATGTTATAGAGGCAATGGGAAAAATAATAGATGGAAGCGGGACTAGCATTATTGAGTGACAGAGCCTCTTTCCCATTGAGCTTTCTGGGAAACTTTGGGCTTCATTCATGAAAGAGTGAATTGCAGGAAAATTAAAACTTAAGGTCAGAATTGTCTCATTTAGTCAATTGCAAGAATTTTTCCAACTCTCCTACTTTGGCTTTGAAATGTCCATCTCAATTCCCTGTAGTTCTCTCTGTCATGAATTAAGCCCCAAGTATCCTCTGTGAGATGACACCACTATGAAGCACATATAAATATTTCTAAAGCAAGCATTTAGAAATGTGAACTAAAATTGATAAAATGTGTTCTGCAACAGCTCTAAAAAAAGTAAGAGCTTATACACCTTTGGATTCCAACATAAAAAAGGGCTGACAATCCATTATTTCATATGATCTTTCTTTAACAATTTTTAACACAAAAATAGCAGCTTTCAGTTCAGATTGTATCAATTGGTTTCTTCCTGTACACTCCATACAAGTTTGCAATTGATGAGCAGGAAGTGGCATCACCAACCATTAATGTTTCCTGTTTGTGAAACAAAACCCAAGGCAACATGTACTACAACACACATTTGACAACAGTCACTTCACAAGGGAAAAAAAACACAATCAGACTCACCACTTAATTCACAAATGTCACTGCTTTTATTTTTGTGGTTGAATTGTTTCCTAAAGTACTGTAAATTAGCTTTTTATTTATACATGAACCATCATGCATAACATTTAAAAAAAAAAAAACGCCATCAATGGAGCATGCAAAATTCAATATATGTTGTTCTTAGCACACCACTATTTTTATATTAGAGAGCCATTCTACCTTTGATTATGCCATTAAGCTATGGGAATTAAGGGATTAAATCTAACCCACAAGGGATTTCTAGTTTACATTACTAGCTATAATTCATGGTAGGCAAAATGACATGGTGCCATTTTGAAGTGAACAAGCTTTCCTCATTATTGTATTAGCAAAACTCCAAGCAAAAGTGTAGATTGCATGGTATTGTTATTTTAAGGTTGTAGCTTCTGTGTGCACACCATCTGCACATGGGTAAACAAAACTAAAGCTATGGCCGTGCACAGAGGTGCATAGATTATCTTAAATGCTCAGAGCGCAAACCTAAAATGGAGACTGCATAGCCACTCATGGAGCATTGTTGGTGCAGCTTACCACAATGCAAAGAATGAAGAAGAAGCCTTCAGGTGAGAACTTGTGTTTTTGCTGCCAATTTCCATAGAACGATGTACAATATTGGTTAAAGACTTCTCCAAATGGGAGTCTGGTCCTAATCAAACTATCAGGACAACAAGTGTATCCTTAGCAAAGCATATAGGGAGTTGTTTATAGAAATTAATTGTGTGGCAAAGTTCTAAAAGTGGTGTAAACAGCAGAAACATTTCATTGGTTTACATAATGAATGGGCCAAATTTAGTACTTCTGTCCCATAGACATCTTTTGTCATCCTATTGTGCAAATATGAAGTTCAGCATTCAGGTGACTGGTTCACTATAACTGGTTTCCAACAACTTATATAGCTGAACGACAAAAACAAGTACCAGTAGCCTCATATTTTGGACAGTGCGCTGGCCTAGGACTCTATAAACGTTTGAAGAAGATTCATGTAGTCACTTTACAAAAGTGTTTCATCAGGCAGTACCTGAAGGATTCTACAGTCATTGTAGGCAGAAATGGCAGTTTTAAATAAGTTCATATATATTTATTTATAATTCACTCTGCCCCATGACCTTTCCTCCATTGAACCACCTTTAGAGAGACCAGAGAAGCAAGTTTACTGTACACATAGCAATTGTCCATCCCTGAAGTGGGCATTTTGGTATTTGTGTTTATCCAGGATAACATGTGAAAACATTACTGATAACAGATTTAGCAGCAGAGAATTTTGAGCTGCAATAGATATTTACTGGTTAATAAGGCCATAGCAATATAAACACAAAATATATCTATATCTTGAGTTACACACACACACATGCAGAGGTAGGGTTCCCTCGGATAGCTGCAACTAATGAAGTCTATATATTTCAGTATTATCACTTACATTGGGGACCCCAAAAACACCCATGCATCAGGGCCTCTCACCATTGTTTGAGCGAATATAGGCAATATAACCTGCTGTACTCTGGGGAGTAATGGGAGATGTTTTAAACAATGTATTTTTTTTTTTATTTTTTTTAAATAGGTGTCAGTACTTGGTGCAAGTGAGGATTCACAAAAATAGAACAGACACATATGTCTGTACATTGATGAAACATATGCTCACCATTACAAAGTTTAGGAAGATATGTATCCATTAACATATTAAGTGCCAGTTAAGTGTATAACTGAAACCATCTCTCTGCCAAATGGTTAATCAGATAAGTATGATGTCAAATGGCTCCGGTTTGCAAGGGCACTCTGATCCACACCAGGTTTAATCTGCTTTCCTCAACAGGTAAAACAGGTCTGCAGGCTTCTCGCAAAATGAAAATAATAAAACAGAGGTGCCAGTGAGTGCGATATAAGGTAGTGCAGGTACACCAGCTATTGTGGGTTACAGTCCCGATGATGCGTCATGGTACCAGTAGCGTGCAATGTTTGGTTGGCTGAGCGTCATGGGAGTTGCATTCCTCAACTGATGGAGTGTCAAAAGGTTATGTATTACTATAATAAAGCATGCTCCCATGCACCCACTCACCTGCTGTGATCTTCTGCAGCCCAATTACATCCTCCGGGGTGATGTGAGGCTGGGTAAGCAGCTGCTCCTCTGCACTGCCCGCGGCCACCACCTGCCCCCCACTCTGCTTCACCTTCATGCCGCTCTCCTGTCTCCTGCTGCCGGGGAGAGTGTCAGGGCCCAGGGAGGAAGAGCTCATTCTCCGGGAAGGGTACCGAGAGAGCGAGAAACCGAGAGCACCAAGAGAGGAGGAGTAGAGAGACTGATTGACCTGCCCGTCCGATTCACTCTTCATCCGGGTAATATGCACAAAACACAATCACGCCCGAGCTTGCACTGCTCTGGCGCCCACCTGCGCTGGAGTATTTTATTACTGAGGGTGAGAAAAGGAAAACCTATTTTGCTGCGCCCGCCCGCTTCTGTTTCGGCAAATGGGCAGTGATGATAATAACATAGTAACTAGGAGGAGGTTGTAGGGGGTGTTACTATACAAATTGATCTGTCTTATTTATAAAGTGCTGTACACTGTCAGACTGGCCTGTTATTGGCTGACGAAAAGGAACAATGAGGTGATTGTGACAGCAGTAATGATGCCCTCTTTTTGTATGTTTCATTGGCAAAGGCCTAGGCGAGTGATGTCTAACTTAACTTCCATAGCACTCCAGCTGCTGAGGCCTACACCTCCCATGATTCTCAGCCATCCACATGATGGAGAACCAAATGACTGGCTGTGCGTCATAGAAAATGAGATCCACAACAGCTAGAATACAAAGCCAGTACAGGCACAGAATGATACAAATCAAGCGTGTTACTTTGTATCTACTCCTTTCTCCTGCATTGTCAATGAAACGTGGGAAAGATTGACTGATGTGTGAGCATGCAATTGTTGCTTGACTGGAGTTCATTTTGTTTGGCTCACACTCACATTTGGGTAGGTTATTAAACAGGCACATTTACAAGTGCCTGAACAGTGAAAAAAAAACTTTTTTTTCTACATCCCGAAGCTTTATTCACCTGAAATTCTGCTTCCATCACCCACAGGGTGTTGGAGATTTTCACACAAATTTAGGCACACTCCTGAGCCCTTTGATTTATTTATTATTATTATTATTTAAAAATGGGTTGTGCTGCACAAACAGTGCCAAAGTAACCCTTGTCCACTGAAGGTAGCACAAACCCCCATCATTTATCAGTTAGCATTATACACTGGCATGCCTCCCAACTTATACCCCTGTCACTCAAAATGGAAGCATTATTGTGCATGCACAGTATGTATTCTCCAGTGTACCAGACAACCGATTTCCCAAATCCCTCACTCCCTTTGTGTTCTGTCCCAAAAACCAGGACCAAGGTACAACTCTGCTGGACAGAGTACAAAATCAGAACTGTTCCGCATCAAGCAGGGCAGTAGGGAGGCATGTGTTGGAGCATGCAGAGATTGTGCCACTATTAGATTTTCTTTGATTTATTTTTTTCCTGTAGAGAGAACCTGAATAATGGACTATATAGGACACAACCAGACACCTGGTAATCCTAACTGTGCTAATCCCATGCACATATGTCAATTCCCCTTGACACACTCTTACAAATAACATAAAGCGTAATCATACATGGAGAACACTAAAGAGTGACTATAAAGTGTAAATTTCGTGATCCAACTAGTATTGAATGTGAGTCTGTGGATCCCACACCTTCCGTTACATCAGGGATCACTTTTAATAATTAGACATTAGATTATGGACTATAATAAACCGTTTAACTATCCCTAAACTTTTAATACAAAAACACAAGTGTAAAGTCTATTGGCCCTAGTATGAGGATAAACTGCCATGTACTTGTTAAGTTACATGCCAGTTTATCCTCTTACTGGCAGCCATGATGCTTCCCTGGGAGCGAGTCAATGGCAGTCCCATGCTCTGATTGGCTGAGTGTGCCCCAGAATCCAGGCAGGTGGCACCAGGTTCCAGGCAGGTACATGCCAGCTTATCTTCTGACTCTGTGAAGAAGGCTTGTCCAGCTGGCGACCATCTCTGCTAGATATGCGGGGTACTGTCCCAAGGGTCCCAACAGTCATTAAGATCCTGCTACCCTGCTGTGTGTGAGTGCAATCAAGGTTGTGGGGGAAGTCCTTTGATTGCACTCTAAATGCTGGAACATTTGTCAAGTGACTTATGCTCAGTCCTTTATATTACTCAGGTCCTCACCGTACCTGTAAGCACAGAGGCCTAGAATGTGTTAATCCACAAATGAAAACACAACATCCACTCAGCTGGAAAGATGCAGTGTAGAAAGGACTGTGCCTTTAAATAACTGGTGCAGTAGAAGCAAAAACCGATTAATTGTATCAAGTGCACAGTCAAATATTCATATTAAGTATGAGTGTAAACAGTCCCAAAGTCCATTTAGTGTGCTGAATTGCAGTGGATGCCTATATAAAATAGAAACAGAAGAACATAGTGCAGACTATATATGTTTCAACAAACACGCAGTTTAATAAAGACTCACAAGATAGAAATAATATTATAAATAAATTTCGGCAGGTCGAGAATACTCAGTTTCATAGTTACTGTGGTGCTGCTATTCAGCTCTGTATAAAATGAAAGTAAAAGTCGAAAATTTCGGTGTCCGTCTATCAAAGCCTGTCAGCTTGAAGGAGAACTGCAACTACCAGCTCACAAAGGTTCCTAGAGGCGCGAGGACGTTGTTCTGCATTGCTCGGTGCTGCTGGCTTGGACCCTACGCATTTCACAGCATACAATCGGCATATACCCCTGATGAAGCAGCCGATTGTAAGCCATGTAAGCGTATTTCATACATTAATCAATGTTTGCTTCTACTGTACCAGTTATTTAAAGGCACAGTAATTTCTCCACTGCAGCTGGGTGTAGGGTTGCCACCTGGCCGGTATTTTACCGGTATGCCGGTAAAAAATTGGCTTCAGGTCAATGTTAAGTCTATGGAGACAGTAGCAAGGCCGGTATTTTTCTGAAGAAAAGGTGGCAACCCTAGCTGGGTAAATGTTGTGTTTGTATTTGTATAGGTCAAATGTGATAGACCTACTGTTCATTTTTTGTTGTTTCTGGTGGCTGTTACACAAATTGTGTGTGTATACTACTACTAATACTTCATCAGTGTGCCCCACTTGGAGGCTTTCCCCTGCAGTTTTATCATTTTACATATAAATTTCATGTCTTAATCCCCTCCTGGCCAATATCCATGGGTTGCCCAAACGCAAAGTTTAGCGTGCGACCTGGAGTTTTCGGTTACCATTAACTTTACCACCAAAACGCAGCAGTGTGCGGTTACTGCTGCCATTGTGCTTTGGTACTATTTTCATTAAATTGTACATTATTCAATATTGAATAACATGCAATAAAAATGTTTTTAAAAAGTTGTCCGCACTGAATGTGTTTATAAATGGGTTTGTGTAAACAAACCCATTGTGTATATTCTTCATGTTGCAATTACATTTTCTTATAAAATAACTAGCTATATATTGGTTATATAGCCTCCTAAGAATTCTTGCAATTATGACCTGTTTGAAACTTATGTGTCCTTTTTTGGCTATCAGACATGTTGTGAGGTAGATTAATTAGCATATTAACCCCAGAGAAGATAATGGGGTCTATTTACTATTAGGTGAGTTGAGATGAGATGATTGCACATTATATAGGTAAAATGGGGAGGTCAAAGACAAACCAAGTGGGGGGGGGGGGGGGGGGGGGAATGTAAGAAATCTTCAAGGTACCGCAAGCCTATGTGAATATTTCTGTGCATTAGTGGCCCAGAAAGACATATATAAATGAAATCTGTAAGTATAATTGATTGCCTGTCAGAATAAAATGGTTTCAAAACAATTGAATAGCATTTGGATCACCTATAGGGTGCCCCTTTTAAGCCTCATTATAAGAAATTTTGCATATTAACTGTGTTCTCAGATCAAGGGCTAAGTGGATTAATAACACAAATACATCAGAGCCGTGCATGTGTACTCTCTCTTGTTTAAAGTTATCCTTTGATATATGGGCTAACAATGAATGTATCCTTTTATAATTCCACACAAAAAGCAGTCTCTCTCGGAGCAATGTTTATATGAGATTAGAATGAGCTTCAAAGTGTCTTGTTAAAATACTTTCTATTCTCTTGCACACCGGT
The DNA here is from genome assembly GCA_036172795.1 of Pelodytes ibericus. NCBI lineage: Eukaryota > Metazoa > Chordata > Amphibia > Anura > Pelodytidae > Pelodytes > Pelodytes ibericus. The sequence goes on along the minus strand of CM069857.1, from coordinate 49,719,554 downwards.
GATGTTGAATATAAACCCTATTTTTGCACTTTATTCAAAATAATTTTATATCGCATTGGTCAGCTTACAGTCAACCTTCTTGAGAAAAAAAAAATTCCAAAAAGCTTGTGTCAATATGAGCATAGCACTTATCACGATTACAGTCACTGTTAAGTTGGTCTAGTGATGTCATACTTACTTTGAGATGCAGATCAAATATGATGGAATGCGGGCAATTCAGGTCCTCCATGAAGTGAATTTGAAGCTGGAACTTCTAAAGTTTAGTGGAGGTTATTTACAAAACTCCATTTTGGTGTAAAAGGATATAAAAATGGAGGAATCACCACAGAAACCTACATAATATTCCTGCTGACTGCTTCATTTAATAAAAACAAGCTTTGGCCCAGTTTTGACTTTGAAAAATAACCCCGATGTCTATGGTGAGCTTACGGTTAGAGTGCCACCTCCTTATCACTTTCTTGCCCATTTTCCACTACTCCACAGAATAATGTACAATATATGGATATAGCTTACAATAATTCCTTATACCTTTCTATGAAAACATTTATTTTGAGCAAAGAAAATCATTCTACCAAAAAATATGGTCTAAAGTGATTCAACAAGCAGCATTAGGCTAGAATTTCCTTACCACATTCTTGCCTGGTAAAAACTTATGCTGATAAAAGTACTTGGCTTCAACAAAACAGTGCATAATGTTAATCAAATTATACTTTTTAAAAAAATTTGAGCTGACCATCTATAGATGTGTTGTGATTGGCGTTCTGACATTTGGCATTGAGATTGTTTCCAATTTGGCTACTTTGGCCTTAAAGGGACATTCTAGTCCCCAAACTCAGCTTGTATAGTGCACAGGCTTTTTTTTCCAGTGTGATTTGATGCAGGCATTAAATCACATTTTTAATATCTGTCTCGAACCCTCCTCTGCACGTTTACAGCACCGATTATATAGACACTGAGGATATCAAATTCTGTTTCATTTAGTCAGTCACTTCCTGTGCTCCTTGAATTGAATACATTGTGTGGCCTCTGAGTGACGTTGCTCTTGTACACAGTAGGAGCTCATAACAGTGCAACATATTGTCTGATGGCATCACTAGAGAGACCGGAAAGTCCATTTATTTGGATGAAATTATTTTCCATTGGTTCCGACAGAACAAAAAAAAAGAAAAGGAAATTACTTTTAATCAGCTAGTGTGGGCAGTCCTGGGTTCTTGCAAACTATTGTAATTTCACCATTTCATATAGCTGTAAGTATTTTAGATTTTAAGCAATGCAAATCATGCATTTTAAAGTACTTTGAAAGCACATAAATCTGTATTAATATTTGAAAGATCTATTTTGTGCACTAGACAGTTTGCAATTCACTTCTTAATTCTCTTTGGTCCCATCTTGAATAAATAAATAGTACCCTATATTAATGGTGTTAGCCATTTCTACTCTTTCCTTTCCTTTTTTTCAGCTCCGACTGTATTCTATCGTGTCTCGATTGTATAGTATTTTTTTCCCGCTGTTGAAAAATGTATTACACCTAGCCACAGCTACAAAAGTAGTAATCAACAGAAATTGCAAACTCCCAAAACAAATATCAGGGGAAGAGTTAAAAAACCAATTGGTATATCAATTAAAAATGGAACAAGGCCTTAAATGGACAAGTAAGAACGTCACTGGAAAAGCTATTAATTGGAATGGATTAAAGGGATAGAGAATTTGGAAATTTGGGAATAAATGATGAGGCACATCCACGACAACCGGCTTAAATATTTGTTTTGTAATTGTATGTCTATTTTTAACATAATATAGCAAATTGAACCATACAGGATGCCAGTACATTAAGAGAATATAAACAAAGACAAAGATTCCCAACATGGCACTTAATGCTAAATGTGTGTATTCATGTCGATGTGTATGTGTTTTTTATGTTGTAAGCTTCAAAAAGCTAAATAAAAAAAATATTGAATTAAAAAAAAAGAAAAAATGTATTAGACCATTATTACATGCCCTGTCTGTTTATAACATGTAGAATTCTATATCCTCAGTCCAATCCATGTGCATCTTTGCATAAAGGTAAAATCATATGAGGTAAATGTAGGTTAAGACCTGATTTTGCTCAGAAGTTAAGAGACTTTAGTCACTGGTTTATCTAACTGGCATACCTACTATGTAACAAAAAGCACACACAAATATCAGTGTAGCAAACAGCCCCATGCTGGCAGCAGATTTACTACCCAATATCTGGCTGTATGTTTGTTTTGGATTTTCTGGAACAAGTGGTTACATATAAGGAACCATTTGAGAACAATCCACAATAATATGGAGACATTTACTAATGTAATATTTACATGTCATCACATTATAGATAGCTGCAAACACAACATTTTGAAGGATTTACAATATAGGAACAACGTTCCATTAATCCTATTAAAGTATTGTGTACTTGTGTAAGCAGGACAGATAAGAAGACTCACATGTTGTAGATCTTATTTATTCAAGTTGATAAAACACAAAGGACAGAAATTCTTCAGTTTAAACCTTCAATACCAAATGCAGAGGTGCAGAATCCAATACCTTATTTTATCACTAAAAAAGATACAATGGATTGCCAGTTGCCACAGCCAAAACCATCCAACGGTCATCCCTTATTATATATACACCTTGCCTGCCCTACAAATCATACTTGCAACAACATAAACCTGAGATTTAAGGCAGCATGCTACTCCAGGATTATAGCACAGTCATCCCGCACTAGTAGTGGTGACCTACCTATAGATTTTTACGTCAGAATTTAGGAGTCTATAAAAACAGGCATTCATTGCTTGGATTCTGAATAATACAAGTACACAATTCGTACAGTACTGTCCCGTTCTAATAAGAATGCCCTGAGATTCTGACATTTAAATACCCTTTCCAATTATAAAACCCGTAACTTAGCCAGATCAACAGTAAAGTGTTCAGGTAGGTTCCATGCTCAATATATACATTCATTATCAGAAAGGGTTACATTAACATGCTTACAGGCAGAAGCCCAAAATATAAATATAAAGTTTCATTTTTTGTTGTTGTTACACCAGGTGTTGAAGATGAAGTGATGGACTTTTCCTTGAGGCTGCCATATTTGTTATTTATGGAAAAATGTATATAGCCATCATCTGTCCAGGCAATTATTAAAATGTATTCAGTAGTTTGCTCTGTAAACCAATTGGTGACATGAACATTCCAGCCATGGCAAGTACCTCAGTCAGTTTTGATTGACTCCTTCTTGCTGGATTTATATTCCTTGGCAATCTTTAGCAGAGATAGGAGGATTGGAACCGCCATGGGTAAAAATAAAGGGATGTAAATGGCAAATTTCTGATCATCTGGAAAGTATAAGAGATGAAGAAGAGAAGGATCAAAAAATGCCTTCTCCGAAGAGGTGATTGCTTCTTTACTAGCCTGATAGGCGAACTCCAATCGGCCAGCTTCCAGCTCAGACAAGGCAATCTGGACAGAGGAAACCGCACGGTACACCTAAACAGAACAAATAATAATATATATTTAAAAACAAAAAAAAAAAAAACATTAAACCAGATGCATTATTTGGATGTTGCTCTGTGCTCCAGAAAAATAACATTTTAAAATTCAGTTTTTCATAAAACAATGTGGTGGGAAAATGTATTGTTTAGTTTGTTTATGGTGATTTTTTCCTTAAAAAGTGCATCTATTAAATGAGTGATCATATGTTAACCTGGAGATGGAACATAATAAAGAAGTGAGCACAATGTAAGAAAGAAAAAAAAAAAGGAACAAGGCCAGAAAAAAAACCCACTTGGACGGAAGAGTATAAGTAAATAAAAAATGTAAAAAAAAAAAAATAAAATTCACAAAATCTCTGCACAGATCCCTTATCAAATTACCAGCAAATGTATAGATTTTATTTTGAGTTAAAAAATGTAAAACTGTCTCAAAGATATAAACTACATCTATGTTGGATGCTGTGGGGGTGCACACATTGCAATTTGGGATACAATTGTATATCTTACGCAAATAAACAGATGGATATGCCAATTTCTGGCAACTATTAGATTTAATTTATATATCTGCTGCACATTTTGTTAGCACAACAGGTTATATATTATTACTAACCTGAAGACGGTCACACATGCATTGGTAAACAGGTTTACTTTAAAACAGGGGTGTCCAAGTTCTAAAGTGGGCCGCATAATCAGAAATGCTTGTATGTATTAATCTTACCTCGATAGGAAGAGGCTTGCTTATTTAGCGGTTATACAAAAACAAGTTCTAATTCACTTTATTCAAACAAAGTATACATTTCTAGGGATACTGATAATATGGGCCGTTATAAGTCAGGTGTGCTGCACCTTGCTATCAAACAGGCAGCATTTGGCTCATGGGCTGCACGTTGGACACCCCTGCTTTAGAATAAAGTAAAGCTTTTTTTTTTTAATGTTTTAGCACAACACTTCAGGGATAGTTTACATAAGACTGGCAATCATTTATGAAATTCTGTCTGGATTATACCACGTTCCCAAGGCACTGTGGGTGAACTACAAGCTTCCCTGAAAGAGTGGGCACGACTTACCTCCGAGGCAACGTTATCATTAATAACAATATTTCCTATCTGATCCAGAAGCTGGGCCAAAGACGTTAATGTTGTGGTCACAATAGCTATATTCTCCACAGCCCTTGACCAGAGGAGTTTATCTAGTTCCCAGTCAGTCAGTCCCTCATTGCCTGGATTTTCCAGCTGATAGTTTTCTGGCACGGACACCTTTGTGATGCCTAAAAGCAGCCTGGAGATGAACGGTAGAGTTCACTATACAAGTATTAACCAGTAGCACAATAAACGTGATTTATGGCACATAAAAGGTTTTATTTATACAGAGGTGACTTACCGCAGCTGTGTAAGGAACACCTCCATCACTTGCACCATGTCAATATCAACATGTATGGGGAATTCTTGTTCTTCTGGACCATAGTCCACATTGTAAACCTGGATAAAACAAAAATCAGCTGTTGTATAAGAATGAACTCATTACCTATTGTGAGACTACTAGGGTTGTTTAAAGTGAAAGCACACCTATTTTAAGGTCAATTTTCACACCTGCTTATAAAAGTTATGTATGTCTAGTTAGGTAAACTGATGAATGCTATAATCATCAAATGACAGGCTCTAGCAGAACTATAGTACCATTTACATAAATCATTTTAATATAGTTTGTATGAGAGAATTTGTAATAGGAGCCCTGTCTTGTAAATGATAAAGCAGATGTCAGAACAAAATGTTAAGATCAAACGGGCAATTTGATGAGCTGGAATCTGACATTATCAACATTCTTATTAAGCACCAGTTGTAGAAGCCTGGAATGTGGAAAGAAATGGTAGAAGGGAATTTATTTTGTTGATTAGGGGGCTATCTGTGATTAGACGATTGGACTACAAATATCAGGCATTAATAGGTTTAAAAATATTATCTAAAGTAAACCCTTAGCTTATTTTATCTTCAGATGAGCTTCGTCAATAATCTAATTGATGTACAACAGCATCTATCTTGCACTGAATCTCACCATGATTCCGCCCCAACGCGGGCTGTGAAATGCGTTGGTAGATACTCTTCTCCCATCTTTGTCTGTTATGTAGAGAGGAGAGTGAAAGTATTCTGGAACATACAGCAAGAAGTTCAAAACTGGATAGAGAGAGGCAGCACTGGAACCTGCAGACAAAGAAATGCAGCAATGTATCAGGGTTACTTAAAAATGTTCTAACTGTACTTACTACCATGTCATGTGAACGCTGTGCATTATTGTTTGTAACTCCATTTAGGTTTAAAACTAAATTTAAATATTTATTAAATCTAAAAACTATAACATTTCATTGTATTCTCACCACTATTACCTGTATTCTCAAACTAAATACAATTTTTAACTCATGCACGCATAAAATTATAATCTTCATCAACAATGTGATTAACTAGGAAAGGGACATTCTGGTATTCTTTGGTTTTCAAGTTCCAGGGATGCGTGATTCCTACCGCCTGATGCTAGGGACATGGCGTTCTGGGCGCTGGGCTGAACATTTTAATTTAACCTTTAGTCCTGCTGAGGGCAAGCAGCGGGGTTACCCCCTTCCTGACCACCGAATGCACGCTGGGATACCACAAAAATCGCAGTAAGACGGACCAAATTATGTAAAAGAAATACAAATAAAATCCCATTTTATGTTCTAACCCTAGAGCGTTAGGGTTTGAACTAAACCTAGGGTTAAATACAGATAAAAAAAAATGACAAATAAATTATATAAAAAGTAAGAAGTTACCCCGTAGAGGACCAGTGACATGTTAATAGTGCCAGTGGTCCTATAGGGGAATTTTATAAAACAATAAATAAAAGACTGCTACTGGGCTGGTGCTACAGTTTTTTCACCACGTAATTCCAAGCGGTGACTGTCCCTTTAAAGTGTCCCATTATAATATGAAACACACAATGCATGATTTCCTAAAAGTTAGTTTTTTTTTATTTTTATTTTTTATAAAGTAAGCTACAATTATCATTTGGAAATCTGTTCTGTTTAAGCTCACTACCTACTTGTATTTGTTTAGTGTTTGGTCGGTCTACTCAGTGGCTATCAATGAAGACCTTTGATTACAATTCTTAATCAGGACAAGAAGATTGTCATCAGGGACAAGTAGATTGGACTACTGCTTTAGTATTGTTTGTTATTGCCACGCCCCCGAGTTCGTCCTGGGGATGTTACCTTTGTCCAATATTCAGAGATGTTACGATTGCCCAGTTTAATAGTCCTCTTTATGAAAGGTTGAAGGACTGATTCAACACTGCCAGGAATTGAACCTGCAAGGTTAATCCCACTGAGCCATCTCACCGGCATTAAGAGGGATTTTCTAGGAGTCTATGATATCCCCACACTTTCGCCAATGCACTTACCAAGCCTGGCCTCTACGGGGTTAATGACATGAGGCAAGTTGTGTGCGTTAAGGATGTAGCTGGAGGTAGACTTCTCAAAGCGAGGTGTGACTCCAAGGACAGCGTAATACAAGATCTGAAATACATACGTAGGAAATGTAAAGAAAACCTTTCAATGAATGTTCCATGTGGATTTTGGTACATATTCCTTGTTTACTGCTGTTGATACAAACAAACAAACAAAAAAAACACCTTTATTTTGATTCAGCTTTTAAACTCAAATGGCAATTAGATTTCTCCGTGGATCAGCAAGTACAAAATAAATATTAATGCCTATAGTAACATATATAGCCCTCTAAAATTCCTTTTGTATTCAAGCCACACTGCCTTATTTGATAAGAGGTTTACATGGGGAATAGATCGTGTCCTTTTATTAATTATATGGGATAATTCTGCATGCACAAAAGATATGGATGGAAAGATTGGATGTTCAATCAAGTCTGTGTCCTGGATTACATTACACGCTGTGTGGGTGGGAAAAACTCTTCATCCTGGGCAGAGAGCGAACAGCAAAATTAGAACAAAGCTGCTGAGTGTATAACATTCAATCAGTATGGGATCGGTTTAGAATAACAGTCCTTACAGGCCTGTATCACAGAATTAGAGTCAGAGTGTGAAATAATTTAGAAATGATAAAGCATTTATGTCAAGAGTCAAAATATAAAAACAGGTCTAGAAATCTATTGAAACAGCTCACTGGCAGTCTTGTTCTATCCAAGGTCTTAGTTTGTTGCCTATAGTTGTCTTGTAAATGACTTCGAGCTTGATGCGCTCTATTATAACTATACCCAATAAAATAAGCTTATTTAAAAAAAAATTAAAAGTATATAGCCTTATTTTTCCCACTATGTACAATTGGCTTTTCATTACCTACTTCCAAAGGTTTCATCTGTACCCAACGCTTTGAGAGTACTCTCCATCACAATCCTCTCTACAAAACAACGCTAAGGACAGAACAGATTCTACAGTTGACACATTAGCCCTGAGCCATCTTACCAACTTGCAATAATGTTTACAAAAAAAAAATGTTGTAATGGACAACAGGACATGGCAACTGAAATGCTGCTGTATGGTATTGTGGATGCAAAAGTTAGTAGTGCAATAATAGAGTGCAAGAGAAAAGTGCTATTGAGCTAAAATCCCAATAATAACATTTAAAAAAACCCATTAAGACTAATTAGAACTAATGGAAAGCTGGGGATGTATCTTCTTCCTGATAAGCGTCTGGGGTGATGGTAGACAAAAGGAACTCTGTGGATATGTTCAGTGTCCATTCTGTTCCCCAAATTTGTCTTCAGCTGGTCCAAAGCAGAGTAGCCACTCTCACAAAGATAGGTGCATTAAACATTCACCGTCATATATCTGCTGCATCAAGTCCAAGCTTCACTCGACTCATTTTAGGCAAATTTTTAAATTGCATCCCTAAAGTAACTGGTGAAGCCTTGGCGGTTTACTAATCCTAGGAGGGTTACTGAAGGAGATATCATTGGCACTATAAAAAAAAAAAAAAAATGCCATATATTCCTTGGTGGTCTTCTCAGCTTCAGACAGTAAACACACCGTGCATCGCTACATCATCGTTCCTCCCCCAATCAGAAGTTAGACTTTTTGATGGAGCACACGTCCGTGAGCCACTTTTGGGTCAGGACCCACCAGTTGAGAAACACGGTCTTAATAAAAGTGTTTAGAAAAATTGGGCAGACTAGATGGACTGAATGGTTCTTATCTGCCGACAGATTCTATGTTTAAGGTATCTTAATAAAGCCCTTCTTCTGCTCATTAAAAATAAAACAGTATCTAATATGTGTAAGTACATAAAAGGAGAAAGTGGAAAATTGCAGCTAAACACAAACACAGCAGAAGAGTTTAAAAAAAAAATCTTAATCACTAAAGGATTAAAGAAATCATCATGATATTCGTGATACCTTTAAATCTTATTTATGGGGACATCTTGTGGACACAAATGCCAATTACATGTACATACACATGTTAATTTTCTCTGTGTCTACATGACCATTTGTCAATATCAGAATATTAATTCACAGTAGGATTATTCATGCAAGGCTCACTATTCCTATATTATTATGATAGACAAGTTATATTATTTCTGGAAATTCAAATTGAATTGAATGTAAAAAATAAATAATGCATATTTTTAGTTAGTGTTCATTTTAATATGCATGAATTACTTTAATTTTGGGGAAGGAATGGGCTTGGAGTGATCATTTAATTAAAAATAGGAAAGGCTTGTTAGTTTTCAGAATTCTGGTTTAGAGATGTTAAACACTTCTTGTATTGGTTTACGTGCATCTAACCTGTGAATCCACAGAAAAGTTTGCCACAGGATGCAGCTTGTCCAAGAATGGCTGGATATACTGGTGTGAAGCAGAGCTGATATTCCAGTTTAGATCATGTGACTTGGGATCTGGATTCAGCAAACTGAATGTTATCTCATAACCTGGAAGAAGAAAGCACAAACCTTCTATTCACCTGTGGCTCATTGGTGTCAGTCTCAAACAACTGGTACAACAGTAAACTATGGACACATTTGTACTATTATGACAAAGTAAAACTAACAAATATTATTTTGGATCTACTGAAAATTGGACTCCGAGGTCTTCACCTCAAGACAAGCTGACATTTGTGTGGATACCTGGGCTGGATTTGAATGCTTGCCTGCTGTTCTCAAAGTCATCTTTGCTGAACCTGCCAATGGGAATCCGATCAGATAGTGCTGCAGTGACTGCCTCCTCATTGAACGACATGGTCTGAATAACACGTTGTACGATCTTGTAGAGGGCACGTAGGATATCCTCTGTACGGGCGGATGGATCCAGTGCAAATCCAACCAGTGATCTCCGGTGCTTTCCAATATACACACTGATCCCCTTGAAAACAACACATGTATTTAAAAAGGCAGCAGCAAAATTTTACATAAATCTCCAAAACCCCACACAATGAAAAACGTTCCTTTTTAAAAAATAAATAAACAAACAGAATGAACAGCTATGTATCAGGCTAGTTGCTGGAGTGTGTGGCTTTTCAGCTGTTAAAGTGAAAAGAATTCATTTTTACCCAACTCAAAACCAGTTACACTACATCCCATCCTTGCAAAGCAGTCATATCCTTAGAATAAGACTTAGCAGTGAGAAGTAGTATATACCAGAAACTGATGGGAAGTACTAAATGTGACCCTCAAAACCCTCAAAGTACCAAATGTGACCCTCAAAAGCCATGCCATTAAATGTTATTGTTTTAGTTAAATAAAAAACAGTTAAATTAGTTCTCCAAATATGTGTGATAAACCTATTAAACTAAAACCAGTTCTGATATAGCCATATTACTAATCTGACAAGTCATTCTAAATACGAAATCTTCATCTGGTTGCTAATATCAGATATTATTACCACCAGCAACAATGACTAGTGACATAAATCATGATTTAAATCAAGTTTACCCTGCTGAGAATACAGACATTTAACACTATATGCAAAACCTCAAAATCCACTTTGTTGCTGATGTTAAACCATGTTCTGTGAGATCGTACACTTAATTATTTAGCATTATGGATAGTGTTGCACAGATTGACTTTATTCCTTTCATCTGTTAAGATTCCTATGTCCATTTTAGTAATGCATCACTACTGCTTGCCTTATATTCCTTACTTTTTTTAAATGTTAAAGCAGGGCCTCGACAAACCCCCGGCGCCAGGTCACCATGGCGACCAGGAAATCAGACCTGGCGCTCGGGTGCTGTTTGTCACAGGGAGCCCTTGCCGGTTGCCATCCATTGGCTTTCAGTGCAGCGAGAGGGGAGAAAGTCTGTGCGGATCACACAGACTGTAAGCTCCGCCCCCTCGCGCAACACACTGTAGTGCTGAGTGTCACATGACGCCACGGCACTTAGCAGGAACCTAAAGAAGATCCGGCTCCAGCATAAACGTTCCCCTCCCCTGCAATGAGGTAAGCAGCAGGGAGGGAGGACACCGTAACACAAAACTGGTGTGTATGTGATATGATGTGTGTATGTAACTGGCCGTGTATGTATGTGTGTATGTAACTGGCTGTGTGTGTATGTAACTGGCTGTTTGTGTATGAGTGAATGTTACTGGTTTTGTATGTGGTGTGTGTGTGTGTATGTATGAGTGAATGTAACTGGCTGTGTATATATGTGTGAATGTAACTGGCTGTGTATATATGTGTGAATGTAACAGGCTGTGTATATATGTGTGAATGTAACAGGCTGTGTATGTATGTGTGTGTGAATGTTACTGGCTGTGTATATATGTGTGTGTGAATGTTACTGGCTGTGTATGTATGTGTGTGTGAATGTTACTGGCTGTGTATGTATGTGTGTGTGAATGTTACTGGCTGTGTATGTGTGGTGGGTGTATGCGACTGTCTCCGTGCGTTTATGATTTTCTGATGTGCCGTTGTCTGGCTCCTAAATTTTTTAAAATAAATTTGTCAAGCCCTGTGTTAAAGAACAGGTGATGAGCCTCTTTTCACCTACAACAGTTTGATACAAATCAGATCTGCATAATATTTACAAGATCAAAGAGTGAAGAAGGGAGAAGAGGAGGGAGGAAAGAAGGAAGGAGGGGGGGGGGGGGGGGGGAGAGAAGGAGAAAGAAGAAAAAAGGAAAGGAAAGGGGGAAGAAAGAAAGAAAAAAAAAAAAAAAAGGGATATTTATGGTGTCAACATGTTAAAATATCGCAAGGGAACTGTATAAACCAAAAAAGAAAAAGAAAAACTGTAAAAGGATTTGTATTAATTGAACCCAGGTATTATCTCCAGCCCTGATTTTGCCCCCCCAGGTTCACCCTTAACATTCACTGTTATATCTTCTGTAACCCTAGGGCGGCCACCTCCCCCACCCCCCTTTTTGTTTGTTTTTTTTGTTTGTTTCTTCTTTTTTCTCCTCCCCTACTAAATGTCATATTATTATTTGTATTGTGTATTATTTGTATTGTGTATTATTACATGTTCTTGAAAATAATAAAATATGATTTACAAAAAAAAAATATTTACAAGATAAAAAGACTTTTCTTTCACCAACTGAGAAATAGAAGCCTAAACTACATTAAATGTACTGGAACTGCCAGTCTAACCTGCCTGTATTGGAGTGATGTACTCCTCATTAGAACATGTCATCATACCTGAGAAAGAAGATTGGATGTTTCTGGTATAACATAGAGATCAATGGAGCCCTGTGATCCTTTACTCAGCTTCTGCAAAGCTTCATCTGCATCTGAGAAAAGATCCCCCCCCGTCCATTGTGAGTACTGATATGATATAATACGAACACAAAGGCACACAAATTGAACAGAGCATGCAACACAAACAAAATGTGGGCGATCAGTACTCAACAAATCTCAGGCGACCAAGTCGCCATGGTGACCAGAAAATGAGACCTTTCACACCGGATATAGTCATACCTACATAGCACCCCTCAACACTGGAATACATTTTTTTGTTTTTGCTTCTTCCAGCGGAGCATGAGGGATCAATGTGTGAACGCACCGGCTGCACAGACTTCCTGCCCCATCCGCTCGTGCACAGTGCTTTAGAGCCCGCGAGACAGGTGTCAGCAGGAAAGTGAAGATGGTCTGTGACTGTCAGAGGCACAGACCAGGCTGTAAGAGAAATGCCCCCTTCCCATGGAAAGATACACACGGGTTTACGATCTGCTGTGAGCAGTTCCTGGTTGACGCATGCCATTCAGAGCGGGAGCTCTCCCTTGTTAAGGTCCCCCTGCTGATCCCATGCAAAAACGACAGTCTCTCTCTGCGCTAGCAGAGAGGGCCGGTCGCTGACCAGACGGCTGCCCGCTACCTATGGAAGCATGGCAGATGTCGGTCAGAGGATAAACTAGCGTGTACTATCAAAAGTACACGCCAGTTCATCCTCACAATAGGAACTAAAAATTTCGCTTGAGCTTCTGCATTAGAAGCACAATTGAAAAATAACGTTTAGTGTCCCTTTAAATAAAGCAAAAAATACCTTGTGCCGCCTGCAACCCGAGGGCTTCTTCCTCCACATTGTTGGTTCTTCGGTACTTGATTTCATAGTGAGAGTTAAAACTCGTGTAAGCTGTGGAGGAATACGTAAACATAATATGAATAAGAAAAAAAACTAATCTAATATTTGTAAAAGTAGTGTTTCTTAGGAAGAGGTCAATGAATTTCAGAACCCTGGTACTATAAAAGAATGGCAACTAATTAAGAGACTGTCTAGTTTTATTTTAAAAAAATGGATAGAAGATTTGTATTTAAGGCGCTTTCTTACAATATGATGTCTAAAATGCACTGATGGTTATGACACTGGAGCAAAGGACCACAGTTGGATCCTTGCATGAAACCACAACAACAAGATGTGCCAACTCCGCAAACCAACTAATCAGTTTCAAATGGAGTAGGTGCTCCGTCTTGGTAAAACGTAACTTTTATAGCTTTATTATCATTCATGACATGGTAAGACACTTACAGTTTAGTACAATCTCCTTGTCCTTTGCATCCGAGGAAGGAATTTTCCTTTGCTGTTCTGCAGTTAAAGTGCCCTTTGCAAATACGACCTCTATCTGAACAGTAAGCTGGAGCTAATAGAAACAGATGTAAAGGAAGTCACTCCTGACTGTACCTTGCATGTTAAAATAAAAAATGATTCTGATAAAAATAAACATATTACAATAAAAAAATATATATATACACACACACACTAACATGTGTGTGTATATTTATTTTTTTATTATTATTTTTTTATATAAACTTGCTGAAGTATTAAAGAACAGAATTCCAAGAATGCAACAGACAAAACATTGACACCTATTTATTCATTTAGAGAACAGCGATAAACAAGTATAATAGTGCATAAATGATTATGAACATTTGGATCCATTAATCTAGAACACATCAGCATTTCTACAACTGTAAAGTAGCCTTTCTTTAATTACATTTCAAACAAACCTACATACTCTAAAAAAAAAAAAATTATAGAATTTCCTTTTTCAGCACAGATGGTTGTAGGGATTGTATGGTGAGGAGATGACAGCTTCTGATAAGCTTCTAAAGAAGGTTTAAAAATGGTGAGACTTACAGCTAGATTTACTACTGCTAGGTTATATTCAGGGCCAGATTAAGACATTGTAGGCCCCTGGGCTACAGGTATTGTGAGATCCCCAGTAAATATAAGATGACCTTACAGGAGAAAAGTTTTACTAGTAAATAATATTTCACATGTAAACATCCCCCCCCCCCCCCCCCTTAATAAAGACTATAATTGAGAAAATGAATGCATTTATTGTTTTTGTTTCCTTTTTTTTGGCAATGTATCCCCAAACTTGCCAATCTGCCCCTCAGACCTGTCAGTCTGCACCTCAGACTTGTTAATGCATCCTCAGACGGGCCAATGTATTCCCACAGCCAGGTTGTCCATTAATATGCCCCTGCCAATTTGCCCTTTAGTACAGCAAATTTGTCCATCAATATGTCACTGTTAGTATGCCCATTTATATTCCACAGCCAATTTGCCCATTAATATGCCACTATTTGTTCCCATCCCCAAACCCACTCTGAAAATATTCTCCCCTGTAGCTGAGAAAGAGGTAGATGATCTGCTCGCCTGTTCGACATCTACTGCTTGTGCATTAGATCCTATCCCATCTCACCTCGTATCCTCTCTATCCCAGGGCTTGACAAATTTATTTTATTCTAGGAGCCAGCAAAAAATTTTAGGAGCCAGACAATCACGCAAACATACACGCAATTCATAAACACACACACCAACCCACGTCACATATACACCCCACACACACCAACCCACGTCACATATACAGCCCACACACACCAACCCACGTCACATATACAGCCCACACACACCAACCCACGTCACATATACAGCCCACACACACCAACCCACGTCACATATACAGCCCACACACACCAACCCACGTCACATATACAAACCCCACACACCAACCCACTTCACATATACACACACACACACACACACACACACTTCACATATACACCTCCCCCCACACCTCACATATATACCCCCCCTTCACATATATACCCCCCCTTCACATATACACCTGCCCCCACACTTCACACATATATACCTCCCCTTCACATATACACCTCCCCCCCACACTTCACATATATACCCCCCCCTTCACATATACATCCCTCCCCCCCACTTCACATATACAACTCAAACATACACAAGTTTTTTTTTTTTCCCTTCTTAACTTCTGAGTGCTGGGTTGAGAACCCAGCACTTAGCCGAAAGAGCCATGAAGATCGGCTGCGGCACGAATGTTTCCCCTCCCTGCTGCCTTACCTCATTGCTGGGGAGGGGGAACATTCGTGCCGCAGCCGATCCTCATGGCTCTTTCGGCTGAACACTAACACACGTGTTGCGCGAGGGGGCGGAGCTTGCTGTCTGTCCCCTCGCGCTGCAAAAGACGGATGGCAGCGGCAAGGGGAACATAAGGGCAACGGCACCCGGGCGCCAGGCTCCATTTCCAGGTCGCCATGGCGACATGGCGCCCGGGGTTTGTCGAGCCCTGCTCTATCCCCTCTACTCTGTCCAACTCTAACCCATCTCATCAACCTCTCTCTGTCCTCTGGAATAGCACCGTCAACCTTCAAGCAAAGCCAAATCATTCCCTAGACCCCACACTTCCATCTAATTATCATCCTATAACCCTTCTTCGTGTCCAAGTTGCTGGAGAGAACGGCGCACTCGCGACTAACAAACATTCTGTCTGCCAATGACCTACTTGACCCTTTTCAATCTGGCTTTGGACCTTTACACTCTACTGAAACAGCCCTCACTAGAGTATCAAATGACCCCCTTTCTCTCAAATCTAAAGGCCGCTTTTCAGTGATGATCCTCTTGTATCTCTCTGCCTTTGACACCGTTGACCACTTGCTCCTTCTTAACAAATTATCCTCGTTTAGCATAGGTGGTACGGCACTCTCTTGGATTTAGTGTTGCTTGCTGGAGCAACATCGTTGCCTGTTCCGCTCTCTGTTGGCATTCTGCAAGGATTGCTCCTTGGCCCGCTGTTGTTTTCCCTGTATGGATGGTACTCAGATCCACCTCTCCTCCCCTGACCTCACTCCCTCTGTTGTGTCATGTGTATACACATTGTCTGTTGGCCATCTACACTTGGATGTCTGATCGCTACCTGAAACTCAATCTTTCCAAAATGGAGCTGATCATCTTCCCTCAAACTCTGTCCATACACCTGGCTTCACAGTCACTGTTGAAAATGCTACTATTGTACCAGCTGGCCGTGTCTGATGTCTTGGGGTCACTTGACTCTGCTCTCTCCTTTGTTCCTCATATTCAGTCTTTAGCCAAATACTGTTGTCTGCACCCAAGGAACATTGCACGCCTTCACCTGTTACTCAGCGAAGAGACCGCCAAAATACTAGTGCACTCGCTTGTGATCTCTCGCCTTGACTACAGTAACAGCCTTCTGACTGGACTACCTCTGGCTTATCTTTCTCCCCTGCAATCTATTCAAAACACAGTTGCCAGACTGATCTTTCTTGCTTGCCGGTTTGATTCGGCGGCTCCTCTCTGCAACGCCCTCCACGCCTGCTCAAGGATAAAATTAAAATTTGTCTTTAACCTACAAAGCCCTCCACTCCTCCGTACATTGCCTCCCTCGTTAACAGATACTTCCATGCACGACCTCTGCGCTCCTCAATGGGGGTACAGCTCTCCTCCAACCTCACCACCTCCAAGATTTTGCCCAAGCTGCCCCCTCTTTGGAACTCCCTTCCGCAGAGCATCCAGCTCTCTCCTTCCTTTTCAAACTGTAAAAAGTCCCTCTCTTTAATGGAGCTTACTGCCCATCCAGCTAGCATACTGGTTGATTTACCTCTAGCTACTCCAACCAAACTCTCACTGTCCTCAATCACTGTTAGTATCAGGTAGCTTACAACTGATCCAGCTAGAACGCACACAATTATTCTTTGGCCAAACCCACCTAGTGCCAACCATCCACATTAATGTTACTACAATTACATTCATTCTGTCCTCTTCACTCCCTTATGTGTTTCATGTACCCCATTCCCTCTAGATTGTAGGCATGCGAGCAGGGCTCTCTCCCTCACGGACCAGTCTGTTATAGTTTGTCTAACTTCATATGTAGTTCCCTTCTAAGCTCTGTATCTAGCGCTACGTAAATTTTTGGTGCAATATAAATAAATGTTTATGTAACGTATTAGTCTGCCCATTAATATGCCATGGGCTGTTCCCCCAATAAAACTATTACCCCCTTCCCCTATAGCCCGGATTGAGGCTTCAGCTGCCGTTCTCAAGGCCCATATTTTGCCGAGGCCCCTGGGCTGCAGCCCCTATAGCCTATACCTTAATCTGGCCCTGGTTATATTATAATAACATGTAGGTAACATTGACTTAATCTGTTTTATCATGTAAGGATATTTTTAGAATTATATGCTACATGCCATTAATTATTCAAATGTTTTCCAAAAATGTTGGTGCAAAAGTTTTTAATATGTTTACTTAAAGGGACACTAAACTTTTTTTCACTTGTGCTTCTAATATAGAGATGTTATATAGTCAAAAGTTAGTTGCCTCCAGTATGAGGATGAACTGGCGTGTACTTTCGATAGTCTAAGAAAAGGGAAATAGGAGTAATTATGTCAGTGGACTTAAAGGTAGGTAGACAATGTAATAGAGCAACATGAAATGCTGACAGAATGCTTGGTTTTATAGGGAGAGGCAGGTGCTCATGCCATTGTAAAGAGCACTGGTGAAACCTCACTTGGACTACTGAATGCAGTACTGAAGACCTTATCTCCAGAAGCATATTGATACTTTGGAGAGAGTTCAGAGAAGGGCTACTAAACTGGTTCATGGATGGCAGAATAAAAAATAAATAAATAATAAAAAAAAAAAAAACTTACCAAGAAAGGTTCAAGGATCTTAACATGTATAGATTGGAAGAAATACGGGATAGGGTAGAAACATTTAAATACATAAAGGTAAGAAAATAAGAATAACTACAACAACAAGAGGACAGTCTTAAATTAGTAGGGAAAAGATTTTATGTTACAGAGAGGGTAGTAGATGTATGGAATTGCCTTCCAGCAGACATGGCAGAGATAAACAGTTTACACACGTGTGGGATAGGCATAAGACTATCCTAGTTATAAAATAAGGCCTGGGACTATTTAGAAAATTAGGAAAACTAGATGGGCCAACTGGTTCTTATCTACCAACACTTTCTATGTTTCTATGATTTGTTACCGGGCAAAAACAAAAAGCACTCTGAGAGCTTATTTTTTAAACAGCATTAAACTGTTCTACACGGTCCTGAATTTGAATGCACTATTAACACTTTACTTTTCTGATAGTGTTCTTTTAACAGTGATGGCTAGCCTTGGCACTGCAAATATTCGGGTAACTACATTTGTTATACTGCTTTGTCAGTCATAAGGCTGGCTGAGCATCGTGAGATATGTAGCTTCCAAACATCTGCATCGCCAAGGTTATCCATCACTATATTAATAGGACCAATGGATGTTTAAGTATGGATGAAAAAAATAAATCTTCGCAGTTTCTTAAGAAAGATTTACCTAGCCATTTTAAAAATAAAGTGTTGCAAAATATTACAAAGGTTTATTATGCAGCATAACACTGCAATGTCACTGCAAATTCACTATAAGCTCACAACCTAAAGTAAAACACAGTCATGTTCCTTTACTCCAGTCTCACCTGCAGACTGTCTAGCTGACTGATCTCTGCGTATGGCAGGGAGGCTCTGTAAGTCTCTGTTGTTTTCCACCAGAGCGGCAGCCCGAGAACTGCGGCTACAAGAGCAATGGATATGGCCGCCCGCTTTCCACGGGAAGCCTCTGTGGGTTATAAAGAAAATACACGCATCAATTACTTGACACTGGTTATTATTTGACAATGCCATTTTCTAACACAGTGATGGCTATCCACTTTGCCTGCTAGCTGCTGTGGATTACGTTTCCCATGAACCTCATCCATCCATCCATCCATGTGGCCTGCTGGACTTCAGTGGTAGGTTACTGCAACTAGAATCGCAAAGATTATCTAGTATTGTAACATAACTCACCAGCCACAGCAGCAACTGTAAGGGGCGCAACCATGTTTCTTCCTACTTGTCAAACCGGCTGCCTGGTGATTGGCGAGGAATTCAACCAATGACATATAAGACATCGCTCAGGGCCAATGAGCACTCGAGATCTGTGAAGGTTGCACTGAAACACGGAAATGGAGGATGCTTAACAGGAAGCTGTCTGTACGGCAGCCCGCGAGTGTCTATGAGTTGCTATGGTTACTCGTTTCTGCTTTGTAAATGGTACCGAACCATTACACTAACATCGTAATGGATACAGAGAGGCGGTTTGACATACATAGACGTGAAATATATATCATTATTTCCCTTTTAACGAGTGCATTTAAATTATCATGATTGTTTAGCTGTTACGCTCTGTAAAGATCTCAGATTTAGGAAAGGGAGAGGTTTTTGGAATGTGTCCGGCAGATTGCACGGAATGCACTATATTATTAGTTTGCATTTTACAGCTATAATTGCTTGTATAATTCATGTATTGATTCACTTTGTATTTTCATGGGTTTTACATGAATCAATACAAAACCATTTAAAATAAGCCTAGAAGCCTAGGGTGGTGGTGCTCCTGTATACACATGATCTAAGCTACCTAGCTATAAGTGTTAACAGGGTTGCCACCTTTTCTGTAAAAAAAAAAAAAATGGGCTACACCACCCGGCATCTTGAGATCAGTATTAACACTATGGAGGCAACAGCATGGCCAATGTTCTGACAATATGTGTAGTATTCTTGTAGTAGAATGTAGCTCTTACCATAGAGTCAACCGTGCATGCACGAGATCATTAACCCCTTAGTGACAAGACATTTTTACCTTGACTTTCCCTTGGTGACAATGGCTGTTTTGACATTTCTGGGGTGTTTGTGTTTAGCTGTAATTTTCTTCTTTCTCCCATACTGTAGCCACACAAATTATATATTGTTTTTATCATCATAAGAAGGGCTTTCATTAGATACCATTATGTTCATCATATCTTATAATTTACTACAAAATATTATAAAATATGATGATTTTTTTTTTTTAAAACCCACTTTTTCTAACATTGACCTAAAATATAATTTACACAAATACAATCATTAAAAAATACCCCGTCTAAATAGTTTCTAAATGTTGTCCTGAGGTCAGAAATATGCATGTTTCCATATTTTTCGATATTATTTTGCGAGTTATGGGGCAAAACACCAAAATAGTGTTTTTTTCCTATATTGACCTTTTGACCCCAACCCGAACCCTAAATTTAACCCTAACACTAATTTAACCCCAACTCTAACCCTTATGCTATCCCTTAATATAATTACATTTGAACCCTATAGGCTAATCTAACTATAATACCGTTTTTTAGCTAATTAAATCTTTTTTTTTTTTAACATTGCACTGTTACTTGCTGCCTCTAGAATTTTCTTTCACTTCCGAAGCTCAGACCACAAGAGGGCATAGCCATATTGATGGACCATGCTTCTCCGTCAATATGGTGCCCACCAATTTGCATAGGTTCTTCTGGGGATTGTATGGTAGAAGGCATGGTAGATCGTTCTGGAACGGTAGACATGGATGATAAGGAGTGAGGGAAACACGCTCTAACCTTCGTTCTCTTAGCCTCCTATCCATTTGATTAACGAGGTGAATGGTATCTTCCATAGTGGCGGGGACTCCTGTACGAGCTAATTCGTCTTTGAGAGTCTCTGATAGACTGAGTCGGAATTGATGGCGAAGTGCCGGTTCGTTCCATTCCGTCACTACGGCCACCCTTCTGAAGTCAGCTATATAATCTTCTACAGGTTGACGACCTTGTTCAGTGACCGTATGGTAGATTCAGCTGCAGACACTCTATGAGGATCTTCATAGAGAGCGTCCATGGCTTGTCGAAAAGTATTCCACGCGGCCAGGGTAGAATGGTTGGTGCGGAGGAGATGATGTTTGTCTCAAGTTACACGCAGGCCGCGAGTAACACGTGCTTCTGTGTTACACTTGCAGAGGGGGCGTGTCTCTGTACCTGCCCTTGCATTGGTGGATGCAGGAGAGACATCCCCAAGTGTCCCATAGAGACCTATGGAGAGGGGGAGGAACTACCTGGGCTAAAGGGCGAGGCCTGTACTGACAGCCATATATAAACCCCTCACACACTTCCTTCTTTGCTTGAATATTGAGCTGCTAAGTTTGGTTCGTCCTGCTTAGTTCCTTGCTGTTTGACTTTCTTTTTTATTTTTTTTTTATGAAAATATCAAAAAAGACATACAACAATAACAAGGAGAAACAGAAAGAAAAACAAAACAAAAAAGAAAGACATAAAAAAAAAAAAAATTGTGTGAGGAGATCGTCCTCACACCAACATGCTCTACCAAATCGTACTTGTTTAAGTGGATAAATTGAATATAGATATAATGTGTTAATTAGTTTGATGCCACAAAAAAGAAAGGATGATTAACTAACAGGCAGTTAGTACTAAAAATTGACAAACACAGACATACAGACAATGGTGATGCCAGATCTATGACTTCTCCTGGATTACGAAGTCTTACTCACATTTATGTGGGATACTTTAATCCTAACTTATCTCACCAATCAACACTCGATCTATTTTTCCACGGGGACCACATTTCGTTATATCTGTGCATTTGGTCTTCTTTTTTATAGAAGCCTTCCTCCATTCTACAAATAAAGTGTACCTGAGATTGAACTTCTCCCAAATTTATTGCCCCTCTTATCTTCCATTTCCTTGCCATACATATTTTAATTGACATTAGAATACATATTAATAAATTGTTTTGGTGCTTATTTTTCAGAGGGAGATCCAAATGGAATAAGAAGGTTTGGGGCGTCAAAATTATATCTATTCCAAACATCTCTTTAATAGTTGCCATTAGGGGTATGCATGTTTTTTTAATCTCTTCGCAACCCCACCACATGTGGTATAATGATCCCAACTCTTTTTCACATCTCCAACAAAGGTTCGATTTACCTTTATCGAATTTCTGGATCTTTGTTGGGACCATATACCACCGGTGGAGGATCTTAAAGTATAATTCCTGTAAGCTCATACAATGGACAACCTTCCTTATTTGACAATAAGCCATTCCTCATTGCTATACTCTTTCCCCATCTCATTTTCCCATAGTTTTCTTTTTTTCTCCATCTTCCCATCCTTACTTGCTTCTAATAGTTTCCTAGAGATGGTGATCAGACCTTTCTCATATTTCTTTTCTAGGAAATCTTCGAGAGTAGGACACTTAACTATCTGCGATGCAGACAAAAGATGTGCAATCCTGAGGTAAGTAAATCTCTCTGCTTCGTCTAACCCGAGCCTGCTTTTTATTTGAGGGAATGGTAGAAGTTTATCATTAGCAATCAGTTCTGCTAGAGGTTTATTTAGTACCTTATCCCATTTCTTCAGGTTTAGATCTGCCAGATATACCTTCAGATTTCCTATTGGGGTTGAGGGAAGAATTTGATCCCTTATGTTAAATTTCTTCTTGAGTTTATCTAGTGTTAAGAGAATATTTTTTACTATCAGATTTGGTTGCTGTTGTTTTATTATGTTCGGTATATTTGTCCAAACCATGTTATAGGGATTGGGTGTTACGCTGTATGGTTCCTCAATTCTAAACCAATCAGGAGGGACATCTCCTATATTATTGAATGATAAATAATGTGAAATCATACATGCCTCGTGCAGGCTGTAAATGTCTGGCATGGAGATTCCCCCCTTATTTATATTCCTTGATAGTGTGCTGTGAGCTATTCTTGGTTTTTTATTTTGCCACACATATGCACCAAAGATCCCTTGGCAAGTATTCAAAATATAGTTTGGAACCCTTAGGGCAGTGGTGTCCAAACTTTTTTCAAAGAGGGCCAGACTTGATGAAGTGAACATGCGTGAGGGCCGACCATTTTGCCTGACAGTTAAAATTAAGTACAAATGAACTATTTTATGCAAACTTTATTGCAAACGATTTGAATGACAATTCTAAACAGTAGTAAAATCACTCTGCCTTTCATATCTGAAGGCCAGATGAAAAAAAACAACAACACAAGATGCTGAAATATATGTCAGGAACACAACTAACCCTTCCCATATCTGTCTGTCTCTCCACTGCCATCCCATATCTGTCTGTCTCTCCTCTGCCATCCCATGTTTGTCTGTCTCTCCTCTGCCATCCCATATTTGTCTGTCTCTCCTCTGCGAACCCATGTCTGTCTGTCTCTCCTCTACCATTCCATTTATGTCTCTCTCTTCTCCCTTCCCATGCATGGTTCTCTCGGCCAATTTGCCCAATAATATGCCAGTGTTATATGCCATTTAATATGCCCCAGCCAATTTTCCCAATAATATGCCAATGTTATTTGCCATTTAATATGCCCCTGCCAATTTTCCCAGTAATATGCCAGTGTTTTTTGCCATTTAATTTGCCCCTGCCAATATTCCCAATAATATGCCAATGTTATTTGCCATTTAATATGTCCCTGCCAATTTTCCCAGTAATATGCCAGTGTTATTTGCCATTTAATATGTCCCTGCCAATTTTCCCAATAATATGCCAATGTTATTTGCCATTTAATATGCCCCTGCCAATTTTCCCAGTAATATGCCAGTGTTTGTTGCCATTTACTTTGCCCCTGCCAATATTCCCAATAATATGCCAATGTTATTTGCCATTTAATATGCCCCTGCCAATTTTCCCAGTAATATGCCAGTGTTATTTGCTATTTAATATGCCCCTGCCAATTTGCCCAGTAATATGCCAGTGTTATTTGCCATTTTATATGCCCCAGCCAATTTGCCCAGTAATATACCAGTTATTTGCCATTTAATATCCCCTGCCAATTTGCCCAGTAATATACCAGTTATTTGCCATTTAATATCCCCTGCCAATTTGCCCAGTAATATGCCAGTTATTTGCCATTTAATATCCCCTGCCAATTTGCCCAGTAGTATGCCAGTTATTTGCCATTTTATATGCCCCAGCTAATTTGCTCAGTAATATGCCAGTTATTTGCCATTTTATATGCCCCTGCCAATTTGCCCAGTAATATGCCAGTTATTTGCCATTTTATATGCCCCAGCCAATTTGCCCAGTAATATACCAGTGTTAGTTGCCATTAATATTCCCCAGCTAATTTGCCCAATAATATGTCAGTGTTACCTTATCATTTATAAGCCCCTGCCTCTTTCCCCAGTACTTTCCCCCAATCTCCCCAGTCCCCAGCACTTACCTTTCCCTGGTGGCTAGTGGCAGGCAGCATGGTCTTCTCCATGCTGCCTGTTCGTCTCACAGGTGGTTGTGCCGATAGGTCACGTGACCTGGCGCGCGTATGACGTCAGCGCGCCGGTCACGTGACCTGTCGGCACTTCCGTGTCGGCACACTGCACGGGGAGCCGAACAGGCAGCACGGAGGTTTCTCCGTGCTGCCTGTTCGGCTCCCCGTGCAGCCTGGCAGGCAGAGCGATGGTGGGGGGGGATCTTCCCATCCCTTCTCACCTCCGTCTCTGCCTGCAAGCTTTTTTTTTTTTTCAGAGAGAGACATTGATCAGCCGTGTCTCTGGGGCCGTATGGAAGTAAAGGACGGGCCGCAACTGGCCCGCGGGCCGGACTTTGGACATGACTGCCTTAGGGGAATTGCCCTCATCAGGTAGGTAATTTTGGGGACTAGGTAAGAGTTGAGTATGTTGACTCTACCGACCCAAGATAGTTCAAGCCCTTTCCATGCTTTTATTTTATCTTTAAGTTTCGGGATTAGTGAGTCGAAATTACTTTGGGGTATATTATCCAAATTAAAACTTAATTTAATTCCCAGATATTCTATTACTTGGTTATTCCCTTCGAGTTTTAATCTAGAGTTGATATATTTCCTATCATTTATGGATACATTTTTTGAGATGATCTGCGTTTTGTGTAGATTTCATTTGTAATTAGAGTATTTCCCATATTCTTGTATTATTTTTAATAATGATGGGATGGATTGTGTAGGCCTTTCTACTGTCACAAGTATGTCATCGGCGAAAAGCGTAATTTTGTATTCCTGAGTTTTTATTTTAATTCCATATATTTCAGGACATTGTCTCACCAACTGTGCCAAGGGTTCCACTGACAACACGTACAGAAGGGGTGCCAAAGGGCAGCCCTGACGTGTGCCATTCCTCAAGTTGAACCAATTGGAATTTAACATTGGACCTTTTATTTTGGCTATTGGTTCTGAGTAGATAGCCATTGTGTTGTCTTTAAATTGGCCTGAAATGCCAAAGGCGTTAAGAGTCTCTTCCAAAAACATCCAATTTACTCGATCGAACGCCTTTTCGGCGTCCAATGCTATAATTGATGATCCACGTTTGCTTCCATTAATAGCTGTTTGACTTTCTAATACCTGACCTCGGCTTGTTCTTGGACTTCTCTGACCTCTCCCATCCTGACCCAGCTTGTTCCCCATTTTTTATCCTGCGCTACATACTCCGACTCTGGCTTGTCTCCTTTTTTGGCTTTTACGCTGTCTGCATTAAAACCTAGCTTATCTGCACCATCCTTGTGGCACAGTTGTTTGTATCCTGCTCTACGCTACCGAATACAGACCCAACACAACGGAGTTCCGGCAGGACGTGCCTGACACGTCCATTGTCGCGAAGGGGTTAAAATCACAGAGTTTACAGGTCTGAGGAAATGCACTCCTGCCAGTAGAATACCGCCCAAGTGGCAACCCTACTTCTAGTTGATCCTTTTCTTGCTGTTGTTGAAATCGCTGGTTTACAACTCACTGAATGATACCTTGAAAACATAAAATACATTTTTTTTGTATGCTAGTCAATGTGTAAAGTAGAAGAAGGAAAAAAAAGTGCATGTACATGCATCTAGTACTGGAAGTTATGGGAGAAGCATTTACTGTGCATGATGTTTGTTCATGCTGCTTACATGCACAGTAAATCCCCAAGACTGTCCTCAGAGAAAAATATACAAGTCATATGAAAGAT
This sequence comes from Pelodytes ibericus, assembly GCA_036172795.1. Taxonomy (NCBI): domain Eukaryota; kingdom Metazoa; phylum Chordata; class Amphibia; order Anura; family Pelodytidae; genus Pelodytes; species Pelodytes ibericus. The sequence goes on along the minus strand of CM069857.1, from coordinate 49,693,476 downwards.
TGGCCAGATAATGACAAGATAATGCTTTATCTGCCGCCCCCCAAAATTTGCCGCCCTAGGCATCCGCCTAGGATGCCTCGCGGTAAATACAGCACTGCTCCTGGGGTCGCGTGGTTGTTGTGTAAGCCGCATCCCCAGCCTCTAGTAAGGCGAGCCACATGGAAGGCGAGCATGAATGCCTTGCTGCTGCTGGTGAGGGGGTGTGACCTGACGTTGCTTCCTTATTGGAGGAGGCAGGGCCGATTCTGGGCATGTGCACCGTGCCCAGGCGCTACGAAGAGGAGGGAGTAGGGGGGGAGCCGATGCGGCACTCACATGCAGAGCAGGCGCTGCTGTCAAAAGGATTAAAAGCAGCGCACTCTTTGCTTGTGCATGCGGGCACCTTGTCCCCGTAAATTTGACATCTGACCTCAGTGGGCGCGCCTATGTACGGCGCATGGGACTGAGCTCAGCGCGAAAGGTGGATGCTTCGCCCCCTCGCGCTCATTTACTGTCATAGCACCAGGTGTCAGATGACATCTTAGTGCTCAGAAGATGAGGCTCCCACTGATTGAACCACTCCCTCCCTGCACAAGAGGTAAATGAGCAGGGAGGGGGACAAACATATCTTTTTTAAAATCTGTGCGTCTGTAAGTGTGTATGTAAGTATATGTGTGTGTGTGATTTTGTGTGTGTGTTTAAATGTGTCTTTGGGTGTGTGTAAGTGTACAAAAATAAATATTAGGGTGAGCAAAATAAAATAAAAAAATATAAATAAAAGTATAACTAAGGAAGATAGATATTTATTAATAATGTGATATGTAAAAATATTTAATATAAGTATTTTTTTCTATTAAAACAGTTCACACTATGTTCTCCCTGTTATTGTTTTATTTTTCATGTTAACCCTTCATCGAGATATTTGGTACTGGAAGACTTCAAGGAATTTTTGGAATAAAATAAATATCTTCTTTTTTTTTTTTTTATAAATGTACACTTTAAGGATGATCATATTACTTTATTGTCACATTTCACACTATCATTGCTATTTCCGTAATATTTGGTACTTTAGCCAAAGTCGAGGCTACCATTCCGACAGCCAATCTCCAAAAGAGTTTTGCTGCTGAAATGTCAGCACAAAAATGGACCATATGGCTGATTTGGTATCACTTTGGTGATCTTGGAGTACCCAATTTTTGAGGGCTTACTCGGATCACCGAAGTGAAACGATTGGGACCAAAACTTGGGCTCGAATTTTCTCAAAACCAATTGGAGTTGTATGAATTGACCCTTTAATATTCAAATTACACATTTCCTATTGAAAATACAGAGGTGATGTCACAAACAGAAGACTTGACAGACATATTTAAAGCCCATTTTTCTCCTAATTTAGGCATTATATTGCAATTTTGCTAATGCAATATATAAAGATAATTTTCTATAACATTTTTATGCTCTACATTCACAGTAAAAACAGTGTTTAGATGATACAGTCTCTTTAAAATTGACCTCAAGACAATCTTTGATCACATGCTACCACCTTTCTAGGTCAAGCAGGAGCATGAACCAGTGTTGAATAAAGGAACCTGCCCCTTGTTAAATGAATCGCTGCTGCAGATCCCCTCAGTCACAAGACAAGAATCTTAAGACCATTAAAAGCAGTTGCAGTATCTGTGCTAAACACTAGGCATTTGTAAAATGAAGAAGTGCATTGTTACGGATTATGAGAAGAGTTTTAGAGATTTCAAGATGTTTAATCATTGGTGGCAAGATGTCCTTTAAGAAGAGTGAATTTAAGTGTTCTTGGGAAATCATATACCATACTTGCTAGATCAGTATTCATCGCTGTGCATGTGCCGCAACCAGGCAGATGTCCTGACTCGACAGGACAGTACACCAATCAACAGGACTGTGCTGATAAAACCAAGCTGTTGGTGGGTATGTGACATGAAAAGAGGCTAACGGGTAGTAGAAGATATTTATTTCTGTAGACAGTGGGAGCTGTACAACATGCATAAAAATACTAGGACCCAGCTCTGGAGTTACAGACAAAATCTGTGCATGCGACTCACATTTAACCAATGCAATATCTCCTGCCAATACCTGCAAGCGCACACAGTATGTGCAATGGTTATTACAGCTGACAGCTAATGAATGCAGGGTTTTGTCAAGTGGCACATTGTTTCTCGCAGAAACATTATGTACCAAGACAAATATATTTTAATTAAATTTAAGCACAGGGAAGAATTTATTAAATAATTTACTGTTAATTTGAGCTTCAGTAAAAAGAATAATAAAAAAGAATATACTAAATAATCATAGATTGGATGTTAAAGGTCACCAGATCCGACCTTGGAACAGTATCCTGCAGAACTGCGGGGTTTCCTTATAGTATTCATTTTCATTTCACATATTTATGAGTCCCAAACGGCACATTTACAAAAAGCTGGCCAAGGTTTCTAAAGGTGAGCAAAGTGCACTCAGATTTACTATGTGGCTTTGAACCCACCTCTTCCCCTAAACTCAGACACTTTCTGCATCTTAGTTGAACAACTCAAGGTGAACACTACAATTTGATTTACATTTTGGCAGAAGGTCTCTCTTGGCATTCAATGTCATCCTAAAACACAGGGCTCAAATGCCCTTAAAAGGACAGCCTAGTCCCTGAACTCACTTTGGTGCATGTTGAAGATTTCAGCTTGCATAGTGCACAGACTTTTTTCCACTGTGATTTGATGCCCTCCCCCAGTGATGGAATATAATGCATTGTTTGGAATGTAATAGACTTGCTCTTGTACACAGTAGGATCTCTTAACAGTGCAACATAATGTCTGATGCCATCACTAAAGAGGCGGGAAATTCCATTCATTCGAACGGCATTATTTCCATTTAAGACCACAGTCCATTTAAAAATCATAGAACATCCTATGTTTATCACTGCCCTCTGCAGATCAGTTACATTTCCTTAAATTGTGTCATTCCCAGACGTCTGGGATCAGGCCTGCCATCATGAGCAACGTTGCAAGATCTGTTGCCAAGGACACACAGGGTTTGTAAAGATCCTGATCATGTCTCTGCTTATGGGGTTCTGGTTTAGGACGGTCAACCTAAACAATGCTTATAAAATAAAACTTTTTATAAGATCTGTGGTGTCTTATTTATGACATCATCTTTTTGTTTCATATGTCAAATTACACATTTCCCCTTTGAACACTTGGTAATTTGCATATCAAGCCACATTGATGTAATTTGCTGACAATTCTGCTAAGAATGTATTTATCTTTTTTCATAAATGTATTCTTTAAATTCACAGTATAAGCAATGTTTAGGTTGACATAGTCCCCTGAAGGATGAAATGCAGTAGGTACAGTACAGTTTTTTTTAAACAGTAACGGAGAATCTTAGAGACCAACATACTTTACTATTCTAAATGCACAGCCAAGCTTTATAGTGTGCAATACAAATCCAGATTTTTTTTGTTGGGTTCTAGAATCCAGACTGGAACATTTTGAAGTTAAAAACTGTACCAGCAAGTATATACACAAGAGTAATTTTTCAATAAAACCCACACAGAAAGAGAAAAAAAAAAAACACAACCACACCAGGTTCTCAATAATGTATTTTTAAACTATTTGGTACATCAGTTGCATACAGAGAACGACAACATTAAAAATCACATTATACATAGCGTTAATTATTTACCCTACAATGCCAAGAGATCCTGCTGTCCTGCCAGTAGTGAATATGACCGTTCTAATGAGTGGGGAGAATCAACATCTTAGCAAACGGGCAGCACACAGCCAGTCACACATGTACCAAAGTGCAACACCTCACAGAACAGTGCCTGCGTGGGGAAGCCATGGTTGACCAGCTGACTTACAAGCCAAACCCTTCAGAAGATTGGGCAGTGTTTAGCAACTTTCATACAGACATAACTTCTACTAGCCAGCATAGATAATTACCTCCTCTTAAAGTGTTAACATCTCACAACATGTACCAGGGCAAGATCACAGATCTTCAAACCAAAAATAAAACTTTCTGTTAGGAAAATATTAACTACAGCCAATACTCTCACTCCGATTATCATCTCCATTACGTATAGGGGTACATGGAGATCACATTAGTGGTGCGAGATTAGACGCTTGGGGAGCCGTGACTAATCTACACTTTACTGCAGAGGGTGGTGTCCACAAAGAAGCTGCTTTGAGGAAGGTAGCAGAGTGGAGGTGTTCTGTAGGACAGTGCTTAGTGGAGCTTGGGAAATCAATAGGCATGATTGGCCACATACAAGGACTTGCCAGCTGCCCCTGATCCATCACCATCATGCTCATACTTGCCGCAGGCTGCAAGTCCATTGATCTGAAAAATAAATAAAAATAAAGCCTTAACAGCAGTAATGAGTGGTCCAATTATCTTTTCAGAGAGCTTTAAACAACCACCCCAGACTTCCGATGTTGTGGGCAAGAACCAAAAAGGAAGAGGAGCTACTCATAAAAATTAGCACACTATGCAGACGTAATTAAAACAAACCGCTTTATTCTCTTCTTCTTTAACAGCAAAAGAGTGGCTGACAGGATCGAGTGTGCCTTGTTGTGGGTTTTTTTTAAAACAAAAATGTTTATTATTTGCCCGTCAGCCTCTCTTTATTAAAGAAGAAAATAAAGGGGTTGGTTTTAGTGAAGCTTGCATATAGTTCTGAAGCTCCTTTCCGGTTCTGGTCTATTGCCCACCCGGATGGGCACTTTTTCAGCCATTGCTACCGGTGGAGGGGGTCACAGCAGATGTGCAGATATCCGTAGTTCTTTTATTAATAGCGCTCTACCCTATAAAGAGAACTGCAGGGAACTGAGACCCCAAGTACTGAAGTAGCCATTCAGCTGCATTGGAGAATGTCCATCTCTCCTACATTGGTCTAAAGTTTGAAATTCTAAGCAATTCTCTTTATTGAGTAGACCGGCTAGAGAAATCCTTCAAACTGCTGATGGAAAAACAAGTTGATTTCACATTTACCTCTGCACGTTTCAGAAACTCCTCAGTAGCTGCGGTCACATTTTCCCTCTTACCCCGCCAAGCAGTTAGCGCGGAGGCCTGTAGGGCACGTCCATAGGAGAAGGTAAGTGCCCAAGGACGGGCCAGGGGACAGTTGTTGATTGCATTCAGGTTAATGGAGGCTTCCTCCTCACTTTGTCCACCAGACAAAAAAGTAACTCCTGAAGCAGGAGACAAACCACAAAATAAATAAATAAAATATTCAATGGATGGACATACAAAGCAAATATATTGCTAAATAAGCTATTGCAAAATAGCAATGCTACAGGATAGACTGCCAAGGCATGCAATTGTCTTACCAGGTACTGCTGGGGGAACAGTGCGACGCAGTGCAGTTACGGTTGCCATGGCAATTTCCTCAGCGGTGTATTTTTTAGGACAAGCGTGACCAGCTGTTACCATATTGGGTTTCAGTAGTGTGCCCTCCAGATACACATGATGGTCACTCAGTGCCTTGTACACTGCAGCAAGCACCTGAACACAACAGATCAATTACAAGACTCAAATTTCACATAACAAAAAGGTTACATTGAAAGATTTGTTTTCTTACAGAAACCTGGAATTCTTACTACAAACCCCCCAGATCTTGTAAAAACGAACACCGATAGAAGTGGGCTTTAATAATCTTATAGGATATTGTAAACATTTGCTTTAAGGACCAGCGATTTGTTCAGCCGTGTCAAAGACCAGAGCAATTTTTCCCTTTATATGACTGTTTAAATGTAATTATCCTCCTGGTAATTATATATATATATATATATATATATATATATATATATATATATATATATATATATATATATATATACACACATATATATATATATATATATATACACATATATATATATATATATATATATATACACACACACACACACACACACACACTACAAATAATATAGGTGGTTTTCAAAAGGGACATAGAGAGCTTTCTGGATACCATACATAATATGGTTAGGAATAAGGAAGCTTACAAGTCATCCAACTAGAACATCCAATAATTAACCTCTGGCCAAACCCACCTAGCTTTAATTGTCCCAAATACAGTTGTTACCACCATCGTCTACCCCTTTTATCTCTGCGCTCAACGTGTCTCCCCTGTCCCCCACTCCCGCTATATCGTAAGCTAGCAAGCAGGGCTCTCTACCTCACGCATCAGTCTGTCGTTTAGTCTAACTTAGTATGTAGCTCCCTTCTATGGTCTATACCAAGTGTAATGTAAGTTTTTGGCATATAGATATTTTATATATAAAAATGTTAATGTAATATAATAAGAATAATGTATAAATATTTTACACCTGTAATTTGAAATACAGTTTAAATTCAAAAGAAATGTCTTTCTATTATACCAGAATTCCTACAAACACCATACAAACTGTGGACAGTGTGTGTTTTTTGTTATTATGTATGGTGGCCCTTGATATTTTATCAGTACATTTTTCAGTGGTCCAGACAGGTTAGGTAGCGTTACACACCTTCTCAGACACATACTGGCATCGTTTCAGGTCATGGTCTCCATCAGGAAGAATTTCTGGCTCTACAATTGGAACAATTCCATTCTGCAAGAGGAACAGAAGGCCATCAGAAAACACCAAATATCTTTCAATGGATCCCAGAAAGAGGGCTATAGTTTAGTTACAAGACATGCTTTGACCCACAGGCACAGGTTCCCATTTAAAAAAAAAGAAAAGAAAAAAGGGGAACCAGTCAGCCAAAAATTAGGTTTTGTTTAGTTTAATTTAAACATTGCATCAAGTGTAGACATTTTAAACAGAAAGGCTTTAATGATAGGATGGCATAAGTTACATTATTTATATTCATTCTCCATGTAGCTCTATCAGGCGCAGATATGTTGTTTATCAGGTCAGATTATGGAAGATCTGACCAAAGAGATCAGCTCCCTGACAATGCTGTACATGCCAACAGGGCTCAAGAAGGTGCTTTATTTATATTCTTTCATTAAAGAATTTCTAATAAAAATGTCTACACTGGATTGCTTCATCTTTTGGCTGACTAAAATTATTAGGTTAGTGGTCCTTTAAGAATATTATTTTGTCTATTCAGAGCCCATTATATCCAATTTGCTCCAATTCTAATACAGGATGGCGTAACATGGCTAGCTAGACACATTTGCACATTTCAGAATCCGCCTCCCTTTTCCATTTTATTTTAACCTGCAGGAGAGCAGACTAGTTTAAATCACAAGGCAATTTAAGCATTTCAGAGGCGTGGGACAGATTCCTCTAGAAGGTGAGGGTTCCCGATCATATACAGTTATTATTGGGGATTTGTCCCACGAGTAAGATCACTGGCAGCAAACATTTTATTTTGCCATTTGAACAGTAACAGAAGAAAATGTGCTGGAATATGAGAGCTGCGGCAATGAATGGTGTTATTGGCCAATGGCAGGTAGGATCATTTGCAGAGTTCCCAGAAGGGGGTATACACTGATAAGGGCCAGATCTTTTTGGGGTCTCACTCATGCAAGTGTGAGCTTTCATTTGCTCGCTTAGCCAAGACATACATGATACATGTCCAAAACAAAGAAAAGGAGCCTTACCTGTTGGCAAATGCTAGCATAGCGTGCCAATACATTGGCATTCTCCATGATAGCGAGAGAGGATGGTGTGGTCTCACTTATCTTCAAAACACAGCGCCACTTTGCAAAGTCAGCACCATCTTTCTTGTATTGAGCACAGCGCTCCGCCAAGCCATCCAAACCTGATGTTTAAAGTAAACAGGATTTAGTTATTCAATTACCAGCTGTAGAGCAAAACAAGATGCCCCAGTATTTTGCCAGGTAGACCGCACATTGGACATGTTAGAAATCTTGGAAAGCTTTTGATCAATTTGACCAGCACAATGCAGAACACTATACACTAAAGATCACCAAGAATAAAAGTATAGTTTATTTCTTAGATTTTGTCTTACCTTGAGTAGTGGTTTCTCCATCAGTACCAGCTAGAGGAACAACACCTTTATCCACCTGTCAGGAACAAACAGCACTGTAAGTTTATGCAATAACAGTGTCTGGTTAGAACAATAAATAATAGCCAGGCCACACCAATAGAATGGGGTAGAACGGATACCATGCTCTTGTTGTAACAGTATAGCATATAAGCAAATAGCAGAAGTCCAGCATTCCACTGTATAGGACGGACTGTTTCTAAGGCTTAGTCAAAGTAATGGCAAGTGTAAACATTCTTGCAGAGATCTAGAGTTCTGTAAGTAACACCTGTTTATTTATTTTTTAAGTCTGTAATGCGATAGCCTTACCTTGATCCCTACAACAAGGCCTTTATCTTTTATCATCTTAACAAAGTTGGTACCACAGTCCCCCTGCTGGTACATTGTTTCATGGAAGAAGATAACACCCCCGATACATTTCTGCATACGTTCATCCCCCTTAAATAGAAGCTGACGGTACAGGCGTCTGTTCTCCTCAGTATTCTCTACTCCAATTCCGCTGAAACGCTTTGCCATACTCCCTGCAGATAAAAAATGATGCACAAAAGATTTAACAAAAATATAAATAAATGGAAAAAAAAAAAAAGATAGTGATATATGTCACTCTCTCCTTTTTATAATGCCGATTGCCTTGATCTCTGAAGTACACAGCTGCCCCTACATTTTTGAGAAATCGTTTGTATGAGAATTTGTAACTTTTTCTATATTTTAAATGTTTGATAAGATCGTTTTAAGAATTCCGACATAAGTATGGGACCAGCTGGGTGTTGTATGGTTCTGTTAAAACCTGGGTAACAGTTACTTCGAATGTTTAGTGGGAAGATCTTTTACAGCACACATGCATTTGCTTTTGTTTTTAGGTGTGATTCACATTTTTTATACAAAGAAAATCCAAGGTTTTTCTAATACAATTTATGGTACACGGATGAGAATATGAATATACATTTAATATAATGTGTTACATTGTGCACGGATTTTGAATTAATTTATGGGAAGATAAAACTGGATATAGGTACATGAGTTTGGCACTTTATTACAAACATAATAAAAAGTCTGAAATAAGATTATGCAATTTGTAAAACAACAAAACAGGAATAAACTAAATTGGGTTTGTTTGTATAAACTTTATTGTTGCTTGTATCATTATACTGTGCTGTTAAGCAACTATGTAGATTTAACTCTTATGTTAATTGCTTTATGAATATTTATGATATTACACAGTTGTAATGCTGTTTGCTTAATAGCACTAATCACTTTCAAATGCGATATTTTGCCCTTTATTCTGATTGGTTCACAGTTATATAACAGTGTATTTAATCCATTGTTGATTTCACATCCTGAGGCTTGGGGAAAAAAAAGAAAAAAAAAAAAAACTTTGGGGGTTGAAACGATGCCGTTGGGACAATAAATTGCACTGATTCACTGAAGTGCTAGTCACTTTGTCAATTCATTTACACACAAAACTCAAGCTCAAAATGGTCGTTTACTTTAGGAACTTGGGCACTACCCATGATGAACTAGAGATCAAAGCTCAAAAGTGGAGCGACCACCTGTTGATGGCACGGTTTCTGCACAAGCCTTGTCACAATATCTCTATGGCAGCATGACTGGTGAAGGTAGTTAACCAACATGTGTCAAGAGATAATTTCTTAGCTAGTTTCCCAAACCAGCACACACACTCACCCACAGACTCATCAGCAGCTAGAATCCCCTTCCCTTCAGCTACAATATGTTGAGCTATGTCTGACAATTCCTTCTTCTGCTCAGCAGAGAGTGCTGGGTATTGGTGAGTCATTTTCTGTGAAGGACAAAGGAGAGATTAGAATGTTAACACGTATAACAGTCACAGCTAAAGTTTGGCAGTCTACTAGCTGTGGACCAAGATTTCTCAGGACACTGTACAAGCTTCTGGCTTAGCAGGATGGTAAACATGTCCACAGCATCTGGAGGACATAAACAGCCTGTGTAATAGACCCATTTGCAGAGCTGGGGTTAGAGATTCCCCTGCTCATGTCAGCACAGCCTAGTGACACAGATGAAGACCTCTACTCTTGGATTGGAGAGAATATATCTTTCCACTCTGACTGGCTGCAGGGATTGCTTTCTAGTCACTCATGGTGAAGCACAGCATCCCCTCTGTAAATGTAGCAGCAAAAAAGGTTTAAAAGTAAATAAATAAAAGCTTCAAAAGGACAGCTGTTTTCAGCCTCTACCATGTCATGTCCTGGGCAGTTAACCCTTTTTCTGCTGCCTCAAAGTCCTCCATAAATATTAGATAGTGCTCCTTGCAAGATGATTTAGAGGATTTACAGTAAAAGCAATCAACAAAACCAAAATACAATACAGTAATTGGTTATGTGCATCTAATTTAAACAATTGGCATCAAGAGGACACTAAACTAAAAACCTGTGCTGCATCACTACATGCACCTTGCTTACCAAAGTGAATGAAGCAGTAGAGTGCAGTAAATATATTAGCTTCCAACATCATAAGGTTCTTTACTACTTACAGTGCAAATCATCTTCCCTTATTCTATGAACATTTCCTTGCAAATGCTTGCTAGATAGAAAGCAAGCAAGAAAGCAGACTGCCAAGTGCTCGCAGATTATCTAATCATTGAGATGCAAAATTAAAACTAGTATAACAGACATAACAGATATGGAGCTTTACAAAAATCTTACACAACTCAATGCTCATAAATAAGGTCTACAAGCCGTCAATTAGGATTATTGATATTTTGATTTTCACCATGATCATTTAGAAAAAAAAAAAGAAAAAAGTAAATGTATAAACCCAGTCCATGAGATTCTGAAGAAAATAAAGCCACACACACACTACAGTGGAGGTCATTTATGTAGGTCACTACTAAAGCAAAGCTGTAGAATTGGAGCAGCCACCAAAGAAAGCAGGAGCACTTTCCTTCTAATTGGAACACCTTAAGATACCTCAATATCATTTTGCAAAAACATTTAATGTTACTATGTTTGTTTAGGAACCCATTCACAATAAAACAGGAAGATGTCCTCCATGCAGCACATCATATGGCCTACAGCCTAAATACAGAGGTATGTGGTCTTGATAACTGGGAAGCACAAGTCAGTCAGTCAGTCTCCATCAACCTGTGACAAACCAACCCCATGACACTCACAGCTCTACAGAACAATGGTGCCAAAAAGATAAAGCCTAATACTTTCCATTCTCTATGAACCAGTGACCTTGTGGCTTCTTTTTTCCCACATTTGACTTAAGTATTCTCAAGGATAGAGGTGAAAACCCCCTCACAAACAAACAGTCCAATTAGGGAAGGCAAGCTCCATTTAATGTGCATTAAAATGTACTATATTCCAACTATGAATACCATAAATATAAAAAGATATGATTAATCTTTCAAAACACAGAATGCTCCCCACCAAATTAATTCAATATATAGTTAGTTTTGGGTGCAGCCATTACAGGCACATATTAAACAACATTGTAATGTAGCAGATAAAACTATATATTTTTTTTATTTTTACATTTTACCTGGAATATAAAGGACAAAACATGAAGAGGACCAGGTGCACGTTTCAGAGATTACATAACCACCGCGTTATTTGGTCATAAAGAATGAAAAGCCATTTAAGTTAGAAAAAAAGGAAACCCTTTAAAATAAACCAGTGCCAGTCAGGTATAGTCTCACCTACACAGTGATGTGTTAAACTAGAAACATTGCACTCTGTGCTGCGATACAATATGGCCGCTCTTCCATCTCCCCAGCTGAAACAACAGTATCACACAGGAATAGAGACTTGCATGTAAAATGATCAGAGAGACTGAAGCATAAACTCATCAGAGAACTGGAAAGGAGTATCATACAACTGGAATCTCAATTATCATCACCGAGCAAGTCCTAACAACACCCCGCAAAGCTGCAACAACTAATTTCAAAGAAGATTAGGAATGGCTAACCTGTGGCTGTGAACGATGTTCCCTATGACGCTCAGCCAGATAGTCTTAGCATCACAAGAACCTTCCTCTACAAGAGCTGGAACGCCATACTTTAGCTATCACTAGATTACGGTGATGCAGTTCACAAGCAGAATTCATGAAGAATATAAATAAGTCTAAAATAACGTCATCTCTTGCAATATGTTGAAGGACATTGAACACACATTAGTACACCGGTTGGAAGACGGGAAAAATACCCCAGTACCAAAAGCAACCTGTACATATAATATGGGTTAATAGGAGCAATACTAGGGTAACGTTCTGAGAGATGCGCAATCTGCTGGAACATTGGATCCCAGATTTGCTCCTCACATGTAACACCGGATAAATCTAAGAAAACAAGCGTAACAACTGCCAGGCTAGAGATGCAACACTCACCTTTGATACTGCGCTATGTACTAAGACAGACAAACTCTGATAGAAATTGCTTCTGCTGCAGAGCTACGTGACTCCAGAGTTCTAATACCCAGCCCGGTACCGCCCTATGCTGCTGATTGGGAGTGATGCTACTTATGTATTATTCTCCCAGGAGCTGGTTGACGTCAGCAGAGCGTAACGTGAAAGTCGGGTGCTGTTGCCTGCTGGAGCAAGTCCTAGGTGCAATCTTGGTGGGTCAAATTCTGTGTGCAATGTGGATGCTGGGGCAAATCCTGCGTGCCATCTGGATGCTTGGGTAACCCTGGGTGCAGGCAGGGGCAAGTTCTGTGAGTGCAATCTACATGATGGGGGCAAATCCTGTGAGAGCACTCTGGGTGCAGGTGCAAGCCACATTAGGGGGTGCACAGCTACAGCTTCTTACCAAGAGTGCAAGAGATATTAGGTACACCTTTGGATGTCAGAGGTGAGCATCTTTCCTCTTCTCCTGGTTGCTGTCATGGGCATTAGTGTGACCTTGATAGAAACAGATAGATATGTGCCTGCTACATTATAAAGTATTTGAAAAGAAGTTTAAGGTAATTTGCAGTGTTTTCCCCCCAAAGTTTAGATATGTAAAACATTCATTTTAATGCTACCAAATTTTATTTTGCTCGAATATAAGACAAGGTTTTTCAGAGCAAAAGCTCTAAAAAGACCTTGTCTTATATTGGAGGTTTGCTTTATAATTAAACAGTGAATTTGCAAATTTGCAAATAGCATTATTTTTGTAATAAACACACACACACACACACACACACACACACACACACACACACTATTAAATTAGTGGAGATAGGCTGTGATCTTTATTAGAGGTTTAATAACATAAATATAACCAAACCTTAACATCCAGTACCATAATTAATACTTATCCCTCCAAGTTCCACCCTGAAAGCCATGAGCCATCCATTATAAATGATCCAAGAGGTTTTATCCAACTTATGTTATTTCACAGGAGTTTGACTTTTACTCCCTAAAAAACAAAATAAATAACAGGTTTGGGGGGGATTGTCTTATAATCATGGACGTTTAATATTAAAGCAAATGCGGTGTTTTAAATAAAGCACTGCTAATGTTTGTTTTTATATATGCAGTTGTAGAAAGCATTTTAATTCTGAAATTCCACCATGGGCATCACAGGTTATCACTGGAAGGACCACATACCTTCTTCAGCTTGGGGAAGGGTGCAAATATTCAAAGCCCAAAATCCAAGGTCGAACCAAGGTTGGAGGACAAATCCTGTCTTGTGTGTGAAACTCGATGGCCTTTCTTTCTCCTTCCTTAAAGCCCTAAACACAAAATATTTTACAGAACATAGAGATTAAAAGATATCTTGAAGCTTAATGAAGCTTCATTATTTTTATTGTATTTTTTACTTATATAGTATTACGTATGCTGCCACAGTGAATCGAAGGAAGAAGAAAGGCTAGAGCACAAGCCACACACCCAAACAACTGGCTGTGCCACAGGTTCATGGTTCATGGTTGAAGCACAGATTCAAAGGTTTACATCCACACCCAAGAAAAGCAAGCTGCCTTTAATTAGTATCTAACACAGCTTTGCAACGGATAATGAAGAAGATTTATGTTGTGATGGGAAGCTCTGAGAAGAGGCAGCAGTGAACTGTGTCTTGTGGTATTTAATTTTCTTTTTATAGTTTTTTTGATGATTTTTGTAGCTATAGAATCATGTTTTAGCATTCTCTAAAGGATGCTGGGAACTTCCATTGTACCTTTAATGACTCAGACTTGGTACAGTCAAGTACCTTTAAAAAAAAAACATTATTAAGAGACATAACTGGAAGGATTCAGTGCTGAATCGTTCATAATAGATGTCCCAGAAATGCATCCTTGCATGCTCCTGCCAGACTGCGCATGTGTTAATAACATTTTGGATACATATCCTGTACTAGGATGACCATATTGCCATTTTATTCAGGGATCCCTATTAAAATGCATGCTTCAGGGCTGCAATTTTACTGCCTACAGCCCTGGAGTTTACATTGTTCATAAGCATCCTTGAATAAAACAACAATATGGTACCCTACCCAATATTGCGCCATCTGCCACCTTCACAGAAGTCAGTACTGAAATCCTTAGAGGTAGAAACTAAAAGGCAAGAAATATGTCTAGTATTACTATTTAATTCACACACGTAATATGGACGTTTAGCGACAAAAAAGGGGGGTGGGTGCTACAATGCCCGAGAACAAACAGTACTGCCTGTAGGATAATACCTACTCGGGAGAGCAACTCCATTTTTTGCCTGCTTACACCATTGCAGAGGAACCACTCCATTAGCATATCAGACTGATCCCACCCATAAGGGCAGTCCAGACCCGAAATGCATGGCTAGTACCCTCTACACGAGGAACACAGCAAACCACAGACATACGTTTCGGCCTACAATGGCCTCGTCAGTGTGGTATGGCTGATGATCCTCTAGGTGCAAGCAGGCCAGGGACCCACGGCCGTAGGCATACCCTGATAATTATGGCGACAAAAAAGGGGGGTGGGTGCTACAATGCCCGAGAACAAACAGTACTGCAATAGTATGTACTGTAGGATAATACCTACTCGGGAGAGCAACTCCATTTTTTGCCTGCTTACACCATTGCAGAGGAACCACTCCATTAGCATATCAGACTGATCCCACCCATAAGGGCAGTCCAGACCCGAAATGCATGGCTAGTACCCTCTACACGAGGAACACAGCAAACCACAGACATACGTTTTGGTCTACAATGGCCTCGTTAGTGTGGTATGGCTGATGATCCTCTAGGTGCAAGCAGGCCAGGGACCCACGGCCGTAGGCATACCCTGATACTTATGGCGACAAAAAAGGGGGGTGGGTGCTACAATGCCCGAGAACAAACAGTACTGCAATAGTCTGTCCTGTAGGATAATACCTACTCGACGTTTACTCTGCATTGAACAGTTTCATAGTTTATATTAATAATGGTGACACTTTTTACAACGATACCGACTGTGCATTTATTTATTTACTGGATAGTGAGTTGCAGTGAACAGGCAAGGTAATAGCAAAAATCAGAGCAGCCTGAATGAGCTATTATGGCCTGATTTTTGCAAAGTGGTTGTCACTTCACCCTCTCTTGGGTCCTAACTGATAGGGTTGCCACCTTTTCTCCAGACAAAATACTGGCCATGCCACTGCCTCCATAGACTCCATAGACATAGGTAAAATACCGGCCAGGTGGCAACCCTACTAACTGATCATCTGTAGATAACCAGGTCGTGGAGTGACTGTCTTTCGCCTGCAGTAAGTGTGCTTTTGGTAATCTAATTACAGGAACCACATGACCTAAACATTATTTAAACTGTGTGTTGAGAATAAAAAAATGAACTGTACATTGTGTTTACAGTAGACTTACATGCAAATGCATAAACTAAGAGAAAAATGTGTTTTACATGTCGCCTGTTTATTACATCACCTTATACAAATAAGGTGGACACAATGAAGTGGATAGAGTGCCTGCACACTCATTGGCTCGGCTGTTCAACTGGCCCCTCCTCATGGGGATCCATTCCATGACATGTGACTGAGCATGCGCACCATCCACTTCCTTGTGGACAGTGCTGCAGAAGGGCTGGAACGAGATAGTATAAATCGGGCTGGCCGTACCATGGCTTGCAGGAATATAGTGGTAATAACTATAACTAATATATTTCATGCCACCTCACTCAAACCTCCAAAATCAGACAGACCTGTGAGTGGTAAGTGCGATGCATCCTTGCAGGAACCACCCAAACAGCGATTCCTGGCTATGTGCATCAGCACTGCAGATGCTGCAGAGACCTATATATATCATTTGTGTAACAAAATGTGCTATATTGCTCCTCTCAAACATCTGAGGTCTATATGCGAGTCAAATGTGAAGCAAGTTTAGCCACCCCTGATATACACTTAAACATACAGCTAAAAAAAAAAAAAATACACTGAGCAGCCATAACATTATGACCACCTGCTTAATATTGTAGGTCCTCTTTTGCCACCAAAACAGCCCAGACCCATCGAGGCATGGTCTCATCTAGACCTCTGAAGGTGTGTTATGGTATCTGGGACCAAGACCACGTTATCAGCAGATCTTTTAAGTCCTGTAAGCTGCGAGGTAGGGCCTCTGTGGATTGGACTTGTTTGTCCATCACATTCACAGATGCTGATTAAACTGAAGTCTGGGAAATTTGGAGGCCAAGCCAACACCATGAACTCGTTGTGTTCCCTTAACCATTTTTGCTTTGTGGTAGGGCTAGGTTTGCCACCTTTTTGTCAGAAAAATACCAGCCTTCCTACAGCCTCCATAGACTTAGCATTGACTTCAAGCCAATATTTACCAGCCAGGTGGCAACCTTAGGTAAGGTGCATTATCCTGCTGAATGAGGTAAGCGCCATCAGGGAATACAGCTTCTATGAACATGTCTGCAATAATGCTTAGGTAGGTAGGTACATGTCAAAATAAAATCCACATGAATGGCAGGACTCAAGATTTTCCAGCAGAACGTGGCCAAAGCATCACACTGCTGCCGGCTTGACACCTGTGGTCATGGATAATCAGTGTATATGCTAACCAGTTTTTCTTAAAACAATTTAATTAAGCATGGGACATTGTATATACCAAAATGTATGTTTTAAATTTCTCATGCACTTCCTTTATCTCTGTATTAGTGTTTTAGTTAGAAACAATGTGAAGAGAGTCTTAATCCCACCCTCATGCTGCTATCATGATTGTTGGTGTTTTAGAAAGCATACACAAACATCAATATGCACTAACCTGTTTTCTCAGTCTGTAATGGATACAGCATGTAGAACTGCCACAAGAGCTCAATGCTGATCACACAAAATCCCTTTAATATTGTATTATGTAAACAGATATGTTAGCCATGGAAATACAGGGAAGAAGTTAAAAATTATACAATTTCTAGGCTAACGATTATGCAATCAAACTCTGTTAGCTTTCAAATGGTCTCATTTTAACTCTATTTTCTCCATCCCTTGTAATGCATTATTTAAAATGAACAAAACATAGTTTTTTTTAATACAATTTGATCAGGAAGATGGTGATTAAAGTGCAAACAGTTTTTGCTAAGATCACATCCATGTTCAGTGCTTTCATAGTGACCTTTTTTTTCTGCATATTTTTAAGACTATTTAAAAAAAAAAAAAAAAAAAAAAAAATATATATATATATATATATATATATATATATATATATACTTATAATCCCTGTATTATTGGAGGAAAAATCAACAAGCCAGGGCTGTTCGTAACAACAGGGTGGTTTATAGTACAGCGTTATTCTGAGCAAAGTTATAAATGTGGAGCAATCACAGATTTACTTATAAAAAGGTTATTTTAAATGGGGGAATACCTACTTTCATCTTTAAACAGCCTGGCCAAAAAATACGAGGTTAACTTTAATATCAAGGAAATTATAAAGCTAGGCTAATTTGGACCAGAAAATATAAAAATGCTACATACTTAGTGCTCCTGGTGTATTTCAATATTTTGGACAATAAACCTATATTTATAGTGTGAGATAGATGGTAGTGTGGTCAGGGCTCAGGATGTGTCTAGTAAATTACCACCGTTATAAATAGCTCATTGATAGAGGAGTCAATTGCAGAACCTTGAGGTCACCTTCAATTCTCCATCAGACAAGATGTTGTGACAAGGCATGTTGCATCTCCCCCCCACATGCAAGGGCTAAAGCATGTCCTTGAGGGCAGCTAAAAAATCATTTCTTTAACTAGCTGCTTCCTGGATTATCACAGCATGCAGCTGGTAGTAGATCAGATTTAAACAAACACAGTAATATGTAATTTCAGTATGGTCCAGATCGGTCAAGCCTGTGATCTTCAGATGCAGTCCTCTTTTATAGGCTCATTCTATATTATTTATGCATTTGCTCATGTTTATCAAACTAGGCAACACTTTGAGCTCATTATTTAAGGGTTACACTTACATTTATTGCTTTGTAATTCTGCATATTACATTTAGAAAGGGAAGGTCAGCCTAAAAATATACAGTGAATGTAGCGATAAGATGAAAAATGATCGATACATTGTGTTAGCAGAATTGCAAGCAAATGTCTAAATGGAGAAAGGTTTTAAACGTGTCTATGACATCACCTATGACTTAACATGCAAATGAACTAATGGTCAGTGGGAAATGTCATAAGCGGGAGATTCGACAGACCTATTTCTCCCTTTATCTTATGCATTTTCATGCCATTTTGCCATCACAATGTATAGCTCATTTTTCATTCTCTACAGTCACAGTATAAACAATGTTCTGGTCGACAGAATCCCTTTGTCTTTTTCGATTATTATGAAATGTACTCGGGCAGCAAACTATGAGCCTGCAGACGGAGTTGCTAAAAAAAATCTCTAAGTTAAAACAACTTGTGATACGTTGCCATTAAACATGCTGAATACATATACATAGGACATTGGTACTTTAGATTTACTACAAGTTATAAAATGGTCAAACCGTTGTACATTTACATTTGAAAGGTGAAATTATAATCTGGGACATAGGAACAGTTATCTTAAATGGGGTCACGATGGTTGAATGCAGTTAGAACATTTCTTACATTTTTATTAATATCTTCACCAATATTTAAATATCAATTGCTATAGGTGCAGCGGATACCAGAAATATATTGCCAAAACAGAGGTAAAATGGAAAACTATATAATAATTGGAGTACTTCTTAGTGACTAAGGATCAATAGCACAGCTAGAAGCAAATGACCAAAATGTCCTCCATTATTTTAAGTGGTTCCTAGTATGTGGTGGTAGAGGAGGTATGGGATTAGACTCATACAAGGACTTTCGCTTAGCATTTCTTAATGCGGTATATGCAGCATTGCCTTCTATGAGTGTGCATGATGAAAGAGCTGGCACACAGTGGCTCCAGTGCAAAGTTAGACAATTCCTAGTGGAGTCAACAAGGGGGTGGAGAATCTCTTCACCTGAATAGACCAACATTTGAAATGTAAATTCCCAAGAGGCAGTAGCAAGTCTATGGCAACAGCAGCAGAAGGCGATCTAATATCTAACCATTTGAAGACAGTCTGAAACATGCATGAGAGTTTTCCGTTTTGGATTCTATATTTCAGTAAAGTGGGTAATGCATACTATCAATTTAGCATGCGCTTGTCTACCTGCTTCAAATTTAATCAGGTTAGCTAGAAAGCAATAGCTGTAAAGGACAGTAGACAAAGAATAGGTAAAATAGGAATAACAAAACAGTGTTTTAGTATGTGTTTGTATAGGTTTCATTTTATACATTAGGATTTAGTTTGGAATGTTAATATTTTGTGCCACATAAGTAATGGCATACAAGAAAAGAAAAATAATTGTAAATATATTTATGGTCGGCTCTTCCTCAGCAATGGAATATACATCATGTTTACAAAAATGTAAATATTTTACCTGTCCCACTACATGAACGCTGTCCCTTTAAAATATAGGCATCACTTAAACATAATTTTTGTATTCTCTACATTCACAGAAAAACAATGTATACAATGTGTTATCAAAATCAAACAAATGCCTAAATTAGAACAAGTGTGTTCTAAAAAGGTCTGATGTGTTAAGTTTAGGACCGTACCTATGACTTAATATGCAAATTAAGTATCTCATTTGAAAAGAAGTTCATTTGAATATGAAGCCACAGGTTCCGGCACTGAACAGGAATAAGGTGGGAGATCACATCCATCATTTTTTCATAAATTTAGGATTAGAGGTAATTGCCTTATTTTACCTCGGCATAAAGGCTTTCTTTTGACACATTACAAAACTGCATGTTGGCAGAAGCAAACTAAGCCCAGTTTATATATATATATATAACATATATATAAAATATATATATACACACACACACACACACACACACACACACACAGGTGTGGAGGTTGAATTCAACTGCTCTAAAGCAGTACTAAAGTGAGCACATGTATTGTATTGCTGTTTTGTACAATTAAATATTACACCATTTGTACTGGAGACAGGCACACGCCAATTCCTTGTGAATGAGCCCTTTAAAAACCAAAAGGGCACAGCTGCCCCTCTGTTCGTCTAGCACAGCGATTCTCAAACCTGTCCTCAGGACTGCCCCCCCCCCCCCCCCCCCTCGTGCAGCATTTAGGGATTACCCAGTTGTGTTTAAATAAGAATATGTAGAACACCTTCTGTGGCTGCTTAATGGTTAGGGAACCACAGGAACTCCACTGACTAAATCATCAAGTAACAATCATCAGGTACCAAAACTAAAATGTCTGTGCTTGTGTAAAGATGGCTACTATCTGCTGTGTCTACCACTGTATGCAAGGTTTAATTAACACAGACAAACATTTAAAAAAAAAAAAAAAGAATAGGCAAAATTGATACATGCAAACACATCCTGGTCATTTTTAATGAAAACTTTTAATTCATTTTAATATTTACAACAATGATGCCATAATAGTAAAACAAGTTAATAAATGTTGGTTTCGTAAATTGCACAATAAATATATAGAAATATACATGGATTGGATCATCTTTATAAAGATTACACACTACTTCAAATACTTCATCAGCTGTCTAAGTTGCTCACAGCTGGATACAATGTCAGGTACTGACAGGAGTGTCTGAAATGGAGGAGAAAGAAATAACATTAACCTTTAAAAAGAGCTATAACCAAGTAACACAGTAACAGCAGTGTACATGTCATGATAGCTTTCAGTTTGGTAATGCAATGTAAATATATAGATCTTCCTTTATCTCAAGGTGAAGTAAGATCTGACCCAATATTCTAAACATCGTTACCTCTTGACAGAGCTTTTACGGAGCAAAATCGGGCCCAATAACTGTTCTTTATTTGTATTATTTCATTAAAAGCATTTCGATTTAGAAATGCCCATACTTGATGCAATCTTTAAATTAAAGACTGAACTTTTTTTTTTGCGAACAATTGTTCTTTATGCAAAAAAGAAAAAAAAAAAAAAGGTAAAAAAATGAAATGCAATTAAAATACATGTTGCCGATGGAAAACGGCTTGGACTTTCCCCACTTCGAAACAGTCATAAAAATATAAAATAAAAATATTGTTACAGGACTAAAATAAAAAAATGTTCTGGAAATTACAGCACAGCAGTGGTCAAAGTCCCTGAACATATAAACTTGCCTACATGTTTGGTCTTTATTACAGTTCAACAATTCTAACAAAAAGAACCCCAAAAAAACGACATGAGTTTACTAATAACAGTTCTGCAACTTCCACTTTCCTTGACTTCAGTCTGGTTAATAGCAAGAACACTAGCAATTTAGCAAGTCTGAATGAGTGCAATGGCTGCTTAAAGGACAATTAAACTTTAACCCTTGCATCTCACAACAGGTCTGGAGGCTGGCGCATGCAGACAGTGTAAGTGCGCGCACAGCCAATCAAAGCAGGGTCTTGCGGCTCCACTCATTTGACTGGGTGGGAATGTAGCCAGGGTTACCTATTTAGGTCCCCTCTGCTGATCCAATGCAAAGACAAGGGTCTCTCTGCGCTAGCATAGAGAGCCAGTAACCAGACATGGCATCCTACTTCCCATGGAAACATGGCAGCTGCCAGTCAGAGGCTCAACTAGCATGTACTAATCAAACGTGCACCCCAGTTTATCCTCAGACTAGGGACAACTCACTTTTCACTTGTGTTCTGTAAAGTTTAGTTGTCCTTTAAGGTACATAAAAAATAAAATATTTCTTGCCATAATTTGATAAAATAAAATACAGAACCATCGGGTAAACAGATGCACTGTAGAGACCGTGATTGCATCTCACCTCTCTTATCTTTTCTAGAATGTCATCCAGCTTCTTCACCTCCTTTTCTGACCTGCAGAGATTTCCTTCCAAGATATCCCTCTGTGATGAGGAAAGCATTGTGAATTTCACAAGACAAAAAATAGAGCTTTAACATGAGACATAAATATTAAAATAGGTCTGTGCTTTTACACACGCAACAGGCTATTACTTTAATGGACATTATTGCAGTAACAGCCTGGATAGGTTTCAAAAGTGAATGTTAAGAGGGACTGTGTGTACAATGTACAGAATATTTTTTTCTATTCTCTACAGTCACTGTAGAACTAACTTAATATAATTTATATTGGCAGATTTGACCCTTTAACAAGCACGGTACAAAGCTTTGACAATGGAGTGTTGACTTGGGAGTAGGTAATACCCTATTTGCAAGAATATAAAACAAGTCCCCCCTGCCCCCCCCCCAGGCTTTGCATAAATATAAAAAAGACGACCCTATAGAGGGGAGAGGCTGTATGTTACAAGCAAATATTCCTTCATATGTAAATGGTTTTTTATATTTAAGAAAAAAAAAATTACATTTAAAAAGTCCCCTGTGTCGGTAGTACAGTGTGTGTGTATATATATATATATATATATATATATATATATATATATATATATATATATATATATATATATATATAATCTCTTATTAATCACCCACACACTAATCTTTTAGGTTTAAAAAAATTCAAAAACTTTAAAATTTTAGAATTTTATGTTGATCCATTGTATCAACCAAAGAAATGAGCAGATCATGGGAAGTGGGCTTGTATCCTGCTATTATATAATGATTTAGACTGGAATGGGAACCAGACTATTATAAAACATAACCTTTAGTAGGATATGTTAAGATATAGCAGCATAATATACGGTGAATAAATGGAAGTTTGGGAAACAGAAATGTATATTATTGCATGTCAGTTTTTTCAGTACTGTACATGAATGACTGAATGCCAGGGATTTTTTGAGTGGTTCGCATTCTGTCCAACGAGTCCATAGGATCTTTTACACTACATTTGTTTTACAGTGTTCACCCATCACATTGACAGGAACATATGGCTGTGTACATTGAAATCTGGACAGCATTGTTATTATCAAATGCCTTCAGGCACTAGGTGTTTAACACATGGGCATCCAACAGGCAGCCTGCCGGACATAGAGATTGGCAGTAGTAACTGCACAGACATAGATATGCCATACTGTAGAGCACCGCACAAGGTGTGAAGGCTTCACCCACTTATGCTCTGTAACTGTCAGAGCAGTGGGTGTTAGGTGACATCCGGGAGCTCAGATAAAGATGGATGTCTTTCATTTATTGGAGATATGTAGCACACATAATGGAGACCCATGGCGCTCTCTGTCAAGGAAAGATAAGCCAGCAGGGAGTGGGGGACACCTAGTATAACTTATTAGGTTGTTTAAAGTGAGTGTTTTACGACTGACACACACGTGAGCTTTATTGCTGTGGAGATTCCAGATGGAGACAAGATCAATACTTTGGTAGGTTTTCAAATCCTTGGGAACTTTAAAATGTTTTGACAGGACATACAGGTGTACTTACATGTCTCATTGCTCTGTGTACCATTTCGGACTTAGAATTTTCTGTGTCAATGAGCATTAACCTCAGCTTGGTCAACTGGAGGAAAGAATATGAAAGTCATTTTAATCACTCACACATGGAATAAAACAGTCTGAATCCTAGCATGCAAATAATGTCATCAGCTGGAGATTAAAGGGAGAGATAAGGTCTGCAGGTCTTTAACATAAAGAGGGATTTAGATGAGTTAGGAGTTTGTGAGGACCACTTATTGAACCATACTGGGTGATATGCTCTCTACAAAGAAGTCAATGTTTAGGCAAACTTCTGGAGTCCAAGTAATTAACAGGCGCAGACCAGTGTTTCCATGGCAACAATGCAATAGATTTTTGCCCTAGAACGGTTCCTCATAAATAAGCCACATGTTCATGGACTACAGGATACAAATCAATCAATCGCTCGCTGTCCAGGAAAGGAAATGTTCTGCAACTCTGCTAGAGCAGGGATTACTAAATGTTGTTAAATACATGTCACTGTGTGCTCCTGTATACTGAACCATCAAGACTCATACAAATGGAAATGGAGATTCCCTGCAGGACTGGGAAAGTGGTAAAGAAAGTCTAGCGCATAAAAGACTTGTTGTAGCTATAAATGAGATATAAGGCGCTTTAAAATGGCAATTCACATGGTTATTTAGTCCTGAATAAACTACAAGTCCCATAAGTGGATCTCCGTCCACTAAGGCTGAGAGTTATGGTTCATACACTACTAGAGAGCTTCAAGTGGCTTACTACAGGTCTTTAAACCTATAATGGGAGTACAAGGATCTCACGCTATGCAGGGAAATCTCCGCTATATAAAAAGTGACAGACACAGGTCAGACCACTGGAGTTTGTTGTATTTTGGCAGTGCTGACTCGCCTCCTTGTGCAGAAGTAGTTTCTCCTGAATCCAGTCTCTGGCTGCATCAGCTTGATTCTTTACCAGCTCATCCTTAAGGAGGCTGACTTCATTTTCACTCAACTGCAGGGACCGCTTTAACTTGGAATTTTCCTCAGCAATTTCCTAAAATACAATTAGTTTAAGTCGACTTCACATAAATTTAAAAAAAAAAAAAAAGAAAAAAAAAAAGGAAAATTTACAAAGCAAGCTTTATGTTTCTGAACTAAAAGAAATTGAAACCATATCCATGGTAGTGAATATATAGTTTCATAGTCAAAAAAAAAAGAAAAAGAGGGCTGCTCGCAAACCGCATTAATGCATAGAAAAGAACGCTTATAAACAGCCTATCCTAACTAGGATCCCATTCATAACTATAGTCTGGTTCTTCAGTGCGTTAGCAGTTTAAGAAATTGTGTTCAGGCATTAAAGGAATAGACATAACATGTACCTGAGGAAATCATTTGTTTGTGAATTAAGTGTAATTTTCCTCTGGACACAGAGTAGCAGTGGATACCGCGATATCCACACAGATTGCTTACCACCAAGCAGTGCAGACTGCACTTCTTATAGCATTTATTTAGGCCTAGATCCTTCAAAATAGGCTTGTAACGAAGCACTTATTAAAGCACATATTTTATGCTATGTCCTCTTAATGTCGCAATATGTGCTGCAGGTTCTTTAAAAGCAATGGTTTTAAAAGCCCACTTGCCGAGTTACCCGTGAAGCCCATGGCTGGAGTAATTAACTATGGTTTATGCTCCCCCCCCCCCCACCCCCAAAGCCAAAGGAGCCTGAATTTTTATGGACAGTGAAGAATTACCCAAGGCTGGTAATGTGCAAATCCTTATAAAACAACATGATGCTCCTGCAAAGTAGTGTCAGAGTTCAGCATAGCACAATACATGATTAATGGAAGACATAAGTCCTTTTAAAACGTTGCAAAATTTGTCTGAGAAACAGACATTAAAAAGCATGTCTCAGACCTAGGATGTAGGTAAAAGTTAAATGCAATTCAAGTTGCCAATACCATTGGTAGCTATTGTAAATGGCCAAGTATGAAAACGGATATATATATATTTTATATACATACATACACTAAACACAGCGTTTTAATGTGCCATTACACTTGACACGGGAGAGTTTCCCGTATTTGCTCGATTATAAGACAACCCTGATTATAAGAGGACCCCCCAAACTTTGGATATTCCGTTAGGAAAAAAACTAAAAGCCTGAATATAAGACTACCCTATAGGAAAAAAGTTCAACTTGTATATATTCACACGTAAATTGCTTTTTTAATTAAAAAATATAAAAAAATGCATTTCTTGTTTTTATTTCTTTTTATGTGCCAATGCTGCCTCTCTCTTTCCCTTGCCCCCATTTTTGCCCCCATAATAGACGGAAATGTCGGGCAGCATGGAGGATGTCTGCACGATCCCCCGGCTGCCCGATTCTCCCTGGTGGCTAGTGGGGCAGCAGAGGATGTCTGCGCGATGAGCGCAGACATCCCCTGCTGTTAGAGAGGGGGATCCAGGTCCCCTACAGCTCTGCTGGGGACCTGGATCCATGTCTTATAATCTGACCTCAATTTGAGGTCAGATTATAAGAAGACCTCGATTATAAGACTTTTTCAGATTTTTTTTTCTGAAAAAAACCTCGTCTTATAATCGAGCAAATACGGTACTTTCTGAAACAGGTGCCAGAAACCGAAGGGCCTCTCATCTCTCCCATGGGAGATTTAGGATTCGGCCCCTGGTACCCAACACCAAGGCAGGTGAATTTACTACTCTATCCACCGTGCAGGAAGCATCCAGAGCGTGGCCCAGGTAAGTAAGAATAAACAATAGAAAAAAAACCCTGACTAAAACAGAGTCCTCCCTAGGTAAGGCATCAAAGAACTGAAGGTCATCATCCGGGGAGGAGTTTTAAACCCTTTCAGAGTTCTGTCCTATGTCAGGAGGAGGAGTCTGTGTGTCACCAGGGAGGGCAGGGAAAATAAAATTGCTTAAAAATCACAATACAGTGCAGGTTTGACCTTATATAGAAACACCAAGTTTTACTTGGACCTCGATATATTTGCCAAATTCTATTTCAATATACAAGCCTTACCTCACTTTCCTTTTCCTTACAGATTTGTCGCAGTATTTTCTGCTCTTGTTGCTGAATTATTTCCCCCAGTTGGTGGATACACTGCAAGTAGAGGAGAGTCTTCGGTTATTAAAGAGGGCATTTCTAACATCTTTACAGATTATATCCACTATTGGAATACCAAGTTACCTGTTGCTTGCCGTTTAAGATCTCATCCAAGCTCTTATTTTTCCTTTTCAATGTTTCAATATTTTCCGTAATGTCTTGGATGTCTGACTTGTGCTGGGATTGTGTACTCTGCAACTGCTCCTCAAGAGAGAAACTGACGGAATAAAATTTAGATTTAACTAAATGCTTTGCAAAACTAAAAATCTTTCCAACTGTTTTTTTGGGGGACCTAAACCAGGATTTCATGTATAAAAAACAAACAAAAAAAACCCCCACAAAAACAAAAAACACTTCTTAACTTATTCCCACAATTTATTCATCAATGGATCCCCCCCCCCATTCTTTATATGTCTCTGTTACTTCAGGCTTTTAACAAAAGTAAAACAAAAATAACCACCACACAAAACACAGTATAGTTTTCTTTATGACCATCACCCAATATTCTGTTATCCAGAGGGTTAAATAAACTTACATTTCCCTGTTCAGATCTTTAATGATTTTCTCCTTGGTTTCAATAACCTTTGATGAAGAAGCCGCAAAGTCTAACACATACTCATTCAGTTCACGCAGTAAGTCTGGCAAGTGTTCCTCTGGGTCGTCTGACAGAAAAGACACATTTGGTTAAGCGTTTTTGCAAACTATGTATTGTGCATGGTACATTTTGGAAAGAGCATCGTTCCAGACATCAAAAAGTACGCAGCGAGAAGGTGGTCAGGTATAACATTACCGAGCACAATGGCTTTTTACACCTACTGAAGAAATGTGTGTTGCAGCAAGTGATTTCTAATACATTGTCTAAGGATAAACTATTCTACACCATCCACAGTGAGATCTGACTAGAAGAGGAGGGGACACTTTTAGAGCATTTGCTCTGGTGAACAAAAGAAAAAAAAAAAACACGTCTTATATTACAGAAAATACAGTATATTTGTTAGCAATATTGTGTAAAACTTAATTACGTAAACATTTTTCAGGTGATTTTTCCTTGATCATTTCATGATTTTAGAAAGTTAACATAATCTTACATAATCTTGTGTGCTCCAACACACAACCATCCATATTGTACCTTTACCATATGCCTATTACTAAAGTTTTTTTTGCACCAAAAAAAAAAAAAAAAATCTAGAATACTACATACCAGCAGTTTGTGAGGTTACTGGTTGCACAATGGTAAAAGCACTGGTTTCACTACAAATGCTTGTAGTATTACTCTTTTTAGAATCTGGAAGAAAAAATATATATATGTTTATACATATAAAAACACACCCCAATATACTTTAAAAGCATCAATGATTTCCAATATTATCCCTTTGCCGGCTGCCAACATCATGGTTTCCGGTTACAGATCTCTTTTCATACCTGTTGTGTGTCCTTCCAGCTGAGCTTGCAAGACACAACCAACTAAGGAGTTGGAGGCGATTAACAGGCTCCTAGCAGGTGTCTGCGGTGTACAGGATGTATCTGGCAACTAAGAATAAAAACAAAAACAGTAAGTGCCAAGGTCACAATTAACTAGCCTGTAATTCATTTGTATGGCCATGACTTTTTTAAAATTTATTTTTAAATGTAGCCCAGGGCTCGAGAAGTTATCGTAGATTTTAGGCCTAGTTATTTCTAAGATCCAAGTAAATAGTAATTCCATATACAGAAAAGAAAAGAAAAATCCCACAAAATTAGAAACCCTGGCACCACTGTAGTGAGCAATGGGTTAAAACGACTCCCACATGATTTCCCTGGCATTTGTTAGCCCCACCGTGGAATGTTAATTGCCTTTAGTGGCAGAACAAACTGTCTCAGTCTGCAGTACAACAACATTCATTATCTATCTCAACGATATTACTATCTGCCATTTAGTAGTCTAAGAGCCTCTGCAGCAACCCCCAACTCAAAATAAAAGCAATTCACCATCTCTAGCAGAACGAACTCATTTTTTTTTTTTTTTTTTTTTTTACAAATACAATAAGGACAACAACATTGAGCCAAGTGAGAAACACAGAGGGGATAACCCATCTCTATCAGAGAGAAATATTGAGTCTTCCAAACAGCCGGTCAAAGCCAAAAGTAGTAACCTATATTTCATGATTGGGAACTGGACTTATTCTGCCCCCTGAATGTCAGTTTACTTGCCCACAGTTAGCTCATGAGCATTCAAATAATCAATCCTCATGTACCTGGCACATACTCCACTTTTAAAATTTTTATGATTTCTTTTATAGTTGGAACAGATATTACAAACATATAAACATAGTTTTACAGAAACAAAAAAACAAGTACATACATTTCTTCATCAACATAATCAATTCATTATTGTTATCTTACAGATAAAATTCAAGCCGGGCATATCTGTGATTATCTTTTTGGCGTACCTACCTACCTTTTTTTTTTTTTATCATGAAACTTTTTGCAGAGTTTAAAGTTTCCTAATTTACAAATATTAAGTCCCCCCTCAAATTTACAGTTATGCAAGTGCAATCGCGGTCAGGGCCTTGTCATATAGATTATATATTTTGTTATTTATGGGGGAGTAATATACTGTTGTGTCCCTTTCCATCCGTAGTTGGTGCATACTCCACTTCTTACCGATGCTCCCCATCTATAGTTATATAGCTGTTCAATCTATTCCCTATACGTTCATAAAAAGTTTTTGATCTTCATTACAAGACATCAGTTCGTCACCAATGAACCCATCTCCCACATGTGAAATACTCCAACAGTATCAAGTGATACATTTCCTTCCAAAAAGCCACATTACCAATGTTTAGCAAGAAACAAAAAAATCCCAACCCCTTATTATGGCACAAGGCAGATTTGGTATTCAGATTAGAACTACCATCTTTTCCTTAATTCCATTGATTATTAAATAGTTGTTAGAACAACGATTTACCATATCTAAATATAGACTGTATGGTACACGTCACATCCGGTCGGGGTGATTTTTTTTTCTTCTTTCCGGCGGCCGAATCCAGCAGGTGCGGGCAGCACGGGAGTCACCCACGTTGCAGGTGTCACCCGGTGCGGTCCGCACCCCCCCCCCCTCGGGACGCCACTGATGCTAGGCCTTAGGTTTCCGACTGTAGCACTCCAGCTAACAAATTAAATTAGAAATTTACGAATCACAAATAATTATGGTAGCTCTTAGTTCAGAAACTGCTAGATAGCCACAGTTGTACACCTGGTGCTGTGGCATAGAAGATTACATTTATTCTGTTGCAAAGAGATGTTAAACTGCAATCTGTGATACACCCAAGCAACTTGGCACTCCCATAATGCATCACTTGGAGGGATCAGAGTGGGAGAGCCCATGAACTACTTTACTCTGCATGGTAGAGCATCGAGCTAACATGGTGTCTTGTTGGAACAGCATAGACTCAAGTTCAGCTAAGGCATGTCTCCCGCACATACACCAATTGCACATACCTTTCCCTGCAATCCATCTTGCATACGTGCCGTTAGCGTCTGCAGGTTCTCCTTGATAGTGGAGACCTCAAGCGAGGACTCTGAGAGATCCTTGCACATTTGTAATAGCATATCCTGCGCTTCACGCCTTGTGGAATTCAGCTCTTCTTGAGTTTCATTCAATACTTTCCTGGCAATACAAAAAGGAATGGCTTTACATAATCCGTTTCCTTCATCACCCTAGTTTTCCCAGATATTTTGGATAGATAAGTCCTTGTGTGTTACAGATATCAATATATGCATAGTTAGATTATAAATGAAAGTCTCTGGAGGGGCAGCATCCTATTCAATAGATTGGAGCTGAAACTCACTCTGAAGAAACTATCATTAATACTTTACTTTTCTTTGCATATTTAAAAAAAACTGGGCATAACTCACAAGACTAATGGGAAATCTTCCAGTCTATACTGAAGCAACCCACCAGAATTGTCAAACTACAGCACCAATACTACACTGTGCAATACAAATACATAAAGCCAGATATATCATGAGCTCTCCTAGTCCCCGAACACTCAAACTTTTCAAAATGGTTTAATGGTTTGAAATTTATTAAAAAAACAAAGTATATTTGGATGATGGTTACAGCAAAAGCCTAGAACACACATTTGCCGACTAGAATAAAAAATGAAGTTTGACTTAGAAAATAAAACACTCAATATAGATCATATAAAAAATGTGATAAAAAAAAAAAAGAATATTCTTACTTTAGGCCATTGATCTGATCCCTCTGAGTCTCACATTGCAGGTTTCGTTCTCGTAAAGCAAATAGATTGGCCTTCAACTGTGTTTCAGTCTCTAATGTTTGCTCGCGACACACACCGTTTTCTTGCTCAAGAAACTGAGTGAATAAAATTTAAGATAGGATTAAAAATCAACACTGTGGCTTCCAGAAAATTATACATAAAGACCAATTAAAAAATATCTACACCAAAGTCGACTAGTAAAACTACGTAATATTTACAGTAAAAATGTACTTTTGCAATATTGATACTCCTCTTCAATTTATGCTGAATTTATGTTCCAGACTTTTTCAGAGCATATGGAGGTAAGTGGGGACACCCTTTCATGGATTTAAGGTGGTTAGTGACCTCATTATGGCACAGAAATGAATGGAGAGAAACCGGCATGTTTTTGTACATTTAATTAGTCCAAGGCACAGATTCTAGACACATATTTAGCAGTATATTTTATATGCATGTTAAGGTTTCTATCCTGAAGCACTAGTCACTAAGTTGTACAAAACAAATCTTGCAGGCTTTAAACACGGATATAGTGATGGGCTCCGTGTATAACCAGTAACTATACAACCTTATCCAGTTATCAAAAAAAAATAAAAAAAAAATAAAAAAAAAACAAAAAAAAAAAAACATATATAGCATAATACTATTTGTTGAATGGAAAACTTAGCCCCCTATAAGTATTACACTCTCAAAATGCAGCAAAAATACCTTGCAATCCTATAAAATCTCATGGTCTCAAGAAACCAAGAACCAGCAACTTATTTTTATCCATTCCTTAAATCTTTAGATTACCTGCTACATCAAGACCAAAGATATATTTTGCAAGCCTTTGACACAATTTGTGAGGGCTGTATAAATGATATGAATACGTACGTACTGGTTATACACAGAATGCACCATTTGATCACATTGGTTTTATGTTGTGCACTATTTTACACCTGTATAATTGCTGCTGGTGTGCAGTGTGGCACTGGATTACACCTGTATAATTGCTGCTGGTGTGCAGTGTGGCACTGGATTACACCTGTATAATTGCTGCTGGTGTGCAGTGTGGCACTGGATTACACCTGTATAATTGCTGCTGGTGTGCAGGGTGGCACTGGATTACACCTGTATAATTGCTGCTGGTGTGCAGGGTGGCACTGGATTACACCTGTATAATTGCTGCTGGTGTGCAGGGTGGCACTGGATTACACCTGTATAATTGCTGCTGGTGTGCAGGGTGGCACTGGATTACACCTGTATAATTGCTGCTGGTGTGCAGGGTGGCACTGGATTACACATAGTCTGTAATATTTGTTTTTTTAATCTTTTATAGATTGAATATTCTAGAACTGCTGTAACTGGTGAACTAACATTAGTGTAAACAGGTATGGTGATCACACCAATCTCGAATCTCTGGTTACTTACCTCAACGCTTTCATTGTACATTACAATTTGGGAAGCAGCCTGTCTCTTCATGTCTTGTAGCTGCATCAATAAAGTTGTGTTCTGCTGCACAGCCTGAGACAGGTCCAGCTCCAACCTGAATAACAGTAAAAACTTTATATAGCATTGGAATTATCAGAAAACAGGTTAATGCTTTAACCCCCTTAACGCATATGTATTAAATACAGGTCATGCAAAACATGGTCCTTGAGGACCATGTGGGATGTATGTACATCCAGTTTTTAAATATAGCATGCGCTCATGAGTGCAACCCTACAAGCTCCCAGTTAGGCTTAGAGGCTGCCTGGGGTTGATCATATACTTAAATTGGGCACACAACACAAGAAAAAAAAAAATCCGGCAATCACTTCCGTCGCTCTGTTACCGTTGCTTGACTGCAGTCAGCAACATAACCTATAAAAGTAAAAAAAAAAACAGGGAAAAGCTAACCCTAGATGTACTAACCCTATATCTAGGGTTAGGGATACAGAGGTGTTGGGGTAGAATTCGGGTTAGAGCAAAGGGTAGCTATAGGGTTAGGGTCAAAAAAGGTAACTGTAGAAGAAAATGGTTA
Source organism: Pelodytes ibericus (assembly GCA_036172795.1). Lineage (NCBI taxonomy): Eukaryota > Metazoa > Chordata > Amphibia > Anura > Pelodytidae > Pelodytes > Pelodytes ibericus. Next base: position 49,660,292 of record CM069857.1, on the reverse strand, counting down.
GGAAACAAAAACCCTCCATCAATTATTGCCCTATAACACACACAAAAAAAAAATTGGCATTTTTAAATGCAGGACATATATTATTAGGAATTATACAGGTTTGGAATTGAAGAATATATTTTATGATTTATTTTCTAGTAAATTATATAATATGATGAAAAATAATGGTAAAAAAAAAATAAAAAAAAAAAAAATCACAAAATGCTAAAATGTCTAGTGTGTACCAACACTTTTCTGTAGCAATCCAGAAAACTGATAAACTTCCTGCTTCTAGGAGACTGAATTACAATGCAACGGAGACTGCAGGTGCTAATAATGTGTTGATACTGCAGTCCTTCCTGAATGTTGGTTCAGTTTGGAAAAGGATTACAAGTCTGCAAAAGCAGACCCTGCGTGAACTACATTTTACAGACTCCTGAACTCTGAAGAGCAGATATCTGCACTGGTGAGATGTGCATTGAAAATGATACACCAAGAACTGCAAAATGCTTTTTTCTTGGTTTGGTTAATGCCAGTACAGGTCAGGTCTCTGCTGTGGAAAGAGACACTGGCCCCTTAAGAAAAACAAAAAGGACATAAAAATGTTGGACAGCATCACTAACAGATTAACATATATTTGGAAGTTTGAAACTACATGGAAAAGAAAAAAAACCTTGCTTGAAAATAAAATTGCAACAAGGAGAATCAAAAATTACCTGGGGACAACTTTATTAGATAATTCCTTGTTGAGAGTCTGAATTTCCACACCACTAAAAGACAAGATTGGTTCATATGAAAACTAACCAACTGATTTTTGCATTAACACAATCAGGTGCCAAAACTGGGGACAATATTTATCTTCAATGTACACTATATTTATACCGAGCAGTTGCCTCGTTGAGCTCTTTCTCTAGGAGTTTCAGAGATGAAGTTTTCGCGGACAGATCTTCCATCAGGTCACCACGGTCTTGTTTTAGCCGTTCTGTTTCAGATTCCAGGTTGCACAAATGTTCCATCAGTGATGTCAGCTCTGCGGAGTACAAAACACGATTTGCAAGAGGAGGGATTATACGCCCTACACAACCTGCAGTGCTCTGTCAGTTAGCTTAGTCCCTGACGCTGCTTCCAGTTACTCATGCGATTACCGCTGCAGCTTTCACGTGGGCCACACCTCGATGTCCCGTAGGCCGCATGTTGGATGCCCCTGATCTATGCATTTACTTGCAATTTTGCAAACAATGTAGAGATGTTTTTTTATTTTTCCATCAGCGCAATTATTGGGGCACACACACACACACACACACAAAAGTTACTTGTAAATGAAGTAACACAAATTTCCTCAGAGAGTCTTTAAAATAGAACTGAAAACAGGAAGCCCCCTCCCTGAAACAAACCTGAACTTAGATGATTGTTCTCACTCATTAGCTTATCATTCTGAGCATTCAGGCAATTAATCTGACTGCATAACTGTAAGGAAGAAGAGACATTATTAGCCAACATGGCAGACATGAACACCGCACTTTGAGATTTAGTCAATTCCCACCCACAGGTTTATTGGCCAGCTAAAATTGGCCGCCGACTGTAATACACCAACGTTTCTAAGAGCTGTCCAAATCAGGGGGAAAAAAGTGCGCATTAGAATTGAGGAAATACAGTAGTTAAATGGTACACTCTCACCCATCTGCAGTTTGCAAACCAGTCATGTCACTATTGCTTGTGGCAATACCACCGGTCATATTTACATTCTATTAGTCTAGGCCCTGGATCAGGTCTCTTAACTAGAGCAGAAAACAAAAATCACAGGCTCTGTAGGATTTGTGATAGAGAGGAACTAATTACCAGGTACGGGTGCACACCAGCTCTGTCAATCGTCAGGGCAATTGTAGTCATCCAAATAAATTCTTATGAAAAAAAAAAATTAGTAGAACGCGGAAAGTGTGTTCTCGTCTTCCCCATTTTTTTCTATAATAAATTTATTCACTTTGAAATTTGGAGTGCCACAAAGAAATTCATTTTTTGGAGGACTCTTAACTTGAGACCAAAAAAGTCACAAATGTGGAAAACAAACTTACAAAACAAAATTAAAAAAAAAAAAAAAAAAAAAAAAAGTTTTCGCTTTCAAATCTGGCCCAGATATAAATAAGCAAATTGCCTTGGTGCTAAAATTTGTCTACTTGCGCTAAAGTATATTGGGGTCAGTTACTTGTGATCCTTTGTAGCAAAGTTTATTTTTACCAATTGTAATAAAGAATGTGTTTAAAAGAAATGTCAGTGTGTAACCGCTTGATTGAAAAATGGCTGCATTTGTAGATGGAAATTTCTTTTTTTTAACCACGTGAAGGTTTCATTGCTCTGCGTACAGCACTCATAAGTTAAAAACTATGGGACAGATCACCGACTCCTTACAAAACACTGTTACTCACTTCTTCATTTTCCAGATAGGCCTGGTCCCTCTCGCTCTTGATCGAGTCTTGTTCCAGAAGAGCAGTTTGTGTCCGCTCTTTCATAATTTCAAAGATTTTCCAATGCTGCGATAAAGTTTCCCTGGCATCAGTGCACTGCAAACAGACAGGAAATAAAAAAAAACCATTGAGAAGTCACATAAAAAAAAAAAAAATATGAACAAGTCCTGAAAACCAGGAGCGTTCATTACCTGTAACTGCAACTGAGCCCGGTCACTTTTCATTTGAAAACCTACAGACTGAGCCAAGTGAGCAAAATCCACCAATTCTTCATTATAAGACAGCTAAAGGAAGAAACAAAACGTTAACATAACGAAACCTCGCTTTTCATAAATCTGCCTGCAGAAAAAATGCCATTGTGATGTAACGTTAATATGAGAAATTTTAATGAGTAGAAAAAAGGCTTACATTAAAATATTGTGAGTACTGCGAAGTATCAACGGAGAAACAGCTGATCAGCAGGGATTTCAAACCTGCAGATAAGAATCAGATATCCATTCAGTCTGAGAGCCAACGGGCAAGTGCGGGAATCACAGAGAGGAGGCGGCGTGTCGTACGCGTTTCGCCGGGTGTGGCATCATCAGATGCACGTCACCCTCCTCCTGGTGTCTTATTTCCTTTTTTACCTCCGATCTTTGTGTTTAATCATGTCCATAACATTGTTCTTATAATAAGTCTTTTTTTAAATTGTTTTTTAATCATGTTTTTATAAAAAATGCTCGATAATTATATTTACCAACTAAACATTAACAGTTAAATTATCGATGCTGCTGACGATCAGCATCAGCTGTTTAGAGTCACAGTGGGGAGGTACTTCATCGCTAAGGAATATAAATAAGACAGCAGGAAGAGGGTGACGTGCATCTGATGAAGCCACACCAGGCGAAACGTGCACGACACGCCCCCTCTCTGTGATTCCCGCACTTGCCGGTTGGCTCTCAGACTGAACGGATATCTGATTCTTGTCTGCAGCTTTGAAATCCCTGCTGATCAGCCGTTTCTCCGTTGATACTTTGCGCATTTGTGAGATACTTCGCAGAACTCAGTATTTTAATGTAAGCCTTTTTTCTACTCATTAAAATTTGTCATATTAACGTTACATCACTATGGCATTTTTTCTCTTTTGTATGTAATGCTTGCAGAAGCTAAAACATATCTACGGTCACTAGACTCTCTGTTCCCTGAAGGGGATCTCCTTACATCCATCTATATATTGAGCAGTATATTGCTCAAAAAAGTGTGAGTAAAATACCGTATTTGCTCGATTATAAGACTAGGTTTTTTTCAGAAAAATCCCCCTCGTCTTATAATCGAGGTAGTCTTATAATCTGACCTCAAATTGAGGTCAGACTATAAAAGACTGGGATCCAGGTCCCCCGCAGAGCTGCAGGGGACCTGGATCCCCCTCTCTAACACCAGGGGATGTCAGCGCAATGAGCGCAGACTCCCCCTGCTGCCGCCCGGCACAACCGCCGGGACTTCTATGATGAAGCCGGGTACTTCCGGCTTAGTCATAAAAGTCCCGGCGGTCGTGCCGGGCGGCAGTAGGGGAGGTCTGCGCTCGTCGCGCAGACATCATCTGCTGCCCCACTAGCCACCAGGGAGAAAATCGGGCAGCCGGGGGATGTCTGCACGATATGTGCAGACATCCTCCATGCTGCCCGACACTTCCGTCTATTATGACGGACCAGCTGTCGTCATAATAGACGAAGTGTCGGGCAGCATGGAGGATGTCTGCACGTATTGTGCAGACATCCCCCGGCTGCCCCCAGAGACAAAAATGGGGGCAAGGGAAAGAGGCAGCATTGGCACATAAAAAGAAATAAAAACAAGAAATACATGTTTTGAAATCATAATTTTTTTATTAAAAAAGCAATTTACATGTGAATATATACAAGTTGAACTTTTTTCCTATAGGGTAGTCTTATATTCAGGCTTTTAGTTTTTTTTCCTAATGGAATATCCAAAGTTTGGGGGGTCGTCTTATAATCAGGGTCGTCTTATAATCGAGCAAATACGGTACTTATTACTTATAATTGAAAAATCCTGTATTCAAAACGTAAAACACTATTGTATCTTCTTACTTTTAATTTTGGGTACTCCTGAATGAATTTAACTCTTCAAATCAAGATTTAAAGAGATCTGTGCCGATATTTAATCAATAAGTATTTTTTTGCAATTTTTTCACAATATATCCACAAGCGTTTTTCACTCAATTGAAATTTGTTTTCATGGTTTTATTTCAGTTTGCGCTCCTTTTTCTTACAAATCAATCTCCACACTGTACAAGCTAGAAATTCATATAAACGAATTTATGCAGTTAACAAGAACATATTTAATTTTTCTTTGTCACTTGACAGTGCCGTTTGATGGTGCAGGAGATACTAAAGTGGTCAGGATTCAAGATTGCTTAGCCTAAATGAGTTCTCCCCAATGGTTTCCCCATTTTACCTGCTGCTCATAAGATTGCCTGACTGCCTCGCCAAGTTGCTTCTCAGATTCCAAGTCTCGCTGCAGCTGTGCAATGACCGTGGAGGAGTGAATCTCGAGATCTTTCAGACACTGATCCATCTGTGCACAAGAAGGAAATACTTGTTTCTGCTCTAGACAGAATATTCTGATTAAAGCCCCATGAACAAGAAGTTATAATGCTACAATACAGAGAGTGAGGAAACACTACTACACAGGGCATCCTTGCAAAACAAAATGAAGCTCTAAACCGTCCTTACCGCCTCCTTGGCATATAGAGCATTTTCCATGCGCGTTTTCATCTCCTTCCCCTGAAGCACGTTGAGTTGCATCTTCTCTTTCATCTTACTCAATAAAGTCATGTGATCTCTTATAAGTGTCCTTGATTGGCTCAACTGGAAAAAACCATGATCAGAGAAAAGGTCAATTACAGGAGTTACATTGTATACTTTCTTACACATAGATAACATTGAATTAGATACATAAACATCTACATCCATCACACAGTGCAGCTATGTACACAAAAGGAAAAATAAATACATTAAAAAAAAAAAAAAAACACACACAATTCCCTTGTTATTGTCATTTAAAGCTAAAGCATCGGTGACATGCGACCCCAGGGACGGTATGTGTATACCATCACAGTACTTTCATGTGTCACCACTAGTTTGGCACAGTGGTTCCCAAACCAGTCCTAATGTTCCCCCTAAAGTCCAGCAAGAGCAACTGAAGTGAAGAGAAACAAACAAAACACACTTCAGTCACAAGCAGTACAGTGGTCACACGCTAGGAGGAAGCCTAAGGAAAGGCAAAATGCGTTGTGTGACCCACCGCTTTCTATACCAAGAAAAATATATATATATATATATATATATATATATATATATATATATATATCTGCTGTGCTGTTCTTCCTGTATTTTATATGTTTTCACCTTTGTTTTTTATTAAAATGTTGTATTCTACTACAGGGCTCGACAAACCCCGGGCGCCAGGTTGCCATGGCGACTAGGAAATTGTACCTGGCGCGCGGGTAGGATCAGCAGCACACAGCGCTTCACCGTCCTGAGGTTAGTTTAAAAAATGAAAAAATAAATGTATTATTCTTTCGCAGCGCGAGGGTAAGCAGAGTGTGCGCTTCCTGCTCTGCCCCCTCGCGCTGTAGTGTCGGATCGGCGGGTGTCACGTGGCATCCCACCGATCAGCAGTAGCATGCAGACGGTCTGTGCCTGTGGTCCAGGCATGGACCAAGCTGCAGTAGAAATCCCCCTCCCGTGCAATAAGGTAAAACAGCAGGGAGGGGGAGTCACTTTTTTTTTTTCTCTCTTCTTTTAAAAAAAAAATAACAACCTGATGGCTTATGTGTGTGTGTCTGGCTAAGTGTGGATGTGTGTGGATCTGACTGACTGTCTTTGCATGAATGTGACTGACTGTGTGTGTGTGTGTATGGTTTCGTGAATGTGCCGTTGTCTGGCTCCTAGATTTTTTTTCTGGCTCCTAAAAGTAAATTAAATTTGTCAAGCCCTGTTCTACTACACATTTATTTTACTTCTGCTTTCTGCCACCATCCCTATGTATGGCTACTGAGTGAGAGAGAAGAAGAAATCAAAAGACTACAGTTACACCAGATAAGCCCTGTTTTCTATTTGTTTTGCGAGTGCATTTTCCCACATTTGCTCCAACTTTTCAGGTTGCCAAACTGTGCTACACCATGTTCTTTGTCTCGTTCTGTTTTTACATGTTTTGAGACATCTAACATCACCCTTACGCTCCATATACGAGTGAATCGCCCTTTCAGGCAATTATATACTTTCACCGTACGTTTTGCTGGTGGGAGGTATTTAGCGCACCTACCACTCCTGTCTGTGTAGTCATATAAAAATATACATATTCAAACACTTCTGTGATGACGGTAAGGTGTAATATGCCAGAGGAAAAGGCTTGATATGGTATATTAAATACCGCCTCAAGCACATTATACCATATCACAAGCATTATCTCAAAGACACTCAGTGCAACACACAAATACAGAGTTCCTGGCTCTCAGTATCTATTCTGGAATTTCTGGGTTTAGCACACTTTTTCTTTCATGGCAGTCATTGGCAGGGAAGACAGATATTTGATAGGACAGTCCTGACAAATCCAGGTTTGTTGGCACGTATAGGAAAGGGGGTCAAATGTTTAAAACAAAAAATGCATTTACTTTCTAAAAGGGTATAGACAGTGAAGAGACCCATACACGATGGGGCTATCTGCTTGGTCCTAGCATTGATTGCCCAAATAGTTTAACGAGGTTTAGATTATTAGGGCTTAGTGGCAGAACATAGACTCTGTGCATGCATCAAGTGAGAGGGCAGAGGGTGTGCTTAACCCCATGCAATGATGGGTTGGGTGCATGCACCCACATGCATAAACACACAAATAAGGATATAACATTTCAAAATGGCAGCAGGACCAGAGCACAGCAGATTTCCCATGCACTTCTTACTAGATTACCACCCCTGCTGCCTATGGTTTTGCCAAGGGCAGGGTTTAGGACCCTGCTGCCTCCTGCTCTGAGCTGTGCATGTGGCAAAGTCAGATATGGGAGGGCACACAGGGGAGGAGGGAGTTTGAGTGAGAAAATGTGTGACCCTGGGTGAAAAAAAACTGCAAACTAATGAAGAAAGGCAAGTTTTAAAATGTTTTAAATATAAATAAGGTCATTTGACACACTGAGGATTACCAACAAGGGATAGAAGTTCTTTAAAAAAAAAAAATATCCTTGTGAAACAGCACATTTTACACCTTGGTTATATTTTATTACCGGTGCAGTTTAATACTTGACTGTGGTGGAGTTTCAGACAAGGCAAGGGGAAGTGTTAACGGAGTTAGAATTTGATAAGTCAATTCACATTATGGATTGACTTTGAACTAACAAGTCAGAACAAAGAATGCATCATCTTACCATTTGATTCAAGTCTTTTTTATCCTTTTGTGATATCTCATGCAACGTCTCAGCAAACTCAACCATGGACATAGACTGGTTCTTGTGAGATTCCTGGGATATCAAACAAACTAGGTTAGGATTACACTGAATACATATGCTTAACTTTAGTCTAATCACTCCAATGTCAAACCGTATGCAATCAATAGAGCTCAACACATGCACAGCACAGCACCAGACTCTGCATGAGTCCACAAGAGGTAGCAGTGAACAACCATCCGCGGCTACGTAGTAAACACCAGAACACAGGTACAGCAAAAAAAGATGGGCTTCTCAGGATGTATGAAATATCATGAAAAATGTATTGATTAAAATAAACGTAGAAAAAGTAAATAAAATCCACAGTGCAGGAAAAAACAGCACTAGATAAGGCTTCTAACTCACCTGACGCGTTTCGGACCGCTCTGGTACTTAGTCATAGCCTATCACTCCAATGTCAAAATATATTTATAATACAACTCTGTGTTCCTCTTTTGACTTAACTCACACTACCCTTACCTGCCGCTTCTCAATCTTTGATGGTCTCCTCTACAGCTTGGATATCTTAAACATAGTCTATATCGGGATTAACCAGGGATTGCATATTCACTCTCCCCATTGAAATGTTTTTGCCATCTATATTTCTTGACCACAATGCCCACTTCCATTAAACCAGACATTTTCAAAATACATGTAATAAAACCATTATTGTGCTATAATGAACTTCATATACTGAATTCCATTTCCCCCGGAGGGCTATGTGCTTGGGAAGGGAGCCGCCATATTACACACCCTTCAGTACGACCAGGCCTCATCTTACCAAACAAATCTAGAATCCAGAGGTGTGACTATGTGCAGCTCGGCAGGTATGCTAGGAACAGGATTGTACTTTGGGCTGATGTATTAAGGTTTCACACTTACCAGAGTCTGCATAGTTTCCCCAAGAATCTGCTTCATTTGCCTTTCTTCCTCATGAGTGCGCTGCATTGACCGAAGCTTCTCAAATGTCTTTATGTATAGATCGTGATAGTATGGTTCCTCCTGCAAGATCAATAAGTAAACAGATATAACAAGGCACCATACAGAGACCATACCGAGGTCGCAGTAAAATATTGTAAATTCATTGATTTGATTATTTAGTGTTACTGGATCAAATGTACTAAATGATCTCAAACCAGCAGTAACATTACAGCACATTGCCTATTGTTAGAATCTTGGAGTACATGGACTATGTTTCTATGTGGGATAGGCACAACGCTATCCTAGATATAAGAATGGTCAGGGACTAATAAAAGTATTTAGAAAATTGGGCAGACTAGATGGGCCCAATGGTTCTCATCTGCTGACACATTCTATGTTTAGGTGGACTACAACATTAACAGGAGCTGTGAAAACCAGCTTTATAGTCACAGTTCACTATTCTTTGGGAACATACTGCGCATACTATTAATGCAGTTACCTGGTATCTTCATTGATACTGAAGCCAGCATGCCAATATAGTGAAGCGCTACACTTCTACGTATAGGTCCGTTTTTTTTTTTGTTTTTTTTTAAATTATTTAAAAAATAAAAAGTTCATGCTGTTTTAAAAGTGCATCAATTTAAAGATGAAAAACACACATTGCCTAAACAGGGTTACAAAGCTAGCGTGTCTTAACCCCTTAAGGACACAGGACAATCCTGGCATGTCATTAATGTAAACAAGGGGTGTGGCCCAAAATTGTTTTTAACCACTTAGTGACCGAGTGCTATGCTGCATTTGATGTACCTTGAAGACCAGAATTCCATTATTTTTGTCATATGTTTACTGAACTGTGAATTTCTTTCTTTGTGTTCAGTCCACCCACACAAATTATATATCATTTTTTAATATATATATACACGTCCTTAAGGACCATGCTTTTCAGGACGTATATATATACGTCCAAATGTGTTAATGGGGTTAAATGCTGCTTTATAAAAAGGAAAGATATGGCATCAAAAGAAAAAACAGGTTTCTTTAAGACAATAGTTTGCATGAGTACACTAAAATGAGAGAGAAAAAAAAGCTTTTCCTTATTATATATACACACTGTTTAATATTCATTTAAAAACAAAAAGACACTGGTTATAGCTCTCAATGCTACTTACTGTTGTGGTATAGGTGACACATGTCTGAATGGAGGCATCCCTCTGCTCGGAGGGTTTTGAAGAGCAGATGTTCTGCTGCCAATCTTGAAGCTGACGGGAGAGTACTTCAATCACTATCACAGTGCCCTCCAATCTACTCATCAATTCTTCACGCGAAACATCATGGAGTGACTCTCGAGAAAAGCTAGAAGAGCCAAAATGTATCAACTATTAACACAGGACACAAAAATAAATAAATAACAGAGTTAGGGTGAAAATTGGAAATTACGTACTTCCAAAGAAGGGAGTCAGTCTCTGAAGCATTATCCTTTGCCATTAGATCCCCTTTTCCAATAACATTCCATGATGTGTTGATGCTCTTGTTTAGAAGCATTATAGGGGTTGTCCATGTAGCATCACTGGCTGTTGATGTAGGAGTTATGCAGGTGGCAACTCCCAATGGAGAGTCTACTATCCCTGGAAACTTTCGGGTGCCTGAAATATAACTAGAAATGGGGATACTGCAAGACTTTGCCAGCGAACGCATTACTGGAGACGTAAAGGTGGATTTTGTTGAGAAGATTCCCTCTTTGTTTCGCAAAACAGAACTACTTCTATGAGAGAGAAAAGGTGTGAGGGCATCAGCAACTTCAGTTGGGATGTAGTTATAGTCACAATGTTGTGCAGATTCTTTTTTCAATAAAACTGGATCTGGAAACCTTGAAGTACAAGCACTGGCAGGTTCCTTAAAAATATCATTGCCAGGTTTCGCCAACGTATCTTGCTGAAGAACACAGCCATCAAGCGCCAAGTGCTCCTCTCCAGGAGTTGGCTTGTCAGGCACATCTTCAGGAACAAGATGTTTGGAGGGGATTTTAGAATGGTCTGAAGTTGCTTTTTCTTGGTTATTTTCTGCCACTTTTGGAGGTTCTTCAAAGTGGGTCAGATTATGGGAATGATTTGGTGGAGAAGATGACAGGATATGCTCAATACTGTCTGATTTTAAAGGTGTTTGAAGATCTGTTTCCTTATAGCGAACAAAACTATTTGACTTTGGCAGAGAATGTGCTTCTACTTTCTCAACTAGATCAGACACATTTTTCTGGCTGGGAGAGTACGACAACACCAATTTTGGAGAAGTGTTTGGTTCTACCATCTGTGCAGTTTTAAGACTGGAATCAATTTCATAGGTGTCATCAGAATTTGTGATCTTGTCATATTCAAAGATGGCTTCAACTTCATTAACGGTTGGTAAAGGTGATAGGCATGCTACTACTGGACTCAATTCTCCAGAGTGACCAGGAAAGAGTTCATTTCTTCTCTCTTTAAGCTGGCTGCTCGGCGATTTATGAAGCACATTGCAAAATTCTAAAGTGGGACAGAGAGTCCCATTGTCTGAACCAACCACATAATCCTTATCCGAGATCTGCGGTGTGTATATCTCACTATAGTGAGCACTGTCTTTATTCAACACAGGTGTATCTACTCCGCAAACATTCATAGGATCCTTAGCAGCGACATCAAAATATTCCTGGATGTAATCAATAGTAGCTTCCTGGTGTTTATCGATTTCCTGCTCAGAACTCACCGTGTCCTGCTCGTCTTTAATTTTAGTAGGAGGCTGTTTAATAGACAACCATGTCAGAGATCTGTTGCATTCGACAAGACTAGCGGTAGGACACTCTTTAATCAGCTCTGGAGATCTAGGCTCTATAAGTTGCCCATTTCCACATGGATGACTGAAAACATCCTTACTTTCAAAAATGGTGCTAGTTGTCTCTATATTCAATTTTGAGAATTTGGTCTCCAGAAGAGAACATGGTGGCAGTTCTTTGGAACCATTTGTCAAACAGTCTCTCAAAATAACTATCGGATGTGGATCAACCCAAATACGAACAGGTGTGCTTGTGTTACAACTCGAAGTCTCCTATAAATGAATAAATTACAATTTTAGTCCAACCAGGATATAAAACACACAAGAGGTAAATAATAGTATAATCAATAGAATTAAAGTGATAAATATGTACAAGTGGTTAAGTCTTGACCTTCAAATATTGAATACTTACAGTAGTTGTATGGCCGATTGATTTTTTGGATGAAGATCTGGTTATTCTCCTCTCAGACAGAGAGACACGTTGTGCAGTAAGATCCTGCAACGGAGTTCGCCTAATAGATTTACGATGCACCTATGGATAATGTTTGGCTTAACACATAAGCAAATTTCTCTTACAAAGAAAGTTTAAACATTCACTGTACTTACAGATGGAATTGTTTTTTCAGCAGACACATGCTTTTTTGGAGACAACATGTTTTCACGTTTTTCCATTCTGCAATCGAATGAGAGGATAGATGAGAGATTCACACCTTATGAAATGATCTTTCAGACATTTTTTACACATATACCTTCACCCCACTTGCATAGTCAGTGCATGTTTCTGAATTTGTAGGGACATAAATGTAACAGGGACAAAATTAGAAGGGCAAGGGTACTGGCAGGTGTGGGAATAACATGAAGGACTGGGGTACTGGCAGGTGTTATACCAATAAGTCCAGGAAATCAGAAGTTCCCATCAGGTGAACCATGCAGGAACTTAGCTAGTCCCATTGAGTGAACCGTGCATGCATGAGATCATGCAATATGTGGTTTGAGTAAAATACGTATGCGCGCAATTTCAGAATGCGTGATTTTCGTGATTGTACGCATGTAGGGTTCACCCAGTGGGAACGCCTGATTTCTCTGACATTTGCTATTACACCGGTAATCGCAGGAAGGACTGGGGGACTTCCAGGGCCCTAGATCACAACAATTCACAAGTGTGTGAATTGAGTCTATTGCACAAGCGCGATCACATAATGTCTGATATCAGTGATTGCACGCATGCACAGATCACCCGATAGGAATTTCTGAGTTCCCGGACTGTGTGGTAGAACACCGGGCACAACCAGAGAAATAGGGGACAGCAGGAAGAGGAAAAAGGGGAGTTTTTTTTTTTTTAAATTGGGCACACTTAGGGTCTCTTGGCAGGGAGCTGTATCTCGCCACCTCTCTTCCCCCGCTGGACTTGCTCCAGGACCCACCAGATTGGCCCCAGATTGCACAGAGGGCTGAGGAGCAGAAATTTACAGAGTGTACCTCTGCATACACCCGAAAAGCAATCTCTGGGCACCGGCCCTGACCCGGTCTGTGGGTTCAAACAAGCTGGTACGTTTATGTTTGGCACAGGAAAAGAGACAACGGTAAGAGGGCTGCTGACCCCTAACTCTTTCACTGCAGGACAGGACGTGCTGTTGGACGATTAGTATGACGCAGTTTCCCAGGCTCTGCTCTAACATCAAACAGACTTGTTAGATGATGAGACGACAAACATACCCAGTACCCGTACAATTCTCAGCCATATTACCTATCCAAACTTGCTTGTCCAACCCTGCAACTGGTAAACGCCAACCCGCCAGGCTTTCAAATCCTCACTCAGCAGCTACTGGTTGTATTCGCACCAATCACAAAGCAGAATCCATCTGCGTTCCAAGCCTCACTATAAAACGACCATTTACCTGTTTAGAGAGTACGTCTAGTATGTTTATTTACATCCGGTGCGTGCGCTCGGTCAGCCTTCATGTCTCATAACAATTCAAACCTATACGGAGTCCATAGCCAAGTAATGGCTAAGCTATTACTAACTGGATTCCCCGTTATTTAGCTACTAAAGTGGTAAGTCTTGAAATGTATTAAGTGAAGCTGTTTCGGACAGTTTGGTAGCGCATTCTGTAAAATATAGTCCATCACAAGCCTATAATGATTTATATACAATCCCAAACATGTCATAACGTGTGTGTGGTCAGTCTCAATCAGTAGTGTGTAATGTTAATTGCTAAATTACTTTTTTTTTGTGATCTCTGATTCTGACTGTTAGGTTAAACTGTGATTGGTTTTTTTAACACTAAATAAATTGTGTTAAACCTTTTTTCGTGTAGCTAGAGAAAGAAAAATAAGTGCATACTAAAGATAACACTTTAAAAATAAGCATACATGTATTTTTATTTGACGTTTGCATCATTTACCTTAAAAAAATGCCTTTGCAGGCTTTCTCTTGGCTAATGAACCTTCTATAGAAGTTCTATGATTCAATATTCAGAAGTGAGCTTCCCCAGCATCTGGGGGGAGGTCAACAAGAGAGCTCCCAAAGAGATAAATGGAGAGGGTCATGACCAATTCACATGTGCATAGGGTCTGCATATGTGCACATCTCAGTATTATCAAAACGGGGATTAGTTGCCATGCGTAGTTTAGAGTGTACAACATACGCTGCATGTTTGACCATACAAAGAAATTGTTTGATCTGCCCCCACTCTTTTTACAACTCCGGCTACAGATAATGGACAGAACAGATCCACAACACCTCTCACCCAGATAACCGTGGTTCACGCGTCTTGAGTGATTTCACATAAACCTATACATTCACGTATGTCATGGTAGTCAACGTTTTCTTAGAAGAAAAAAGACTGATAACGGAAATATATTTATTTGGTGTTTAAGAAACCGACTCATTTATTCTCTGCTATAACATTTTTTTTTAAAAATACTGCACAGCGGAAATTTACAAACTCATTGTAAGTTCTAACAAACACATTTTGTACAAATCTGCTAAAATGATGGCACATTTTAATAAGCAAAATATGGCTTTTTGGACTTCTGCTAAAAGTTACATGAAGTAATGGGTAGAACAAAGGATCCAACCATGTGGATATTTACATAGCGATGGCAGAAATGTTTAGGGTGATTGTTTTGCCCATAGTCTGAGCTAATGAAATGTGGTAATATTACATAATACAGTTTTGCCGTCCTAATGACTGATTTAATCCAAATTGCCAAGATTCACTATGGTGCAAGGGAAATTGGACACAAACAAATCCCTTATTTTCTTGTGACTTAAGCACCATTTAGAAAACCTGTAACAAAGTTTTGAAAATATGAGCAATCAAGAAAAGCAAATACAAATAATAACCCTCTGATTCCTCTCTCCCCTACATTGGAGTTGTAAGGGTGTACATTCTGTGTCTCTATTACAGGGGGGCTTCCAATGTTCCACATGTGGCCTGTTTCAAGGTGCGGCACACCTGACTTAACTGCCCATATTTTCATTATCCTGATAAATATATAATTTTGTTAGAATAACATTAATTTAAACCTGCTTTCAACTGCTTTTGTATTACTGCTAAATAACCAAACATTTTACTGTATATTAAAAAAAATTGTTGAATGCGGCCCAACAGCACCGAAATTTCCAATAATGTGGACTAGTTCCCAAAAAAACCTTGACCCCCCCCCCCCCCCCCCCCGCCGCTTCTAGTTTATGATATAAGGACACAAAATCATCTGTCTTGCTGCCTTTCTAACTCTACTCATTCATCTGTTTTGTGATATCTATGACCTACAAGTGTGACTACTCTACCAAGAAAAACAGGTTACAAATATGATAGTGAGACAGACATGTATATTCATTATCAAAATATTGTTCTTAAACTGAACGGTTTAAAAATAGTAGAATATATTTAATTTATTATCTAAATACTAAAAAAATGCAGCTGTCACACAAAAAATATGGCTGCACTCCTTTTTTTTTTTTTTTTTTTTTTAGACTAAAAACTTTAACCGACGCATTTTATTTCTGGGGCTAACAAGCTGTAGGTAGTGCTAAACAATGTCGCCATTCATCACTATCCTGTTTACCCTCTATCACTGGGTTCACTTACTGAACCCATGACATCAGAGGAAACAAGTAAGAGATCTGAGAGAATCTCTGACGAATGAGTAGTGAGGTAAATCATAACTTGCTTTACTACCCACAGGAACAATACAATGGACTTTTCTGCCCATTTTAGATCGGTTTGAATGTTTTTTTATTTTTTTTTTCTTAAATTGTCTTCAGTTCATTTCACACTCTCTAAGCATAAAAAGCATTCAGCCATCTATAAAGTCTGATTTCAGACAATATGAAGTAAAGAATGCTGAATTTCACACTTAAACTTAAAGTTGGTGGTATTTCTCTAATTACGCTGGTTTAAAAACACTATTTGCAGAATATTGGTATAGAGCCTATTATTTGACCTTCATGAAGCATAAATGATAAATGTATTAAATTATGTATGCTGCTAAAGTTCAGATTAATTTTCTGTAAATGGCACCATAGGATAAATATATGAGCACCAATCATATTAAATAAAAATGTAAATAAAACATATAAGGGTTGACTCAAGTAGCTCCGATTTTGTCTCTAAATGGATTCCGGTCGGGCACTCCAGACAAATTTCACAAATCTTCAAAAGGCAAGAACTTAATATCCCTGAATTTGAGTCTGAATCGGCTGTTCGGTCTGTCCAGACACTGACGTGTCGAAGGCTTCATATCAAGACATTTTCGCTATGAAAACCAAAGCTTTTCAGCTGTGCAATGTGCTCTGAATTTGGGTAACAGGCAAAATTCACACATTTCAATTCTCCAGATTTTAGCATTTGTAGATTGTAGCAGGTGTAGAACTAAAGTTAAACATTTTAAACACAAGACATATTTATATACAATTTATATTAATGTTATAATATATTTACGTTAATGTAAGCATTTTTAAATTTTAATAAAAAATATTTTGTTCATTTTACTTTTTTATTTTATTTGTTACAGATTTTAATTTTATTACACTTCCGGCCTCTCAGGAGGACTTTGGCTATTTCGCATACAGCTGAAATCCTGCTAATGAGTTCTATGGGAGGAATTCTGCTATATTTGTAATAGCTGAGGTCCCGAAATAAGCCAAAGACCTCTCAGTGAAGTCTATGGAGAGGATTGAGGCTACCACTTTGTTTTGTTCCATTTCGGCTTATTGGTGTTGGGCGATATCTGCATGAAATCGGCATTGACGTCCCAATGGCGGACACATTCAGAAGCACATTGGGACTACCTGGGTAGCTTGAAATCTGGGTACTGAAGTGCCATCACTGTGATGATAATTGTACTGAAAACTGGAGTTACCCGAGTCGACCCTATAATGTGTAAAAATAAATAAATAAAAAGACTTAAATAAGCCATTATTAGGCCTTATTTAGATTAATATATTACAAATAGACTTTGCAAGTACCTGTAAATCATTATAAAGTGTGATTACTTGGTACATGCACATATTTTTAATGCTAGCTCACCTCCAAAGTGATAACTATACAGTACCATATTTTACATTTATGACTATGGATACTTATCGAAAGTTACCCTGCAATTATACATCATGGAATAAATATCTACTTCAAGGAGCCATATGTTACCCCCAATTTTTTTTTTTATGGAACTGAAAAGATCTAAAAGCTATGGTCTGCTAATATTCTAAATGAATAGCTTCTGAATACAGGTTGAGTATCTATTATACAAAAGGCTTGGGACCAGCAACATTCCGGATAATGGATACTTTTGGTTAATATTTCATTTTGGCAGCACCAGCCCTATAAATGTTCTATATTACCTAAATCCAATGTGAGCGACCTGCTCATGTTGGAAATAGGTAATGTGACACTTATAGAACTGACCTGCTCCAAGGTGCTGCCGAAATGATCCACTCTGAGCAAGATTGTCCGTCCCTCCCTCCGTAGCAGCGCTGCTCGAAGTACATTTCCCATGAGCACTTGCTTAAACATTTGGTACCCAGTCAGTAAAACAACTGAGCTTCACAACAGGGTTCCAAAAAGGTGAGTCTCCCTTATCTGAACTGACCCATATCCAAAAGAATAATAATTTGGATAATTTTGGATAATGGACTTTCGGATAAGGAATTTTCAACCTGTAATATGAAAAACCTTTCTACCTTTTCACAGGCCTTTCACACCAACTAAGAAACAAGCTACTGTGCAAAATGTATATGGTTCTTATGTTGCATTAGACCCTGCCGTGACAATATTAAGAAGTAAAATCCCTTGGTGAAGAACACATAAATAGAGGACATCAACTGAAAACAAAAAATTACCCAGTAATTATAAAATGTATATTTTGTACATATACCCTGGACGTGGAAACTGCATAATTTCTGTTTATACTGTGAATGTAGCGCATGAAAAATGATCTATATATCGTGTTAGCAGAATTACAGCACATTAATAAAATAATGGGAATGTTTTTAATGAGTCTGTGGTGTCCCCTAATTATTTAACACATTTTGTTTCTCTTAATTGATTCATTTGCGTGCTATATTGCTAACCCAATGGATAGTTCATTTTTCGCAATTATTTTATTCTCTACATTCAAAGTGTGAGCAATGTTTAGGTTGAGAGTGTCCCCTTTAATTCACAGTCAAAGTCCTCAAATATATTAACTGATGGCGGATCTGTCGCGTCTGATTTCCTCATGGTCATGACCAGGTCAACTGGGGACTTCTGAAGTAGCACAGGGTCAAAAGCGATTCCCCGAAAAAAACGATGGCTCTTGAACTGGTGGAGATAACGCAGTCTTTGTATTGGGACTCTGCATAGGAGCTAATTATAAGAAAAGGAAGTGAAGAACAATACAGTGAAGGTCGTTGTCTGTACAATAACTTGATATGACTACATGAATCAATGACATTTTTGTATAGAAACTTCGCATGACAGACTACACTTGTCCTTTTCCAATTAAAAAGGGAAATGATATAGTTGGGTCTTAAAGGAGCAGTTCTACCTGCAATGTCTGAAAAAAATATTTAAATAAGTGCTGCATCTTGTAAAGATCTGTCTTAGCAGTTTTTATAGAGTAATAGTCATGCTGTTGCTTATTTCCAGGGTAAATCTGTAGGAGAGCTGTAAGCAGTGTTGGTGATCTTACCTCTTTTAATAGGTGGGACAGTCCTTGGTTCAGGCACACAGGAACATCATATGTTGCTTGGTTAACACATTCCAGCATACTCATGTGGTCCTTCTCTGGAGCAACAGGAAACTTTAGAAGGAGAAATATGTTCAGGTCCATACACCAAATTGGATTCACAATTATTTTAAAATGAATAAAACTCTTACCTCCCCAGTAGACAGGGCAAACAGTAGGACACCTAGAGACCACCAGTCAGCTGAATGGCTGTAAGGACCTCCAGAAAGTACTTCGGGTGCTATATAACAATACAAATAAAACCAAGTGACTATAAATTATAATTTTCATTATCCAAAGCATACTTTCATGAAAACCTCTTACCCATATACTGAAGAGTGCCACATATGGTGTACGCACGGTCCCCAAATGGTAGATGTCTGGCAAGACCAAAGTCTGATAGCTTCAGGTGTCCTGGAAAAAGGTCAATGCAGATATAGCGCAGGTGTGCCCAAACCTCGGATTACAAGACAAATGTTTCTCTGACATATAATGTGCATCTTAGAGAAATATGTTTGCTGAGCTCATTTTTTGCATTACAATCCATAAAAAAAGGTTGATGGTTTCCAAGCTTTAGAATTAAATTTAGGTATAACCTGAGAGTCCATTGGATTCAAATATAAAGTAGATGGTAGGTAAATATATTTAACAAGTTAACACTAATTTTGCTAGATTTGAGTCTGCAATTAAATAAATGTTTGGGTTAGCAAGGATTACAGAGGAATTGTGCTTTAGTCGGTGTGGTATGACCACAATTATTGTATATTTTTATATTTACCAGTGTGTGTGTGTGTGTGTGTGTCGGGCCTGCGGGATTGTGGAGCGTAGAGTGCCAGGGCTATGTCAGGGTTGGAGAATTCAGGAAAGTCCAAAAACAAGCCGGTCAATATCAGGAAGTCAGTCACGGGAACAAGGGAACTAAGCAGGGAACACCAGGCTTAGCAGCTCAATAATCAAGCAAGGATTGAACAGTGTGAGGGGTTTTTATATGGTTTGCCATTACCAGCTCCTCCCCTCAACTCCAGGGGTTTACTCCCACCTTCACAGGATTCTATGGGACCTTGCAGAGAGGTCTCCACCTCTGTCCCCACCTCCCCCGCATCCTCCAATATGGGAACAGCATCTGTCATCAAGAAACACCCCCCCCGCTATGTGTAACGCGGAAGTGCGGGCTGGACGCGGCACCTGCATTACTCGAGGCCGGGGATGCTGCGGCCTAGTACGCGATGGAGCTCCAGCGCGGGGGGATGCGGAGGTAACAGGGGCCCCTGTGAAAGGTAAGTGTCCCCTGGAGGAAGGGTGAGGGAGGCTGGAATCCTGACTGTGTGTGTGTGTGTGTGTATAATTATATAATTAAATATATATACACAGATTAAAAACAATATAAATGATGTATTTGTTTATTAATATTTATATAAATTCCATGTAACAAAACCGTTTGTAATATTTGTCTTCTTTCAAACCTCTGAAGTTTATTGTATTTGGCTTTAATGTTAAGCAAGTGGACATCCGTGTTCTAGAGGCGCAACACAATGATTAGACATACATAGGGTTGCCACCTTTTCTTCAGAAAAATACTGGCCTTGGGACTATCTCCATAGACTTAACATTGGCATGATGCCAATATTTTACCGGCCTGCCGGTAAAATACCGGCCAGGTGGCAACCCTAGACATACAACACACGAATGTAGATAACATCATGCATACACACTGCGATCATTTGTTTACCTCGTTCATCCAGCAGTATATTTTCCATCTGTAAGGTAGAAGATAATTAATGAAAATGTTTGATTACGTGTAGAATGAGATTCATGCTGTACTAAGGATTCTTACTTTTACATCACGGTGTACGATGCCCAGGTCATGGAGATACGCTGTGGATATAAGAAGTCAGGTTATTTAATATCTATTTATGTGATCATTATAATTTGAATAGAAGCACAAGTGAAAAGTTAGTTGCCTCTAGTATGAGGATAAACGGGCATGTACTTTTGATAGTACTCGCCAGTTTATCCTCTGACCGACAGCTGCCATGCTTCCATAGGAAGCAGGCAGCCATCTAGTCGGCGACTTGCTCTCTCTGCTAGCACAGAGAGAAACCCTAGTTTTTGCATGGGATCAGCAGGGGGGACCTTAACAAGTGCTGATGTAAGCGAGGGTCTCGCATTGCTAGCACAGCGAGAGACCCTCGCTTACATCAGCACGCGACAACCAGGAACTGCTGTGTCTCGCATGTGACACAATTAAGATACACCTCGGGATGACTTCCGTCAAGGAAGCAAGGGTTAAACAATGTTTAATGCTCCTTTTAATATAAATATATATTATCTGAAACTGTTTCTAAGGGATCTGGCACTTTGAACCACATACTGCTGCGTTAAACTTCCCATAACCTTGGTTTCCAAGAAAGCTGTTATTTTCTGATTCTTATCTTACTCATCCCAGCCTATTCCAAGTGTCTGCTTTCATGGCATTTGCCCTTTCACCAATACCCAAAGTATTAGTAAGGGTGCCTTTCAGATATCATTCTATACAGCCTTCCCTACCAATATAATAACTTCCTTTGTTTTTCAGTACCTCTATGTAGACAAGGTCTGCTCCTTTTTAACTGATTCCTAAAATTGTACACTGATACCTATTGTTCTGCCTTCCTGTTTGACCTGCCCTAAAATGAATTCACTTATATAACCTGTGGCCTATTCACCTCTTGTGACAGTTGATTACTTCCTTTTAGACTTCAAGCTCATTTTATCAAGACCTTTACCCTTTGTTTAAAAGTGGTTATGCCTAAAAAGACATCTAATCTGGCTCCCCTAACCCCATGTGTGTGTGTGTATGTATGTATGTATATATATTGTCTGTAAAGCACTGTGAATTATAATGGAGCTTGAGAAATAAGTGATACTAAAATTATTTTTTCTTTGTGATGGTAACATATATAATGGAAGGATAAGGCAAGCATCACAGTGTTAGATGTATTAAAGCAGGCGGACAGATCCTCTCAGTCAGGCCTACTTAGTGAGGGCAGAAATAGATGTTGGTTTAATATATAGTATTAATGTCTGCCTTCAGGCTGTAGGATGTTACATAATATTGTTAGTAAATGTCAGTTGCCATACATTTCTCTCTGTGAGTAATTGATTGTTTAATAAGCTGGATTGCTATTTGCAAATGTTGTGAAGGATTTGTCGCCAAGCGCATCGCTTAGAAAGCAATTTCTAATGGATCATAAATAAAATCCAGAATCCATTATTAATGTGAAAACACCATCAAGAGAGCAAGTCCTGAGTGAGCTCACTGTGTGTATGCAATTAGAACAATCATTGTCTGTACTAATTTCATCCACATGGAGAGTTGCCACCTTTTCTTTAAAAAATACCAGCCATTTTGGACATTTTATTCCCTCTAGTAGACTCAAGCTCATTGAGTCAAAATACTTGTACCCAAGGGATGCAAGCTGGTGAGGCTACAAAGAAATGGGATCTCTTCAAATCCATTAATCTTCTACTACGTGAGAGGCTAGCTGAGGATCACGGGAGTTGTCCACAAAAAACCCCCTGTATTAAACCAAACAATACAGGCCACAGATATAATGAACCTGTGTTCCTGCTGGCTGGGCAAGATCTACATATTCAGTAGCTGCTCTGAACAAGTGTACATTCACACATTTATGGCTCAGTGGGTGGGGTTTGAGTGTCTCCGACGTCCAGAGTTGCCACCTTTTCTACAGAAAAATAGCGGCCTTGGTACTGTCTCCATAGACTGAACATTGGCCTCATGCCAACATTTGCCTCATGCCTGCCAGTAAAATACCGGCCAGGTGGCAACACTACTGACGTCATGCCACCACTACACCAATTACACAGCGTTATGTGAAGAGACCAGGCTGCCTTGGTAAGTGTATAAAGAGATGTTCAGAAATGTTCATTTTGCAAAATGGTATGAAACGTAAAAATGCAATGATGTCATCACCTTCTTTTCCTTCATCATGGAAGCTGCCACACGTAAGTCACCCCAGAATGCATTCTGGGAGCACAAACCGAGCATTGTATGTGCTCATGGCCCACTCACCTGCATAGCTATAGATTTATACAACTAACTGAAATAATGTGCCATGAAATAAATGCTGGTTTGCTAGCTTACGAGGCAAGAGCATTACATGACAAAGTCACTGACACATGTACACAGAGACATGTTCTTACAAAGTCATGTCAGGGGCTGACATAATAGCAGGAAGATATTTAAACTGATCTTTAATTAGTGTCTCAAAAAATAAGCAGGCCAAAATTTCACCCTAGAAACATCACTGCTGGTTTACCTACACATTCAGAAGACAACTGTTGACAAAAAAATAAATTTTGTTTAAATGATTTAGATTGCATCAATTGTAGGCATTTGTAGAATCTTTATTGAGCTTTCTTTGCTTCACGTTATACACTCACCTAATACTATTATCAACTCTGCTGCAAATAGCCGTACTGTTTCTTCATCAATACACTTAGAAGAACACCATAAGGAATAGAGGTCCCCAAAGCTGCAGTAGGTGCACACTAAGGGAAAAATATAAATAATACATATGTAAACAATTTACACATAATAGTTGTTTGAAAGATGAATGTATGCCACTGTGTGTGAGATCTTAAGTCATGGTACAGAGGTCTCCAAAATTACTTCCTACAGTGCTTTGCTCTGTGGGAAGATGATGTCATTTTTTGGGCAGGCTGATGCCATATGTGTAGTTTTTAACCATTCTGTCTCTAAGGGTTGGATGCTAGACATTTGTTATCAATTTGGCTGGCTCAATATACAGTAATATTTATATTTGGTGTATTTTAAGGAAACCCCAGGCTTGAGTATGTAATCAATTCACTGTTGCCAATATCTCATTTTTCCTTCTTTCCTGGTTCCAGCCTATTCCTTTATTTAAACCTTGGTCCTGTTTTGTAAGTCACATTTCACCCAATTCAAACACTTTGCATTTGTTTTCTATTCATGGTTCACTCACTTATGAAGAGATGCTGTTGTCCTTGCCAACTGTCCCCCAAGCACTGAATAAAAGGATGCTTGACTTGCCGCTGAAAAAAAAATGGTGTTTACCATAAATTAGCAGTAAAACTAACAAAGCTTTATAGTGCCAGAAACACAGCTTAAAAAAAGCCATACAGACCTGTATGCTGACCTCTTCTTTACATTGCTTCAATGTATTACGTCGCAGGACCTCGACCTTTGGCAAAACCTACAAGAAACCTACTTTAAAGCGCAGTTCTGGGGTAATTTACCATGGAAACCAGTAGAATGTTCTAGCTGACTGCTCCACTGTTTAAAAGCAACAAACTACATCTATAAAAGTGTAAGAAATGAACGCATTATTGAACTAAATTGCATATGCCTACCCAGAATCCCTTGCAGTGATGGTTGCAATGTGAATATGAGATTTATGTGCCATAAGTAAATCCTTTGGCTTAGTTGGTGTGTGATGATTTGTGGTTCATTATCCCTCTGCTACCAACTGTAAGAAATGAACAAATAAGATACAATAGAATACAACCTTCAGTGCGAAGATTTTGTGCTGTGTACAGTCTAAGACCTTCAGCACCGGCCCAATGGAACCTTTAGCAACGCATCCCAGAATCTGCAGCAACAAAACAATTCAGATAATAATTATTCACAATAAGACTGCGTCACACAACCTATTCCACAAACACATTTGCGAGATGATGTTCCACTTGAATCATTCGAGAAAACTTTACAGAGTCGCAAGGAAATGATAAACATTCAACAGCAATGAGTAAGATCGCAGTGTTTACTATAATGTTTGTAGCAATTTAATCAATAGAAACGTTTTTATTCAAAGCAACTGTAGTATTGGACACCACATCAGCATTCAGTATGAAACCAAGCTCTTTACTAACGAATTAACTCACTGCAAATGTTGCCCAATTTTTACAGCAGATCAAGTGCGTTAAAAGCAGGTCTTAAAGGGTCAAAATATTGCCCAGACCTAGTGACGCGCCTTGATGGTGGAAAATTCATTTTACCATGCATTATTTCAATTGGAAACCTTACAGATCTAGGTGACATCTTGATATTTCCAGCTTTGAAATTTATTTGATCGCCTCAAGGCTTAGTTGTATGCTGCTTTTGCAATGTCCTATAGATCTCTAAAATACATCAGAACGTGACTATAATTCAAAATGTTGTGAAATATGCAAAACCTAACCTTTAATTCTTGCTGTCCTGCAGGTGGCCAAAGTGGGAACTCTGGCAGGAATAGGGAGACATATTGAGGTAAAGGCCACTCTGTTGCCTTCTCTCCCTGAGAACTAGAAGGCTGTGCAGACTTGAATTTTTCCTTTATTGCCCGACCTGCTATACACAGTCTACTTAATCCAGATGCAACCAAGTGATCGCCGGCCAATTGTCCCTTCCAGGGGGGAACCAGGAAATTGCTTTTGAAATAGGAGCCGCCCTGTAAAATTAATTTCCAAAATGTCAGGAGCACAAAACTGGTAACTACTGCTAGGCCAAGAACATGCCGTGTTTGCAAAAAAATGTGTATAGCGATAAAGATTTGGAAAACATTGGCATAAATATTGGCAAGCGACCCGTTACATCAACGTAGTGTCAAAAAAAAAAAAAAAAATCATGGTGAAAAACAATGGCTTGATTTCACTTCGTAAACAAATGTGGTAGAATTTATAGAAAAACAAAATCTAGCCCAATTTCCAAACTTGTTTTCAAAATGAATAATCAAAAGGAAGAAAGATTGTTCTGAACGTGACCCAGAAAACGGGTCTGGGTAATATGAAGGATGTGGGAAGCTTGTAATAGATTTTGTTTCACATGTGATTAAAATCTTTTCGGGTCCATTACAAAAAAAGCACTGTCCTAGTTTATTTTAGCATCATTATTCGGAATTTATGTTTTTACAGAGAGATCTCAATGAAGTATTTTTGGAGGCTGCTGTGATTAACGCATTTGTTTCCTCTTACCTTGAGGTCACTGCTTGCAGTCCCCATGTCCTGTAGTTCAATTCGTCCTCAGCCATCCAAGACAGACTCTCCCCGATGACCACTTCTCCCCCCCTTGCAAGGTTCTGATCTCCATGGGGGTCACGTGCCCGGTTAATCCGCTTTTGTTTGACAAACAACTTTAATCTGCTCCTAAACACCACTCATTACTTATGCATCCATCTCCAGCACTGCATTATACATGAGTGCGCAGTATATAAATATCACATGTCACGCTGATTTTTAGGAATGTGCGATCTGTTCTCTTGACATCAGGGGGCAGGAAGAATGATGCATTTGTGTGTGTGTGTGTGTGTATATATATATATATCTATATATATTGTGTGTGCGTGTGTGTGTATGTATATATATATATGTATGTGAGTGTGTGTGTGTGTGTGTATGTATATATATATATGTATGTGAGTGTGTGTGTGTGTGTGTATGTATATATATATATGTATGTGAGTGTGTGTGTGTGTGTGTGTGTATATATATATATGTATGTGTGTGTGTGTGTGTGTGTGTGTGTATATATATATATATATGTATATATAATATATATATATATATATATATATATATACACCGATTAGCCATAACATTATGACCACCTAATATTTGGTAGGTCCCCTTTTGACAACAAAACAGCCCTGACCCGTCGAGGCATTGACTCCACTAGACCTCTCAAGGTGTGCACCAAGATGTTAGCAGCAGATACTGACAGTTAATAGGTGGGGTCTCCATGGATTGGACTTGTTTGTCCAGCACATTTCGCAGATGTTCGATTGGAATGAGAGCTGGGTATTTGGAGGCCAAATCATCACCTTGAACTCGTTGTGTTCCTCAAACTATTCCTGAACCATTGTTTTGCTTTGTGGCAGGGCGCATTATCCTGTTTTAAGAGGCCAGTGTCATCAGAGAATACTGTTTCCATGAAAGGTAACCACATGAATGGCAGGACCCAAGGTTTCCCAGCAGAACATTGCCAAAGCATCACACTGCCTCCACCAACTTGCCACCTGTAAGTGGTCATAATGTTATGGCTGATCAGTGTGTATATTTATAAATATATAGATATAATTTTTGTGTGTAAATATAAAGAAACCAAAAAATATATAATAAGTAAGGCAGAGGATAAAAGTCTGCTAAATTAGGAAAAGCACTTAAGGGGTTACCCTGCAGGAGCAAATATTAAAGAAACATGCATGTTTATGGATATTTTTTATTATTATTCATTGCATTAATATTATATGATTTCTATTTCAAAAGTTGTCATACTATGTATTTTTTTTTTTACTGCATAAACACATTACAAGGTTCACAATAATAATAATTTATTACTTATTTATCTTTATCTATATACAGGAACTACTAAATGATTTGATTTTGATTGACCTCTACAGAAGCCACCAGGTGAAACGCGTCTGGTCTTGTTAGAGGATGTCATAAGCTTATTTTGAAAATACCTATGAAGGTTTAATTATATATCACTTTTAAAAGGAACTTTTTATATTCCTATGAAATCTGTATTTTGCCCTTTTGATTTATTAAATTTGATTTAATGTTTGTCCTGGCCTGAATTTTATTAAAGTACTCCTTTAATGGTGGTGTTGGGAGCCACTTTTTTTTATTCTTCTCTTCTCCTTTTTGCATGGAGCTTTTGTTGTCTTTTTACATAATAGAGAAAATTGGGGGGATTTGAATACCTCAATTTGACCATTGTGTTTCCTTTGGCTAATGTTTGGCAGTGTAACTGTTGGAGAGAATATAACTGCAGGCATCTGTATTATTATCCCTCCAGCCTACCAAGACATGGCTTTCATGAGTGGAATATGTATTTGTTTATTAATACATAATATTTTTGGATAATTAAAAAATCAGTTCAATTGATTTTTAAATTGAGGTTTTCAACTGTTCTTGAATTAGTATAGAAGGCTCAACCAAAATAATGTACTTGGAGGGTGGCTTGCAAATGAATGACACCCAATCCATCCACATTAACAAAAAAGCAATGGTACTTATCTAAAAAAAATGTTAATTTATTAAATGCTATTCCACAAGTCATTTTTGATAATACATCAAGGAATTAATAAAGAAATAATTGTGATTTGTAAGACCAGCCATGCTGGTTTATCTTTTATTTCCCAACCCAGCTCCCAAACACCCCGGAAGTGTGTTATTGTGGGAGTGGCTTATATATTCACACTACATGGCCATCTCATTCCAAAATCATGGGAATTATATGAAATATGGTGTTGTTCTCCTCTTGCTGCTGCTATAATGGTTTGTTTTACAGTATGAGTCCAGCCGACAAATTATGTACCTTGGGTTTGGATTATTTAGATCCTTCAGCCTCAGAACTCTGTAGGCCCGATCAATAAAAATGGCATTTACTCTCTCTCTGTAGCACGTTCTATAGAATGTCGAGCGTCCGTTGCCTTGTCTTCACAATTTTCTGTTTCAGCAAGCCCTCTCATGCCTAAATTGTTCATATTACCCATTATTGGGGTCAAGGTTATGGTGGGTGAGTCGTAGTGATTGATGCAGCCCTGTTGCCTTGCTTTTTCCCTTGACCCCAATGTTAAGGCTATAGAGACAGTAGCATGGCCGGTATTTTTTTGAAGAAAAGGTGGCAACCTAAGTCTCGCATAGCTTTTCTAATCTGACCACGACCGTAGCAAACTATGTTAACTTCTCTGCATTGCGAACACTTTTTTCGTTGAGCATTTTCCCTTTGTCATTTCAGATCCCACGAACCAGAATCTGGGTCCATCTCCTATTCTTTTTCGGCGACCATTATCTTCGGTTGAAGCCTTGGCATCTCTCCCAAGTAAATCAGGCAAGAAGACATCATGTTATTTGAGGAACTTTTTGTTCCTTTCGACCTAATTGTGGCGGGAGAATGTTTTCTATTTTTGACATTTTGAGAGGCTTTTGAAGGGTTCGCTGTAGTCTCTTACCGGCCACACCCCCCCAATCTGTAACTTTTTGATTAAAAACATAAATAAATGAAACACACAAAACACAGTTTTCTTTTTAAAAGTAACAATAGGATTTTATAATTATTGTTGGTGGAGTGCAATCCGTACCAAAAAGTGCAAATGTCTGCAGATGAGAGCAGAAGATTATACAACTATGTAGCAGCATCAACTGCATCCATTCCCCATCTTAATGCATATAAATATTTTTTTTTTTATCTATGTAATTAAAAAAGTTAAACACCTCTGCAAATTCTCTGAAAACATAATCATTGAATGCACTGTGACAGTTAGCTGAAACCCAACCACACAGGGTTGGTGGGAGTTTACTCCCGAAAATGCACAAAATTCCATGTATTAAAAATAACAAAAACAATGAGAATATTAAAGAAAAACTAGGAGTATCAGAAAAAAAAGCCATCAGAAATAGACCCAGTAACAGAAAATGGGCAGGATTAGAATGATTAGAATTACACATTTCAGCAAACTTTATTTAATTCCAGGAAGTGATTTGTTGCTTCAAAATGAATGACTGGTCTGATTAACATTTAGCACTAGACATTTGCACTCTCTGTGCTGCTAGCCTGTTGGTTAAGTAGTGACTTTGTATATGCATGCGTCCTATTTCGGCACAACCAGATCCCGAAGGACAGGGATTTGTTCACTAAAATGCCAAAGTCATGTAACTATTGCTCCTACTGACGGATAACCAAATGGGGAATGCCCAGCATTGTATGCAAGTTAAAGACTGTGTATCTAATCCTCCTTAATTACAGTACACAGTGACCCATGGTGTTAGTACTTGGCGGTCTAATTGCTAAGCCTGCTTACGTTAAACACATTTACACCTGTGCTGTTGTCCACCAACCGTACAGATTTTGCTCACACACACAAAGAGGCAGTATAGGCTACTATGAGTTGCACAAATCCTCTTTGGAAATGTCCTTTTAACAAGACATGCATGGTGCCAGCCTCTTGTGTCACACTGTCCAAACTATAATATTGAATCATTCTCATGGTAAATACACCTTTTTAGTCGGTGCCATGCTGCTACTAGACACGTAGATACACTCGCGTGCAAAAGATGTGTGTGACTGATTTCTAGCTCATACAAATGGACAAATGTGTCCACTCGTAACATTCACTGAATGTACTTTCTGATTACAACACCCTGGATACAAGTGAAAGCTTGATTTGTGGAGAGGGCTTCATATAAATATATTAATCTGCAGACAATAAATCTTTTCTTATCACCATTCTTAGTTTGGTGATTGCAGCAATCAAAGGGACAGGAGTCTATGTTTTTTTTTTTATTATTTAGCTTACACTCCCACTGCAGGATTAGCAAAGCCCAGTGCTGATTAACATTTCACATGTATAATTCAGTGTATCATCGAACACTGAGCAACAGCCATATCCACATGATGCCCTAGACAGGGTAGATAGCCGGGTATAGAGGCCCAGATTGACTTTCAAAAGTTCATTCATGGACTATTTTCGCCTTCCAAATATTGACTTCTTGCTGGTGTTTTTATCGCTCATACTGAGTCCAATAAGCAGACGAGCTTTCTCGTCCTCCTCCTGCTGGTTCATATCAGTTTTCGATTCCCCCTTTCCTTTGGTTTCTGCACCGGCAGCCGGCTTCAAGCGCAACTTTTCTTTTATCACCTACATAAAAGATGTACAGTTACTAGGAGAAGACAAGAACAACAACCCATCACAGCAAGCACTCTGTAAATCCCTATGCAATGAACAACACTTTACTCGGGGGGAAGATGATCCTATTCAATCAAATATATGGATATTTGTATCTTACAAGGCCTTAGCCTGCTGCAACTATATGAATGGCTGCATCCATAATACACAAAGTAATCCTTTATTTAAATTCCTTAACTATCAATATTTCAGCAATATATTTGCTGAAAGGCTTTAATTAATAATAATAAAATACAGGCATAAGTCAACTGTGCAATGGTCCTAGTACTAGCACGGTGAGAGTCCCTCGCTTGTATACCTAATCAATAGAGGGGACCCTAGTAGGTCCTGAACCTCCAACTATAAAACAACCGATTCTGAGCATAACCATCATGTCTGCGCTTGCAGAGGAAACTCACCAGGTTTGTCCCTGCATAATGAATAGGTAAATAGTTATCTTTTAGCGAATAACCCCCATAGTGCCCTGTATAATTTGCCCTTGTTAGCACCACCTGTGAAACCATCACACAGAGCTCCACTCCATAACCAGAGGTAAACTGATCCCTGGGAACAGACTACTAATTTACCCATACTCATTAGTTGGACATTAAAATGTAGTGCTAAGATTAATCCAATATAATGAAAACCCAACTTACTTGAGCCACTAGTGCCTTCCGGCTATCTCTCTTAACTGCCATGGCAAAGTCCAGCCACGTCCATGTGTTATTGTGGTACTCCAAACAAGGCAGCACCAAGTTAAGGTCACCCCAGTCCACGCTGTTCTTTTCACCCTGTAACGTAATAAAGTCCATAATACAAATATGATTCACCCACAAACATGAACGATACACTACTGTTGAAAAGCTCAATAGGGTTGAGATCTGATGACTGTTCTGGCCACATTATAGATAGTATACCAGATGACTACTTCTCCCTGAATGTTTCTTACATAGTTACATTGTCCTATTGGGACAATTGGCTCCAACCAAGTGCTGTCCACAGAAGTTGGCATGACGTTGCAAAATTGAGTGATAGTCTTCCTTCTTTCAGATCCCTTTCACTCTATACAAATCTCCCCCTTTACCACAAGCAAAGCACATCCAGAACATCCCATTGCCTCCACCATGTTTTACAGATGGTATCAAGCGTCCACCAGCATCTTTTCATGTTCTTTTGTGACCCGAAAAAGTCAAAACCTAGATTAGTCGATCCATGACACTTTTTCCCAATCTTCCCCCGGTCCAGAGTGCTAAGGCTATTTCTTTGCAACTCTTTCGCCTAGAAGACCAGCACCCTTGAGTCACTCCTTCACTGTTGATGTGACTACTGGTGATTTGTGGGTACTATTTAATGAAGCTGCCAGTTGAGGAGCGGTGAGGAGTCAGTTTCTAGTACTTGCCCTCACCTCATTCTCACTCCTCTTTCTATTCTGGTTAGAGCCAGTTTGCGCTATTCTGTGATTATACGACATCTTCAGTTTCTTGCTCATTTCCCGCATGTAATAGTCTTTATTTCTTAGACCAAGAAGATAGTTCTTTGTTTCTGGCCAGTCTGATCCTGTAATTGCACAAATACTGGTGCTCCAGATACTTAACCAGTCTAAAGAAGGCCAGTTTTATTGATGCCTTAATTAGCACAACATTTTTCAGCTGGCCTAACATCATTTCAAAAGGGTTTTGCTTTTCTTTCAAAAACAAGTACATTTCTAAGTGACCCCAAACCTTTGATGGTATCTGACAAACTAAAACACTATAGCACTGAATTACAGTTTGTCACAGCTGATAAAACCATTAGGGTACTCTTACTGGAAGAAATCTTCATACAAACCTTGTAGCTAACACACAGAGGCACCTGTGGGATTTTGATGTAGATAAAGGAATTGTTCATAGCAGCTCTCTCCTTCATTTTATCCAGGTCATCCACAGGATGCTGTTAGATATTCAGAATACAGGTTATACAGATGCCACAAATAACTGTGACACACAACTAATTATTGTATTGTATGGTTAGGGACTTCAATCAATATCTGTATGATATGACGATACCCCCCAAACATACTGAAGTACATAGTTACATAGTAGTTTAGGCTGAAACAAAAGACAGGGAAAAAAAACTAAAACTTATTTCAGCAATTTTGAATTCTACTTTCAATGGGGAAAGAAATCCTTCTTTACTCCAAAAGGAAATCCTATTTCTCCTTGGATTAACAAACACTGAATAAATATTAGTATACAGGTTGAGTATCCCTTATCTGAAATGCTCAGGACCCACAGCATTAGCGGATATTTATGGATGATAGATCATTTCGGCAGCACCAGGCCTAAAAATGATCTACATTACCTAAATTCAATGTGAGCAACTATTTATTATCCAACATTGGAAATGGGTTTGTTTTTCGGATTTTGAATAAGGGATACTCAACCTGTACTAACATACATAGCCCTCTATGTTCTGGCTCTTTTAAAAAGTATCCAGGCATCTATTTTCTAGTCCCATCTTCAGACAATGAATTCCATATCTTCATTGCCCTTACTATAGTATATATAGTATATTAAATCTCTAGCTGTACATCTCAATGAAGTGTGTAGCTAGTGTATAGATATAATAGTTACAAATTAGCTAGCCAGCTACAGCAGATTCTGCAAATTGATTCATCTTTACAACAACCCATCCCCCCAATTGTTTCCTTTACCTCAGGTGCTTTGCGGAAAGATCTTCTAACCCCTGTCGTTCGATTTAAACCCTGTCCAACCCCTTTCCCTGGGCCAAGAGACACCGTATCCTCAGCCACAATAAGTTGCCTCGGCTTGACTACAGGCATTCCTGTGAGGAAGAAAAGAAGTCAAATTTATACGCTAACACCCAGAACTTGATTTTTTTTTTGGTTATAGATAGATCTCAACATTTGTTTAAAAAAAAAAAAAAGGGGGGGGGGGAATTAATTTTCTATTCTTTTTGGTTTCAATAGGCCTGGCGAATACCAGCCATTCAATAAACCCAACTCCTTCCCGTAAACGACAAGTAATTGAAAGATTGTTTAATTGAAACATGGCATCAGGTGTAGGCATTTTAACCCTATAAGGACCGGCCGTTGGGGACATATTTGGTAATTTTGAACAATGGCCGGTTTAACATTACTGCTGTCTGTGTTTAGCGGTCATTTCCCTCTTTCTCATTTAATATACCCACACATTATACACTGTTTGTATCGCCATAGAAAGGGCTTTCTTGAGGTACCATTGTTTTCAGCATGCTCTAATTGCTCACCTGTTGTGACAAGCTTTGATTTATCCTCTTCATCCCCAACCTCTTCCTCTTCCACACTGCGCCCGGGGAAAAAGAAACCCATCATCCTGTGGAAGAACTGGTGTGTGATTTGAATGGTGAGAGGCACCACATTCACCTGCAATCAGAGTGATGGATACTCCTAAATGATATGATTAAAGGAACTAACCAGAGCAGGTACCTATCTATCACTGCCAGCATCATGGCATGTATCACAGTATTGGACTAAACCAGGGGTCCTCAAACTACGGCCCGTGGGCCACATGCGGCCTGCCGAGCACATTTATCCGGCCCGCGGGGGTGTTTTTTTTTTCTTTTCTTGCAGCCGCAGCGGATGCAGCTGCAGGAAAATGAGAAAAAAAAAATCACCGCGACTGGGCATCTGACTGGCACACTATTCCTGGGCATCTGACTGGCATAATATAACTGGGCTCTGACTGGAATAATATTCCTGGGCATCTGACTTGCATAATATTCCTGGGCATCTGACTGGCACACTATTCCTGGGCTCTGACTGGCACACTATTCCTGGGCTCTGACTGGCACACTATTCCTGGGCATCTGAATGGCACACTATTCCTGGGCATCTGAATGGCACACTATTCCTGGGCATCTGACAGGCACACTATTCCTGGGCATCTGACTGGCATAATATTCTTGGGCTCTGACTGGCATAATATTCCTGGGCATCTGACTGGCATAATATTCCTGGGCTCTGACTGGCACAATATTCCTGGGCATCTGACTGGCATAATATTCCTGGGCATCTGACTGGCATAATATTCCTGGGAATCTGACTGGCACAATATTCCTGGGCATCTGACTGGCATAATATAACTGGGTTCTGACTGGCACAATATAACTGGGCTCTGACTGGCATAATATTCCTGGGCATCTGACTGGCATAATATTCCTGGGTATCTGACTGGCATAATATTACTGGGCTCTGACTGGCATAATATTCCTGGGCTCTGACTGGCATAATATTCCTGGGCATCTGACTGGCATAATATTACTGGGCTCTGACTGGCATAATATTCCTGGGCATCTGGCATGCCCAACAAAGGTCATGTAAACAGACAGGAAGTAGTCTGTCATCAACAGAGTTATCTAATATGAAATTACTGGTTCAATAAACAGAATATCCTTATTGTACCAAATGAAAGAAATGAAGGGAGTTACCTCAAAATGCTCTTTAATGGATATACCGCCTACAGGTGGCCGGACTTTGCTGTAGAGTCTCAGAGCAAGCTGTCTCCCAGACTGTCCAGGGCTCTGTGGACGCAGTGCTACCTACAAAAACACAGACACCGGCCACAGTGAGACAATAATATAAATATATCCATCATGGCCCATACTAACAAAACTACAAATGCAGCTGAAAAATAACACTTTTCTAAATGTAATACTAATTTCAGATACATTTATAATATATATACAGTCATTGTCAGACATGAGCATTTTCAGAGAATTTCCCCCCCTCTAGTTACCATAGAGGCATTTTGAAAGCATTTACCCCTCAAATTACCAGACAAGCAGTTTTAGAGCATGTAAACACCGCAAGTTACGAGACAGGCAGTTTGAGAGCATTTAACCCCCTCTAGTTACCAGATAGGCAGTTAGAGAGCATTTAACCCCCTTCTAGTTACCAGATAGGCAGTTTGAGAGCATTTAACCCCCTCTAGTTATCAGATAGGCAGTTTGAGAGCATTTAACCCCCTCTAGTTACCAGATAGGCAGTTTCTGAGAATTTAATCCCTTTATTTTTATTACACACACCCTGGACATAATATCCCATTGCAGGACTGTCCCGAGCATTCTGGGATACGTGCTCACCCTATACATATGGGGCCCAATAAATCCTGTTTAGAAGATTCTCACCTTATAGACTGCATTGGGAAGCAGATTGTTCATGGTGAACCAGCCCAGCTCTAACAGATGCTCTGCAGTGTCATCAGATTTATTGACCTGTGAAAGAAAGGAATATTTTACAAAATTAAAATAGTATAAACCTGCATATACAGAGAATGTGTCGGAAGATAAGAACCATTCGGTCCATCTAGTCTGCCCAATTTTCTAAATATTTTTATTAGTCCCCCGTCTTATAGCTAGGATAGCCTTGTGTCTATCCCACGCATGCTTAAAATTCTTGACTGTGTTTATCTCTACCACTTCTGCTGGAAGGCTAATACATACATCCACTACCCTCTCAGTAAAGTAATACTTCCTGATATTACTTTGAAATAGTTGCCCCTCTCATATAAGACTACGTTGTCTAGTTGTGGTAGTTTTTCTTCTTTTAAATATACTCTCTTCCTTTACTGTGTTGATTCCCTTTATGTATTTAAATGTTTCTATCATACTACATTCTATGTAACACACAACTGGCCAATTATAGGAAACTTGGGTAGAATGCAGTGTTTTATGATGATGTTTATTTCAGCATTACACTACCCAAACAATTTCATATCTTAATACATACATAAAACATGTCAAGGGGGAGAAATATACTTTGATGCTTCAGAGGCACTGTACAGTTCACCCCTCCGGCACATCATGAGTTAATAGTCTATTTCTGATGAATGACATACTCTAGATTTTACCTCCACGTGCACAATCATTTCAGTAAAATGTAGTGTAAAGCATAGATTTTTACTTTATATGCACCCATTGTCTTTTTTTTTCTAATGAATTATCACACCTAGTAATGGCTGACTTGGCACTGCAGATGTATGGGAACTAAATATCCCATGATGCAATCAGCTCTGCCTAAGCATCTTGGGATATGTAGTTCTCAAATATGTGTAGTGCCAAGATTAGCCATCAATAGTTCTGGCAAGGGAAAGTCTCTAGTTCGATTAGTTAATTAGTTAGAAACATAGAATGTGTCGGCAGATTAGAACCATTTGGTCCATCTAGTCTGCCAAATTTTCGAAATACTTTTTTTAGTCCCCCGTTCCCTATCTTATATCTAGGATAGCCTTGTGTCTATCCCACGCATGCTTAAAATCCTTGACTGTGTTTACTTCTATCACTTCCACAGAAAGGCTATTCCATGGATCCACTACGCTCTCAGTAAAGTAATACTTCCTGGTGTTACTTTTAAAATCGTTGCCCCTCTAATTTAAGACTACGTCCTCTAGTTGTGGTAGTTTGTATTCTTAGAAATATACTCTCCCCCTTTACTGTGTTGATTCCCTTTATGTATTTAAATGTCTCTATCATATCCCCCCTGTTACATCTTTCCTCCAAGCTATACATGTTAAGATGCTTTAACGTTTCCTGGTAAGTTTTATCCTTCAACCCATGAACCAGTTTAGTAGCCCTTCTCTGAACTCTCTCCAAAGTATCAATATCCTTCTGGAGATAAGTTAGTAAATTACAGGTGGAGTAGTTGTTTTGAAGGCGTACACACATTCCTGCTGTACAAAGAAATGTCTATAATAAAATCACTTTACAGAGCAGTGAGAAAAGCATGAATCTAGAGGAGTCAAACTGTTGTCACATCAAAGTACTACTAAAATGAAATATATGGGGTGCAAGTAAGAGGAGCTACTATTACATCAAAACTGGCAGGTTGTATTGGCCAAGGTGAATAATGATCTTGATGCACAGATGTAATAATGTATTATCCTGGGCCGCGGTAGTTATATAGGGGTTTGTGTTTGGTAATGTGCTTTCAGCTTCTTACCTTGCTATAAAGGAAGCGTTGCAGTTCTAGCTCTGCAATGCCCAGCTGTCCATCTTGTTCGGTCAGACGCCACCGAGCCTGTGCAAAGTAGAATTCAGTACGACGGGCCACACTCACATCCTCTAGCTGCTTGCGAAGCTCCATTTTGTTTGCTCTCTGCAGCTGGAAATCTTTGAAGCATCTTAAATAGGGAAGAGTAATCGCAACAATTAACACATATAATCAAACTACTATGGGTTAATGATGCTGTAACCTGTCTCTGATAATCTGTTACCTAATCAGGATGTTCAGCTCCTCACTCTTCTGTTGCAGGTCTGTTTTCTCATGGAAGAGCCGACTCTGTAGTTTCTGGTGCTGCTCGTGCAGTGAATCATTCTTGCTTTCATCATGAAGTAACTGAAAGAAGAACAAATAAGCCGTGTTTCTTTTATTCATGTAAAAAAAAAACTCTACATTCATGTCTATTTCACAAACTCCTGCTCTCCACTAAAGAGGCATACCAGACGCATTTCTCTTTTTTCCCCTCCATTTTATGG
The DNA here is from genome assembly GCA_036172795.1 of Pelodytes ibericus. Taxonomy (NCBI): domain Eukaryota; kingdom Metazoa; phylum Chordata; class Amphibia; order Anura; family Pelodytidae; genus Pelodytes; species Pelodytes ibericus. Next base: position 49,622,241 of record CM069857.1, on the reverse strand, counting down.
CACATGTTACAGCCTGATTCTGTTGGCAGTTGTTAGTCACTGCTCCTGCATTGAGGCACTTTGAAATAACTGATACTCACTAGACTATCTTCACTGATTCCATCTATAAACAAGGGTCTCTCAGTGCAGTAATAAAAGTGAATAACTTCTGCAGTGGATATTTAAAAAGTACACACCACCTTCTGCGTGGTTCTAGAATTCATTAAAAACCCAGATCAAATTGATGGCAGATGATATGGCTGAAGAAGTCACGCCCAAGCAGAACTTTGCCCCTTGTAGTGGCCCCTATTATGCCAGACTCTTATCGGGGCCTATATTATGCAAGACTCTTATCGGGGCCTATATTATCCAAGACTCTTATCGGGGCCTATATTATCCAAGACTCTTATCGGGGCCTATATTATCCAAGACTCTTATCGGGGCCTATATTATGCAAGACTCTTATCGGGGCCTATATTATGCAAGACTCTAATCCGGGACTATATTAAGGAAAAACTTACTGGATGTTAAGTCATCTTTGTTATGGAAAACCCATTTTTTTTAAAAGAATATTTCAAAAACACACTGTTTGTAGATAGGACACATATAAAAAGGTCATTAACTTTTTTTTTTTTAAATATAACATTCAAATACTGATGCAAAGTGGAGCAAATAACATAAACACTTCATTGGTTATAATTTAGCTTAGACTACATTTACAGATTTGCCCCACAATAACTAGTTATGCATAACACCCATTGAAACACAGTCTGCCAGTCACAGTCAGTGGTAAGGGAACGTTATCAGATAATAAAAAAGTTTTTGAAAAAATGTATTTCTTGGTTTTTTTTTCCCCTTCCTCTGCCCCCTTTATTTCAGTTCTTCTGTCCTCTTTATTACTGCCCCCACAGCATCTGATTGTACAAATATAACTTGTCAGAGCACCACATTTCACCCACAGGACTCGCCCCAGCACCTACATTGCACTATAATGTTTTTACAGAACGTGCCACATCAACCAGATTGGACATACAGGACTTGCCACAGCACTCATACTGCACACATATAATTTGTCACAGACCTCACATTGCACCCTCAGGATTTGCCCCTGCACCCACAGGATTTTCCACAGCAACCATATTCCACCCACAGGACTTGCCACTGCACCCAAACTGAACCCACGTTACTTTCCACAGAACCCAGATAGAACCCACATTTCATCAAATTGCAACCTTAGGACTTACCCCTGCACCCAGATTGCACCCTCAGGACAGGCCACAAAACTGACATTGCACCCATAGGACTTGCCTTATCACCCAGATTGCACCCACAACACGTTCCACCAGATTGAACCCGTAGGACTTGCCCAAGCACCCAGAATGCATCCACAGGAGTTGCCACAAAACTGACATTACACTAGATTGCACCCATAGGACTTGCCCCAGCACCCACATAACTTGTCACAGCACCCAGACTGCACCCACAGGACTTGCCACAGCACCAACATTAAACCATATTGCTCCCATAGGACCTGCCCAAGCACCCACAGGACTTGCCCTTTCACCCATGTTAAACCAGATTGCACCCATAGGACTTGCCCCAGAACCCAGAGTGCACCCACAGGACTTGGCCCAGCACCAATCTTGCACCACAAATTACACCCGCAGGACTTCCTTGTGTCTAGTAGCTGGCAGGTCTATGCTTTATGGGACCCCCCATGCTCTCACTTCCACAGAAGGGGGCCATGAAGCAGCTAGTGCAGGTTTCTGTGCACCTGTGAGGCACACAGACATCGAGCAGCCCAAGTCCTGACCTACTAAAAAAACCTAATCCATGACTACAAGGATTTGATTTCTCACTGCACATAATGAATAGTAAAATAATGTATGTAGCTAGGGTACAGCTGACTTATTCTATAACTTTCCCCACTATTCAAATACTGAGCAGCCAACAGCTATTCTGCTGTTATGAAACTGAAATGTAAGAAGGTCTCACCTTCACGATGGAGTACATCTGCTTCTCCAGCTGACGTATCTGCAGAACATGTTGCCGCACAGCTTCCTGAAGATGGAGAATGCTGCTGCGCTGCTCCTCTGGGTTGCTTGAGATCTCCAATTGAAAACGGACCCGTTGCTTCTTCTCACTGTGTTCCTGAAAGTTGGGAGGTGGTATGAGTACACACATGGACTGTGCAGTGTCAAGCTATGTACATGGTGTATATGAGAAACTGAGCATTCACTGGTCACCTTAATTCTATTAGGAAAGCCTTAGCAAAGACAGAACTGGGTAGGCAACCTTTGGAACAGTAGGTGTTTAGTTCAACTCTGCTCATTGTTATTAAGGTATACCCATTATAGAAACAAAAGTGACATGGTGTCATAGAGACATTATTTCACCCATTCCATGTGTATAGATGAAGTTTTTTTGTAGTAGATTATAAATCTCTCTATGCAGATAGAGACAACCATGCAATGTGATGGGCAGCTGTATTTTCCACATGGATCATAAAAAAAGTTCCGTTAAATACATCATTAAAGCAATGGGTTTGCTGGGACTTTTCCAAGCACAATATATAATGACCATATTGGAAAAATGCATTTGTTTGCTCAGCTGGACCACAGATATCGTATCCGGCTGCCTGACATCCGAAGATGGTTGGTGAGGAGCGTGCAAGGCGGCCAGAGAGGATGTCTATGTGCCAGCTGAAGGCACATACATCCTTCAGCTGCAAGATCTCAGCCTTGTAATCAGACCTCTTCTCTGAGATCCAAAACCAAGGAATCCTAGAATATAAGCAAGTTCACTTTTTACTCTTAAAAAAACATTGCATACACATTAAGGTATTCTAACACAAAAAGATAACTGACCAAAAATAGCCTCTTACTCTGTCGACAAGTAGTTTATAATATAGGGTACATGTTTAATCTGATCTGTTGTCTGTTTCTGTCATCTAGCTTGACATGCTATAATTTTCCTCTTCTGCACCAGTTTATTCCCCTCATAATGTTTAAAGTGACCCCAGTCTTCATCAGAAGAACACACCTTACGCTTGGGTTCCACATGCAGTAACAAGTTGTTGACGATGTCCAAAATCATTTCATATTGAGCAGGATTAGTAGATATCTCCAGGTGCTGGTGCTTTAGAGTAAAAGTATCTGCAGCAGCTGCAATCAAACAGATCAATGTGAGTAACATAACTGCAGGTGCGTCACTTAGCCCCTTCCCCAGTACCGCCGAGCATTCAGAGACACAAAGCCTTGACAATGACTTTTATCAGATTTAGCATCTTAACACAATACACTCATGTGCCTTTATTTCCTTTCCATGGCTGCCCTTCAAACAACAAAGACTTCCACCCATCCTAAACCGTGCAGTCCCACAATGCTCTGCTTTCATTCAGTGCATGCCCTTCCCATATCCCCTGGTACCACGCACTAATGTAACTTCCTCCACATACCTTCCTGTCCTTTCAGCAGATCCTCCTTCTCAGGATTCAGAGGTGTTTGAGGAGGTTTAATTTGAATTGCCAGCTCTGGATCAATATCATGACTGTAGCTGATGTAATACATGTGGCAGTTGCAACGTGAAATTATCCTTTGCACTTGCTGGTTTTGCTGGACCTCTGCTGGTTGACTCCAGTCTATGGAAAAAAAGCAGGGGTTTTTACAAAGAGTCCATCATTTAGCACCTGCTCACACCAAGCAAGGTAATTAGTTCTTTCCAACCAAGTCTCTTCCATATAGCACAGGCATACAAATAAAAATGAATCAAAGGTACAGGTTGGAGAAGAAGAAAAGCAACAAAAACTGGAACCCTTCAACAAATGTGCACATAATAATGTTATCAATGCTAGTTTGTTAGTTGGCACTCTGATACTGGGATCTGTGTTACTGGTTGAAAAGTCATTTTGATTTCGCTTTCCATCTGCTTCCATAAATATTTTTTACTTGTGGGGTGCAGTAGTATATCTTCAACAAGGCAAACAAGGCACTCGCCTAGGGCGGCACTTTGCCAGAGGGTGTTAAGGCACATTTCTGGTGCTTTAAACATTTTCACTCACTCCCCCACCATTCAGCAAGCTTTAGCTCCTTCCAGTTAATGGGGGTGATGGGGGAATGTAATGGACGTGGTGGGGGTATGAAATGAGGGTGATGGTGGCATGTAATGGGGCATTTAATGTGTGCGCAATGGCAATGGGCATTTAATGTGTGTGCAGTGTGGGTGAGGGCTCAATAAGATCTAAATCATTTTATGAAACCCTGTATTAAAATAACATATTGATGCCCAACCTTTGGTATAAAATAAGGTGTATTTTCATGGTTCAGTTAGAAAATAGTAGAATATTGCCCTCTCGATGGTGCCCCTCCCCCTGCCAGTCTCAAGCGGTGGTAAGGTATTATTATCCGCTAATAAAATTTGCTTTTGAAAAATTAATTCCTTGTTTTTATTTCCTTCCTCTACACCCTTCACTCCATTTCTCCTTCCCTCCTTTCATTATTAGCCCCCCAACCCTTTGCCATTGCACCCCCAGAACTTGCTCCTGCACATCAGAATGCACTTTCAGGACTTGCCCCCACACACCAGATTGCACCCCCAAGACTTGCCCCCACACACCAGATTGCACTCCCAGGACTTGCCCCCACACACCAGATTGCACTCCCAGGACTTGCCCTCACACACCAGATTGCACTTCCAGGACTTGCTCCCGCACACCAGATTGCGCTCCCGCACACCAGACGGCACTTCCAGGACTTGCCCCCGCACACCATATTGCACCCCCAGGACTTGCCCCCACACACCATATTGCACCCCCAGGACTTGCCCCCACACACTATATTGCACTCCCAGGACTTGCCCCCACACACCAGATTGCACTCCCAGGACTTGCCCCCACACACCAGATTGCACTCCCAGGACTTGCCCCCACACACCAGATTGCACTCCCAGGACTTGCCCCCACACACCAGATTGCACTCCCAGGACTTGCCCCCACACACCAGATTGCACTCCCAGGACTTGCCCCCACACACCAGATTGCACTCCCAGGACTTGCCCCCACACACCAGATTGCACTCCCTGGACTTGCCCCCACACACCAGATTGCACTCCCAGGACTTGCCCCCACACACCAGATTGCACTCCCAGGACTTGCCCCCACACACCAGATTGCACTCCCAGGACTTGCCCCCACACACCAGATTGCACTCCCAGGACTTGCCCCCACACACCAGATTGCACTCCCAGGACTTGCCCCCACACACCAGATTGCACTCCCAGGACTTGTCCCCACACACCAGATTGCACTCCCAGGACTTGCCCCCACACACCAGATTGCACTCCCAGGACTTGTCCCCGCACACCAGATTGCACTCCCCCCTTACTTCCTTGCACAAAGTGCTCCCCAGCCTCCTGACCTGTAGTAGTGCTGACCATGCCTCCAACAGCCTGACCACTTTCCATGAGCTCCTGCACAGAGTCCAGATTCCGGTGACGATGCTCTTCTATATTCTTTACCTGTTGGAAAACAAGGAGATGCAACAAATGATGAAGATAAAGCTACAAAGTGCATGGAATTTGCTATAAACAAAGAGTCATGTATGAGTTGAAAATAGATATATAGCATTAGTGTCTAAAGCTTCAAAATGGCCTCTACACACTTTGGCAACTTATTACCCAATAAGAAAGTAATCTCTCTCTTCTATTGTGGTTAGAAGGGAAGGGACTTCACATAACCCATCCATGAGTTTTATCCCCATACTGTAAGAGGATGTCTGGTACTCTTGTAATCCAGGAAAACATCACTTTTCATACACACACCTTTGTAAAGAATGTATAGTAGGAAAGTGATGTAATAATGGACAAAACAGTACTTTTTCATAATTATATTGTGCATGGCAATCAAAAAACTGAATGAGTCTTGACAGACTGACCTCCAACCACTGCTGACTGTCTTCTGCATCGCTGGGGCTGCTCTCAGTAGTGGCAAAGTATTGCATGCTATCTAGCTGGCACGTCCATGATGTTTTCTGTTTGAGGGTGTCACCGTACCAGGACGGATGGTGCTGGCATTGCAGGAGCTGAGCTTTTGCTGCAGATACAATGACACAGCCCTCGGTCTCTGCTCCTCTGAGCACCATCTGTAGAGACAGATCACATTTATCACCGATATAATCACTTAAATGTGGTACTTCCCGTTTAAGAGCCAACACAGTCCAATCTATTTTCTCCAAATGTTAACCCTCCTGTTCTAGCAGAGCGGATGTTTCATGTAAATGCCAATAATAAAGCACTTTAATCTCCGCAAACTATACTACAGTGCAAATGTGAGGATCTCTGGGCCACAGGAAGAGCTGTACAGAAGAGAGAGAGAGCGCTCTGTTTAATCATTTCGGATACATGAAATCATAGTATGTTGGCACAGGAAGAGAGAGCTGTGTTTGTATAGAGACCACCACAGTTACCTGGCAATTGACCAGCTCAATGAGCCAGTTGTGATTATAGATGTCTTTGTCCTGACAGGGGGCTTTGCCGCAAAGCTGTTCGCTCACCCCTGATTCCTCCTCGGTGAACACCACAAACTTATCTGTCTCCTCTATCAGCTTCTGCAGCATGTCTGCCCCTGCAATATAGCATCACACGCCAATGGAAAGATGAAGGAAAAGCCATACATATCCATAGCTGTATATAGGATTCTTATGTGAGCATTTACAGCCACAGAGTCAAATTCAGGCAGGTGCAAATCCAAAGCATTAGTTTATATCTTGTCTGTACAATGTATAATATGCCTAAAGCCTTTCAAAAAGGAATAATTCAAAGCTCTTTAACAGTGATTATAATTCAACTCTAGTCATGAGGTTTCAGACATTGTTAGAGGGCTCTGGTGCATATAACAGGGATACTTTTTAGCTAGGAGATTGGATATCCCTTATTATATTATGGGGAGGGTGACGGAAGCCTCCATCACTGGGACTCCTGGAGGGGCTGAGGGTCAGCCTCCTCCCCACAGACTATGGGCCCTGGATAGAGTACAATATCACATTTGACCTGGTTAGTTGGTCCATTTAGTGGATCCAGTGTTCTTGATACCAGGACTTTGTGAGTTTTACATTTTTTGCAGTCTCCTGTTCTGTGATTTTGTTTGAACTAAAACACAGGACTTTATATTAATCTGTGCTTTTGTTATATGATAATGCACCTGTGACACAGTATAAAGGATCTGTCAGTATTTTATTTAGTGACTTGCAATGGGAACAATACTACTGCCAGATTTATGTTGGGATATAGAAGCTGGATTTTGGGTAAAGCAACAAAGCAGACATTCTATTGCAGGCTGAGGCCAGGTATACATTTCTATTAACCTATATATATTATACATTCTTTTCATACCTCCTGAGGGAGACCTTTCAGTCCTGCCTGTGACAAAGGGTGCGGTGACCTTTTTGGAAGGAGGGAAGCTACGCACAGAACCACGCTTCAGTTTTTTGGCCTGGATTTGCGTGTCGGTCTTAAGACCTTTCAGAGCCTCAGTAGACAGATTGCGTTTGAGCACAGCTGCCTTTTTGTAGCCGTCATATAGACCAAATGCGATGTCTCTGTTCAGCGTTGTCCAGGATGCTCGCAGATCCACCAGATGTAAGCGGTGGGTGTAAATGGCATTGTCCTCATCAGCGGCAGATAGTTCCTTTAAAATAAAGAAAGTTCCTGTGCTTCTGAAGGGCTGTGACATATACATTTCCGTAATACAATCAGTGCTAAGCCATAATTATTCCAGTAGCTTCCATTATCACAATCTACTCCTATTTTTACCTCCTCCACCTCTGCCTCTGCCTTTTCACTCAACTTATGTATCTCATGTTCCCCATGCCCTCTCGAATGTAACTTTATGCTCTGTACCTAAGCGCTGCGTAAATTGTTGGCGTTATATAAATAAATATAATGTAATGTAATTCCATATTTTACATTGTTGCTCCAAACACTTGCAATTTGTTACGTCTGCTCAGCAAATAAAAACTACAATTAGGATTGTCAGATCAGCCATTTTTCCTCACCACATGTAATTGTCACATACTGCTCTGCGAAATGTAGAAATCTAGAATTCATGTTCTAATAGTTCACTCATTTTACAGAGACCACAAAATCAAATAAATCAAGGAGGGGATCCTACAAAACCAACTTGGTCAATTAACAGTTTTCCATCTGGACACATATACATAATGTAGGGCAGCATGTAAAGGAGCAAGATGGAACATGGACAATCTTTTAACCCTAGTGACAAGCAATAATATGCCTTTTTCTCAAAACTAGAGCAATGTTTTGTTGGTAAACAGGAAATAAAATGCAGACAATATTATAATTTAATAAGAAGTGGGTATGATCTGTGCTGGTGCTCCTTTACTGGTCTGTCAAACGAAACAGGGTGTCTGACAGACCAATAGGGTAATAGTAAATGCGTCTCTGTCAGAATGACAGATTATTAAAGGGTGTGTCCATCTGTGTCAAAAATCCATCAAGTAAATCAATAAACTGACTGGTTTCCTGCCAATAAAACCAATGCTGAAAATGCCATTCAAATCAAAAACAAAGGCTTTGCTCTATGGAGCAACAGGCATCTAGTGAAAAGGATTCCATGCTGCCGGGCATCTGTTTTTACCTGTCTGTCGTAGCTCAGCGATGATAGGCTGAGCAGATGAGTTTTCTGCACCTGACTGTCCAGCTGATGATCAGCATTCTCGTCGCAGGTTGAAGCCATGAGGTGCACAGTCACCAGATTCAACTTACTGGTCATCTGTGGGACATTCCACTCGGAAATGAGGCGTCGCATCACTGTGCCGGCTGTCAGAACAGTGAAAGCAGTCAGTGACAGAGGAAGTATACTGGAATGACGTACTATTGTGTGGTGATTTGGAGTAGCTGTATTAACCCAGTGATGCAGAAGCAAAATAACAGAATGTTCCAGAATCTTGGTTTATGGACTTGACCTATGAATTCTCTGCCCTGGTGTTTTAACCCCTGTATCAGAACATATAGTTTAACCTGTGTGTTTTACTGTGTTGTTCAGATGCTTGTGACTTGATAAAGGGAGGACTACCGAAAGCTTGTTGTTCCAAAATATTGTTAGTCCAATAAAAAAGGTATTACACGATTCTGCAACATCCTGTTTTTTTTTGTAGTATTGTGTCCAACAAATACCACAATTCATAGTCCCACTTAATCAGAAACTATTGATCATTTCTTATTTCTGAACATATTCACTTGTATCTTTGTTTACGATTCATTTTGTAAAGACACTAATAGCTACCTTGTGGGATAAGCCTTTGTACCCCACGAGTGAAGATTTCCCCTTGACTGCACTCCACCTGAATTCCTCTCTGCTGTGCAAATGATGCCCAATAATGAATCTGTAAGTGAAACACATGTAGGGTGAGAAGCAGAGACATAGGTAGAAAGTATTGTCTATCAGAGAAATGAGACACTTATGGTTCTCACCTGCAGCCGTGGAAACAAGGCTGTGTAAGAAAGCTGCTTGTAATGCTGGCCTAGCTTCTTCTTGCCTGGCTTCAGGTTGTTAAAGAGTTTTCCTCGGCAGATAGGGCGAGTGATGCTGCTCCATGTTGCCCAAAAATTCTGCATCCAGCGCAGAGTGCTGCTATATAGCAAGATTCGAGGCTGAGAGACATCTGTAAAGTGGATAGAGTGTGCACTGTGATATTAAACAATCCCTTAAATGATTCCACCAATAGTTACCAGACTATAACCCAACCCAAAGGAGACGTACAGCATTACAGAAAACTCATATTAAACTTCGCAGCCAACAATGAAAACATTAACATTGTATCACTTTTGTTTAAAAAAGCAGAATAAAATATTACCAACCAGAAGGGGAAAACTAATTGTGTTACTGATCTTGGCTAGTGGTCATTGACATAAAGATTACATTGGTCTTTGTGGCTGACTTAATTGATCTTGCAATGATCATATTATTATGTTTAGAAAATATAGAATTGGTAATGTTTATTGAGCAATACAGTATTGAAGAATGATTGTATTCTTTAATTATCAAACAAAACCAAAACACATACTTACGTACTTAACGTCTCCTCCTCAACCTATTTTACTGCCTCAAATGACTGAAAAAAGCGTCCATATTTTTATCGTTCCGTGATGGCAAACCTGTGGCACTCAGAGGCCTACAGTATCACCATCAGTTATGGAGGAGCCAGTAAATGTTATGATCTAAGACTAACATTTGCAGATTTTAGAAACAGAGGTGAATACACAGCGACCAGTGTAAACTAGGCAGCAACTAGTGTGTCAAAAACAGAGAAACGTGCACTAAGACTGTACACAAACGTAAGTACATTCATCCACACCTCATTGATTTTAGTTAGTTACTACATTTTTGTACAGTCATAGTCCACTTTTCCCTATTTGTAGATATTAGACACTTTAGTGCACATTTTTTACTTGAACTCATTGGTGCAAGAGAAATTATAGGAATATTGAGCAGGGTGGCTGATACTGATGGGTAGAAAAATGCCTGAGACGAAAAGGCACTTTGAGAGCTTCATCTCGGCTTCTGCAGAAGACTGGGCACTCGAGTTCAAAAAGGTTTCCCTTTACGATTATAGTTCATGTCGATTTTGAGCTTGGGTATACAACTAAGACAACTTAGCATAAGGCTTTCATTTAGTTTAATTGCTAATCTAGCAAATTAAGCCATACACGAGCAAACTGCACTGTCAAAACTAACCTGAAAAATCATTTACCAGTTCTATTTAAATAAATATGTAGGCTCCCCAATCCAATGTCATTTTTTTTTACTTCTTAATGCAATAAATTTAACAAGGCACATATATATGGAACATGGAAACATTTTCCTGGTCACATACCACCGTGGGACTGGTTGAGGTCCATCTTAATGGAGAGATTGAGGTTCTCAGAGCGGAAGGCACGGTAAGAGTCGTATGGTTGGATGGACGATAACTCTGCTAAGAAGTCGGGGGAGCGAAGTGCTACATTATGATGGTCATGGGGGTTTCCATGGCACAGCCACTGAAGATCAAATATCATGCAGAGATCAGGCAGGTGAAGGAAACAACAGTCGTCATACCTGAAGAGATATAAGCCAGTGAAAAATGGAGAAGGAAGGAATGGAGGCCAACACAGGCCAAGACTTCTCCCTGCTTTGAATAAAACAGATCCAATTATTCAAATTCAACAAGTGAGGCTCCATTAAGCTAAATGGCTATAAAATCAATAACCAATGCCAAATACAGTACTTTAGCCAATGACTGGATTCTGCTTTCCTTTGTTCATTAGCCCCTCAAAGCATTTACACAGTAATTTAGCTTCTGATCACTCACTTGGAGGCTGTTCGGACATTGACATCCAAGTCTCCCTTAAAGATGAACTGACCAGGATTCCAGGCGAACTTGAGCCGATTCCATTCCCAATGCATGTTTTCTGTAGTGTTATATGGATCCTATGATGAAAAAGTCCAGAATATTGTACTTCTATCACAGGACATTGGGGAGATCAAACTAGTAAATAACTAAATCAACTAACCACAGGGGACCAAATTCATCAACATGACACACAGGAACACTTCAACATGACACACAGGAACACTTCAACATGACACACAGGAACACTTCAACATGACACACAGGAACACTTCAACATGACACACAGGAACACTTCAACATGACACACAGGAACACTTCAACATGACACACAGGAACACTTCAACATGACACACAGGAACACTTCAACATGACACACAGGAACACTTCAACATGACACACAGGAACACTTCAACATGACACACATGAACACTTCAACATGACACACAGGAACACTTCAACATGACACACAGGAACACTTCAACATGACACACAGGAACACTTCAACATGACACACAGGAACACTTCAACATCACACATGAACACTTCAACATCACACAGGAACACTTCAACATGACACTCAGGAACACTTCAACATCACACAGGAACACTTCAACATCACACAGGAACACTTCAACATCACACAGGAACACTTCAACAACACACAGGAAAACTTCAATAAAACAGTGTCCGTAGTTTTCATTTACCTCAGTAGCCAGTTGATGTAAATTAGCCTGTTCAATATCCATGCTGAAATGTCCATGTAGTAGCAGTCGGCTTTTGTCCCACCAAGGCAAAGTAGTACTAGGATCTACGGAAGGCTTGGTAAGAAGGTCCACATATTGCCCCACCAAAGTCCAGGCTGGGTCCCAGCATGGGCCCCACACTATAGTATAGAGCTGAATCTCAGCTGCAATCAAAAAAAGATGGAACCATATGATCACATTGCTACCAAGATCATACCTTGTGCTCCTGGGTTTATACATAAGCCATTTACAAAGTAGATATTATTTATCAAAAGAGAGCGAGAGGGAGAGTACAGTTATACACCAATGCCGAATAAAAGATCGGATCCTTCAGGAATTAAACCTTTCTTATGTGCAATATTTGTGTTTGTCCATTTAGGAAACAACACCGATTTAGAACAGGCCACTTATATTTTCAAACAATATGGTCTAATCTGATTATCCCTTTGTCTGTTTTAATCATCATCCTTGTCACCATATATGTGTAAATGCAACAAACCAATCAGAGCATCTACATAGTTATAGAAATTAGATATGGATTTTAACATGCGACTGTGTGTGAAGCATTAGTGAGTGGTGGATCACATGGTCATAAGGATTCTGTTTCTGCACACAGAAAAGGTGCCACCTCACAGAAATGCTAACATGGCAAGTACCAGCTCACTGGTTGTTGGTTGTGGCTAGTAGTGAAAAGCAGAAGCCGTATCACCAATTAAATGCCCCATGTTTGAGGCCGGATGTAGGATCATGGAACGACATCAGCAGTGTCATTGTGATACTATTCAAAATCCTGACATTCAAGTTTGGCTCAATGCTATTCAATGTAGGAAATCAATCTTTCAAATAAATAACAACTTGACCTTTCATTACAACATACAGTCTAGGTGAAGGATCGAGCAGTGTGCCCTGTTATCAACATTGTGTCTGGCTTTTAGAGGACATTTTCTATGGTTAAATCTTCTATATTGTAAACTTACAAGCAGGGCTCTCTGCATCTTGTCCATTGTTGATGCAATTAAGTTAATTCATGTGCCTAGCCATTCCCATCAACCCATTAATAGAAACCTTCATCACATGACTATAGAACTAGATTGTCAACTCACAGTGAAAGTCGTGGAAGAATTTAAGTGGAGGCATGTTCCGCTCCACTGTGGAATCACCCCAGGGGATGCCCAAGTTTATGACTTGTTTCCTGCGAGCGCTTGCTTGCCCACTTTGCTCAGTCCCGAGTAGTCGCCCAGACAGGTGCCAATCACGGATTTCAAAAAGATAACGAGGATAATCGCGTATCCGAACTAGGAAAGAAAGAAGGCGGGAATGAATGAGATAAGTAAATTACACTTTGTTATAAACTACTTTTTTCATGCATGATGGATGCTGCTGCATAAATCACGCCATATGTATTTTTTCCTTTCCAAACTAAAATATGTATAGTTTTTGCATATGTGAGCATGCAAAAATATACCAGCTCCACCCCCTAGCTCATTTTGGCAGATTCGGAGCATACAGCTGCATGCTCATGCCAAGCAATGAGGCAATCGCTGAGCATACTTGTGGGTGATGCATGTGCGATGTGTGCACTTATGCCTCTGACATTTATGAAGGCTATCGAACAAACGTGTGAAGTGAACATTGTGCACTTGGCATCCATGTGAACTTCTACTTCTAAATGATGTGCTGGTGTTAGGAATGACCATTTCTAGGATCAGAAGACAATCCTAGATGAGAGACAATTTTGGAACAAAAATATTGCAAAATGTAACAATAAAAACTGTATGCATTAATGATCACATTTTTTTTTTTTAATTTCAAGTCTGAACTGACCTGTTTTATAACTATATTAGTTCATACCTGCCCACTTAGAAACTAGGGCCATAGTAAGTTAATCCCATACGATGTTGACTATATTTGATTAATACATTTTTGAGTTCCGGTACAAATCACTTGCTGTTTTACGTATTTTAGATTTTTAAGATCAACCTACAAATTAAATTGTTTTTTTTCATGCATCTCTTTATATGTACGAACAGAAAGACATACTCACATATCCATATACATTTACAGAAATGTAATTAAAAAAGAATGATATGCCTCTTTAAACTTTAAGAGTTGATCAGGAAATTACTATATGCAACAATAGGGAAGAGGTACAATACATTTATTTGTATGTAAATGTATTGTACCATGTATTTAAGGATCATTAAACAAGTGATATGCTATTTATGAGAAGTTACTTTCCATTCATTGATGATAATCTAGCTGCTTACCCCAGAAAATAATGGGAATACTTACCATAAAAGTTTTTCAGAGAGCACTTCATCATGCGACACCACTGTATGACTAGCGGTAATTCTTCAGATGGTAAGGGGCTAATGCTATCAATGTCCTTCATGTTTTCCAGCACCTTTTCCGGTCCGTGCAGTGATTCATCTGCTAAGGCCACAACTTCAAGGTCAGACATAGTCCAGGTTAGCAGCGACTTTCTCATTGGAGTGTTGCCATATAAGCGCCTAGAGCGCTGGATGTAAATCTCGATATTCTTTTTCTCCAGGGATGCATACAGCTCCTCAATCTTCCTTGCGGGAAGCAGTTCTCCGTGTTGCTTCCGTAGGGCAGCCACCTTATCGTCCAGAAGCTGCAATCTCTTTGTGCTCTCTTTACTCTCGTCCTTCATCAGCTCGTAGTTATCTCTCAGCTTAACTTCAAACACATCGTCCAAGAAGGCAAAAGAAAACTGCTTAATCCTTAGCACCAAGTCTGGGGGGAGAGGCTCGGGCCCACCTCGCTGTGTACGATGCAGACCCTTCAGCCACTTCTGCACCCCAATGGTTTGGTCAAGGATGCAGGAAAATTCATAGCGGTGTGGAAACTCCATTGAAGCGCTGCTAACGGAAAGAACCCAAGCTCGGTTCCGCTCTGTGAGCAATGAAGGAAAATGGCTGCGATGCAGAAGCATATCTTCCAGTTCAGGTAGCCTCTGCGCATCAATATCTTTAAACAGGAAGATATTGTTGCCATCAGCATTCACAGTCACTTCAGGGGAACGCAACTGGAGGGAACCCCCATTTTGGTTCAACCAAATACTTTGGCCTGTGAACAGAAAAAAGTTCTCCTGTGAAACATCAGCTTTAAACTTTACTGAGCTCAGTTCCAGTGTTATCTGCAGTCCTTTTCGATGGAAGCCAGGTTCAGTGCCTGGGCTCCTGGCTAGTGAATTCTGATGCCGAAGAGGACAGCTGTCTTCACTTCCATTGGGTGATGACAAAGGTTGGACTTCCCTGTTCAAGAAAAGCAGCAGATCCCTGCACTGCAGGGTGGACATTGCATGTTGATACAAGTACATATGATCCCAGGGACTCCAGTGCAAAACCAGCTCCTCTCCACATTGTACCTTAATTCAGGAATCATAGAAACAAAACAGTCATTTCCATGGCGATTCAAATCAAACATATTTCCAGATTACATAGACTACAAATAAAAGTTCTATTTCTTCAATGAATCTAATCTTTTTAATCTCATCTATTGAGATTGTGCCTTGACGTGGCGGGTGAGCTTAATTATGCTTTGGCCAATTCATATAACCAAAACCTCTCATTTATATTATATTTTTATGTTTGTTGGCAACTTTATTAGGGTGAGAAGCGCAGACAGTTTTTGTTTTTAGTATACATTATACTGCCAATCCCACTGTATTTGCAGCATGCTCACACCTGTTTGGTAAGCATCATTTTTACATTGATATTATTTGAGCCTGTGACTAGCTTAGCGCACCAACATTTTTCTTTTCCCTAATCTTTAAGCAGCTGGTTTGATGAATGTCCCTGCTGGAGTAGTACAGGACAACCATTGTTTTGGTCACGTCACTAAAGCCAAGAAGGGATATTAATTAGGAGTGTTGATGGAGCTTAAGATTTAAACCAGTAAATATTCAGGATTGTGGACGCTCTTTTACAAAAAACACTTAGGGGATCTAATCATGAAAGCAAGAACTGCAGGGAATTGAGAAGGGAAATTCTAACTTAAGGCCAAAGTAGCCAAGTTGAAAAAACTCTCCCACCAAGCACGAGAAATTTTCCAACTCTGCTACTTTGGTCTTAATTTTGAAATTTCCTCCATCAGTAAAACCTTTACTGTTTGTGCATCCTTGTTCCTATAAAACACTCACTTTAACAAACTACGGTAACAAACTAAACTTTGTGTTCAGTGTGTAAGAAAGCAAATATGAAAACGATGCAGACCTGTTCCCATTCTCCAGTAAAACGAGTCTCACCTAATTCCTCTAAATAAATTTCAATCAGACAGAACTAACTGAACGTACAGTTTGTGAACAAAGCTCCTAGTGATTGACGCACACAGCAATGTCAGAGAAAGCCAGGGGCACGAGTGCTGGTCCATCATATGGGAGCCGCCTAGTCATTTATAAAAGGCTGAAGTGGCTGCCTACTTCAATATAAAATAATTTAGCTTTTTTTCCTCTACATAATAAGTGTTCACGTTGGGGGCTGAACCAAGGAAGGTCTGTGTTTGTACCTCTAAAGAATGGATAGTGGTGAAGTACGTAGCGGACAGGGTGAAGAAGTAGAGCAGTGTCTCAGGAATGTCTATGGACTTGCAGCACGGTTCCATCTTCTCAGTGACGGACTTCAGCAGAGACAAGGCCACACCTTGCAGCCTTGCATTGCAGCTCTCGGCACTCCCTAGTACAGTAAACAGGTCTATTCTCACTTGAGAGGCACCTATGGGAGAAGCAAAGATGAAAGGGAAACGGAATGTTATTCCATTTTAAATCATTTTATTTTTTTTAATTGGGCTTGTGTGCATTTTGGACATGCAGGAAAAAAAACCAACAACAAAGAAATGCTTTTTAACAATTACTTACCAACCAGGCTGGATAATGTAAACAAGTTCACTTCCTCCACACGGACATCCACTCTCCAGAGCAGGGCCAGTTTGCTGCCCGACTCATTGCATGGGGGAGTGAAGGTGAGTGGGTTTTGTGAGGACGGAACAGGACGTCTGGACTCATTAGGGAGCAGGCTTAGTACCCGAGAAAGACATTCCACACATGTATCCGAGAACTCCGCCTGCAGACCCTGAACCGTGGACTCTATGAACAGAGTATCCGCCTGCATAATGCCCCCACCAAGAGATTGATTGTAGCTGCCCTGAAACACATATAGGCATCTCCTTGGTAAAGACAGCAACACACAATCAATACATCTTTCTCTTGGTTTCTATTCAATACGCCGAAAGTCAAAGAGGCGATTGACAACTTGCAGCCGTCAGGCAGATGCGGGGTGTTACTTTACTCATTGTTCTGATGCAAAATGACTAGGGGCACCTGGATTTAAACTGCACTAACAGAATAATGTGTGCCAAGTTCTAGAACAATTAAAAAGTGGGAAGCAAAAACAACAAAACTTCTAGCTAACGAATTTGGGCTTCTCTACAAAAAAGCTAAAAGGTTCCGGAGTGGTTTGCAATTGTCTTATGATCTGAAAAGGAAATGATTGTATCCAGAATATAAACACATTGTGGTCCTGCTCATCTCCTTTCTCACCTGTAGGCTGAAGTAATCCAGGACAAATGCCTCTCCCCAGACATGTGTGTTTGGCGGATGAAGTGCCTGCTGGATGTGGGAGTCCTTCCCTACTCTCCAACACAGGTTGTTGACTAAGATCACAGCCCTCTGGTGCAAATTTTGTGTACGCAGGTGTTTAAACTCTGAAAAATAAAAAAAAACAAATGCTGAACATATTCTTGGTTATAGATTATGTGGCTCATTAGCAGAGCATGCAGAGGAACGACTAATACAGAAAGGCAGAACTTCACTAGGTCCCTACACGCCTTCATCAATAGATGTAAAACAAACAATTTGACTGGTGGCAGATGATATTGTTATCCCAGTCAATCCGAATGCACCGTAGGCTCTACCACATCATTGATTTAATAAAGTACAGATTCACAATAGACACTGGGTTGCCATGAGTATACTCACATATTTTATTATTGTTCAGTGACTGTGGAGTTCCATTTTAGCTGCCAAATTGACCGCTTTGATTTGAAAGCTTTTTAATATATATATATATATTATAAAATATTGTTTTAAATACAAAAAATGCAGTGTTTTGCTGCAGTAAAAGAACAAAGCTACATTTCTGAATTTCCCTTAGTGTGCTACATGCAAGTCATTTATATTAAATGCATTTCAGACTGTGTAAATAAGTGATTTATTGTGACGTGAAAAATATCATTGATTTGCTGATCAGTCATAACATTATGATCACTGTTCTAATATTGTAGGTCCCCTTTTGCAGCCAAAACAGCCCTGACTCATTGAGGCATGGACTCCGCTAGAAGTCTGAATATGTGCTGTGGGATCTGGCACAAAGACATTAGTAGCAGATCCTTTAAGTCCTGTAAGTTGCGAGTTGGGGCCTCCATGGATTAGACTGGTTGCCACAGATACTCGATTGGATTGAGATATGGAGAATTTGGAGGCCAATTTAACACCATGAACTCACTGTTGTGTTCCTCAAACCATTCCTGAACCTATTTTGCTTTGTGGCAGGGAGCATTATCCTGCTTAAAGCGCCCAATGCCATCACTGAATACTGTTCCCATGAAAGGTTGTGCATGGTCTGCAAAAATGATTAGGTAGGTAGTACGTGTCAAAGTAACATCCACATGAATGGCAGGACCCAAGGTTTCCCAGCAGAACATTGCCCAAAGCATCACACTGCCTCCACCAGCTTGCCACCTGTCAGTGGTCATAATCTTATGGCTGACTGTTGTATGCAAGTGCCAGGAATGAAGTCATCCAGATCTTGTGCAGATGGAGACAGATCTCTCTTGCATGCATGCTGATAGAATTGGAGCACAAAGAGAGGGCTGTATAATGATCAGAACATTAGGTCTACCTTTGGCAGATTTCCTATGGCATTATATTCCTTTGGGAGATATTTATCCATTAAACCATTAAGACAGAATGGTCAGAATGTACCTCATCACTTAACCAGAAGTGAACCATCATGTTTTCTTTTTTTTGCTGTATCACATCTCATCCAGACTATTGATTTTCTTTTTAATGTGTCTTTGTCCTTGACTAATGTATTTATAATTGATCAATAAACATTACAGTAAAGGTAACAAATAAAGAAAATAAATATTGACTACCTAACCCAGGTTTTAAATATTTCTAATAAAGTTTCCTGGCTTTAGAGAATATTTTAAACAAAATAATTTAGAAGACATTAGGGAAGATTCAATGCCGGCCACTAAGTTTTACTTCTGCATGTTATTCCTGAATGAATAACGTGGGATTCAATGGGAACGGGGACTGCAAAAATAGCATGCATTAAAGCAGGGAATGTCAAATCCCGGGGGCCAGGGCGCCATGGCAACGAGACCTGGTATTACCAAATACATTGTGTCCCTCACCGCAGGGACTGATTATTATAATTTTTAATTGGTGTAGCGGCAGAACGAGGGGGCAGAGGCTGCACAGACTGTCGGGTATCATCAGTAGGACAACACTTGAAGATGTCTGTGCACAGACCAGGCTTAAATCAAAGTGTGCCCCTCCCCTGCAACAAGGTAAAGCAGCAGGGAGGGGGACAAACTGAATAATGCACTTTTTTTCTTAAAAAAAATAAACGGCTGGCTTGTGTCTGCATGTGACTGTCTGCCTGTATGTCTCTCTCTGTGACTGTCTCTGTGTGTGTTGTTGCTCCTGGATATTTTTTAGCTGGCCCCTGCGTTAAAGAACTGGTATGGTGGTAAGGGAATAAGGTTATGCCCTATAATCCCATTAATATAATGGTACGGAACTGCGGTTGTAAAAGCCACCCCGAGTCCTCTAGCAGCCCCCTCAAAATAGTTACTTCCCCCAGTTGTGAGCCAATCAGATGCCTCCTTCTGTCTTAAATGTGTTTAACACAGCCGATATATACACATTTTAACCCTTTCAGAAACAGAACCAGTGCTCCCTACAGTATTGAAAGAAAGGGCACTCGGTGAGCCCCTGTGGCTTCCTCCAATTTTGAATTGTTATTTATAGGTTACCCCTGTAGGGATCACCGTTTGTGTTCCCTACAGCACAGAAAGGGTTAAAATGTGCAGCTATCATCTGCATTAAGCACATTTAAGTCATACTTTTATTGGTTGTAAATGAACGGGCACAGATGAATGACTTTTTGCACATACAATGTTATCGGCTGTCACTGAATCACTGTTAGTGTGGTAATAACACCACAGAACATTGGGTTTTTCCCCAACCGTTAATGGAGGGCATTGGAATTACTGCTAAAGCCACTTTTCCAATTAATGGAAGACGCAGAATCTACCCCACTGAATGGTGCCATATGAGGTAACTTCTCTTGTTTTAGTTTTATACAATGATGACTTTATACTATGCTGACTTTATACTATGCTGACTTTATCCTATGCTGATAGTATACCCACATGGGTGCATTTGTGCAAAAGAATGACATCATTTTACAATACTACTTAAATAACACAAAACAAAGCTGTAAATCTGTACTTTAAAAGCAGCTGAAAAAAAAAACCCAAACAGAATAGCAGTCATAACAGAAATGGAATCTTACCTAGTGAAATAGACGAAAACCCAACAGCAAAGGGTTGGGCCTCTTCAAGCTGAACAGACACATTTACATTAGAGATGGAGGAGTTGAAAATGATTGGGGCCAAAATCACAGGAAGTGGTCTGTGGAGAGAATGAGACCCGTTCTGAAAAAAGGGGCATCACTTCATAATAGCATATTCTACTGAACTAGACAATAATGGTATCATACTGTAATCCCTATAGAAAAATGAGTAAACACACTAAAGTAACCTCAGCTCTACTTCTAAATCACACTAAGCTTGTTTATACTCACCGATTATCTTTGGTTGAGGCTCTTGTAGATCTACGCAACTGGCGTTCCAGCGCCAGCAAATTGAACCAGTGAGAAAACTCCTGGTGACGATAGTGAATAATGCAAGTGTTAAGAGCTATGGTGCTCTGAATATCGATGGAGGTCACCTAAAAAAACAAAACAAAAACATATTTGCTGAATTAAGCAAATAATTAAAAAAATAAATAAATAAATAAAAGCCTTTTCAAACAGAATTATAGTTTTCTGCTTTTAAACAATGATACAGTATCAGATTTTAAAAAATGACCTGGTTCAAAGGTGGATTAACCCCCAAAAATAAAGTTTCAATCATTAACATTTGACGTGGCAGTCTATTAACTAAACACTGAACAACGGCTATCTGATCACCAAAAACTATATCAAATTACTGTGCGGCAAAGCAAGACACAATGGAAAATTGCCAATTTGATTTTTCACTTCATTTGAAGTTCACCACAGTATAGTGATCAAGCTCCAATTAAAAATTGCATGGATCTTGGAATCATGGGAGCTGAAATGTCATTATTTGAACCACTTTTCCAACAACATTTTCTAATGTTTTAACCCATCTGCTGAGTAAAATTACAATTAGACAGAGATCGTAATAGATATATAATTGTGCAAGCCACCGGATATCCTAATGGCACTAATTAAAATATTCAACTAGAGCAGGAGTCCAAACTTTTCAGTATGAGGGCCAAATTGTACATGTGACAAATAATTTATTTTTATAATATTACAGATAATAAAAAGGTTTTTGGGAAAAAAAATGCATTTTTTGATTTAATTCCTTCCTCTGCCCTCATATTGCATCCAGGACTTACCCCAGCACATAAAATGTACACATAAATTACTCTAGCACCCAGATTATACTAATTCCAGCAGCCAGGACTTGCCCCAGCACCCACTATGCACATGACACCCAGCACTCAGCTCATTCAGTGCAGTGCGAGGGGGAGGAGCAAGCAGTCAGTGCCAATGTTGCTGGCACAGACTGCTTCCCCTCGTGCCACGCGGCTCCCATACAGACAGAAGGAAATAAAAAGCATTGCTCGGGGGGGGGAATGTAATGGGGGCAGGTCAGACTGCAAGTTGCTGTGGGCCGGGTAAAAACTGCCTGCGGGTTGTAGCTTGGAGAACCCTGATCTAGATAAAGAAATTATTTATATAGAGACACACATTTATCAACTGGCTCAAAAACAAATGAAACAACTACTAATATTAATAATGTGCAGGCCATATTTAAAAGGGCAACAATATATGTATATTCATCTGAGGAAAGGGATTTAGGAGTAATAATTTCAGGGGACTTGAAGGTAGGTAGGCAATGCAATAGAGCAGCAGGAAATGCTAGCAGAATGCTTGGTTGCATAGGGAGAGGTATTAGCAGTAGGAAGAGGGAAGTGCTCATGCCATTGTACAGAGCACTGGTGAGACCTCACTTGGAGTATTGTACGCAGTACTGGAGACCGTATCTCCAGAAGGATATTGATACTTTGGAGAGAGTTCAGAGAAGGGCTACTAAACTGGTTCATGGGTTGAAGGATAAAACTTACCAGGAAAGGTTAAAGCATCTTAACATGTATAGCTTGGAGGAAAGACGTAACAGGGGGGATATGATAGAAACATTTAAATACATAAAGGGAATCAACACAGTAAAGGAAGAGAGTATATTTAAAAGAAGAAAAACTACCACAACTAGAGGACATAGTCTTAAATTAGAGGGGCAACGATTTAAAAGTAATATCAGGAAGTATTACTTTACTGAGAGGGTAGTGGATGTATGGAATAGCCTGCCAGCAGAAGTGGTAGAGGTAAACACAGTCAAGGATTTTAAGCATGCGTGGGATAGACACAAGGCTATCCTAGCTATAAGACCGGGAGACTAATAAAAGTACTCAAAAAAAAATGGGCAGACTAGATGGACCGAATGGTTCTTATCTGCCGACACATTCTATGTTTCTAATTTTCTAAACACTGATCATCCCATCCTCTGTACAACACATCATGGGTGAAACATCCTAACACAGTGATCTTGGCACTGTAGATATATGCAACATATCATTTTCCAACAACAACGAACAAGCATCAAGGGATATGTAGTTCCCAAACATCTGCAGTGCCAAGGTTAGCCATCACAGGCCTAACACTATCCATGCCACTGCTGTCTCACCTGCACACTAGCCTTCAAATGATTCAAGCAGATTATTCTCTGTCGGCTTTGGGAAAGCAGCAGACCATCTGAAGGACAGACAAAGGAATGGTGGGGTTGAGTTACACATCCATGCTTTATTCTCACTAACAATGCACTGTCTCAGGTTTCTTTTCCAATAATGTTTTCCAAAACTGTGCTATTTTAGCTCATTCAGAACCAAAATTTATTTGATATTATTTATGCAGCTGATTTGATCAAAGCCAAGACCTCAAGAAGTTCACATAGAGGTTATTAGTCTTTATTTAACATCAGCTCCAATTACTTTATGCATGTGACAGCCTCCCTGACAAATGTTTCCATTCCAGCGTCCAGCCAGTGTATATTAGTTCTATTACCCTGGCATATACGTCTTAAAGGACAACTGGAGCAAAACATTAAATTGTGTTTAATTAAAGGATTGCATTGAGTGTAGGCATTTTATATAGAAATGCTTTAATGAAAGAATACAAATAAAGTACCTTATTGAACCATCTTTACCCCATATAGCCCCACCAGGAGGCAGACATTTTGTTTAGAATCTTTGGTCAGATGGGTCAGATCTTTCTTCATCTGAACCAAGGTGAGTGAAGATCTGACCCAAGGTTCTAAACAAGATGTCTACCCACTAAGAAAACGATGTGGAGTAAAAAGGCTCAATGAGGAACTTTATTTGTATTCTTCCATTAAACATGTTCTTTATAAATCATTTATACTTGAAACAATATTTCAAATTAAACATAAGTTCATTTTCTGCTACAGTTGTCCTTTAATGTGTAAATTCAAGGATTTTCTGGTTAAAAAGGTTTTTACCTTCCACCAGTAGTTCTGAACTCATTTGTGCCAGCTCAGAGGTGCCAATGAACTTGCGCATGGGTAGCTGGTCTTCCTCCCGGGTGTAAGAAAACTGCAAAAGCTTCAAAGTCCAGTTAAGGTGCCTAGATAACAGACGAGAAATGAATATCAAAGCGGCCACACAAATGACAAGCTTTACACCTCTCACGGCAAGGGCTCAACTCCACCATTACCTCTGCTGACTGTTCATAGAGAGAACCACTGTGCTGTTCTCAAATCCCACTTCCAGCTTGCACGGTAACTGCTCCAACAGAGCCAGCCACTTTGGAGGCGTAGCACTTTCTGTAGGTATATAGAAAACATGTATTGGTGTCGTACACAGTAATGCACATTACAGGGGCAATTCCAACTAGAAAATAAATCGATTTATCAGTTGTGTTCCTCAGCATTTCCCATCAGGTGTGAGTGTCAGCAATAGTCCTTCCTATATCTCTGAGCCCTCCTTACTGGATGTCACGGAGGGTCCTTGTGAAATTCTTTTCAATGTAAAACTACAGGACGACTATAAATTTACACATACAACACAAAGTGGAATTGCCACTTTAAATCTCTAGAACAGCGGTGTTTAGACTTAAGTATTTTGGAATCTGCAATACATATTGTAAGCCTAGAAGGGATGTAAATATTTGCACGATTATATATCTAAATTGACAAACAGTGAAAGAGATTGATAAAAACAATGGTTCGCTCTCTGCAGTATAGTCTGAGATCTGCTGTGCTGTTTACACAGGCAAGCCTTGCTAATGATTTGCCCACAATGCCCTTGGTCCCAACCTGTGTGTGCCTTTTCCTCTGTAGTATTGCTCTCCTCAGCACCACGTTGCTGTGTTTTGATTAGTCCCTTCTGGAGTAATTCACTAGTGAACAGACTCTCGTGTAGCTCGGCATGCAGATTGCGCACCCTCAGACTCACAGCTCGGAGGCACTGCTCACTGATACTGCACTCCACGCTCACAGCCAATGAAAGCTCGACCAGGCAAGCTTCATCCTGCTCCAAGACAGATGAGGTTATAAGCAGAGGTAATGAGTAGCTGGTGTCAGACCAACATACTGCACAACAAAGCAAGGGAAGTGTTCTTACCCTATGACACAATGTGTCATCCATAGATAACAGACCTGCTTTGACCTATACATAGTGATAACCAAACTGCCACCCAATCGAATACTTTAGGTTATCCCAAACAGTCATTTTGTGCACCACCAGCATAGTATCCATGTGCACCCTTTATGCATGATCCGGTCACCATCACTCACTGTACTTGCTGTGAGACATACTAGGCTATTGAAGGATTTGACAGCGGGGATGTGGACAAGCTCCAACAAATACTTTCAACTGAAAACACAGATCTCTATTACAAACAAAGCGGAAAGTGGTTACATGTTCTTCATTTATATTTTAGTGTGTTTGGAAGTCTTCCAGCAGGTGAGAACTGTGATGGACCACAAACAAACAAACAAGCAAGCAAACAAACAAAAAGAAGAATTTAGGTAACAAGGAGGGACTCATGGAAACCACGTTATAAAGCCGCAGTCCACCTCTCAATCGGTCACTCACCTGCTGGCTGCTTTTTAATAACTTGCTGGTCAGCTGAGTAAGGTCCAGAGTGCAGTCCAACCTATGTGAAAGATTGTCAAATCAATGAGCCAGACAGATATACAGACATATATAAGGACGAATGTATATCAATGAAGGTATATTAGCAGGAAGTGGTTGGTTAATTAAAATTGACATGGTATTACTTATATGCCCCTCTTTAACACTAACACATTATTATCTGTTTAATGATATCAGCACCACTAATCTATAGTAAACTGGTTGATATGTGTTACTTTTATGAAATCTCAAATGTCATAGTACTTCATTCATCATACCAGAACATGGTGAACATTCCAATGTGTGCTCCAGAGATACTCCAAGTTTCTGTGTTGAAGTATGTTATGAGATCACCTGTGGCTTGACATCCAAATATTTAAATGGGAAATGGTAATATGGATATCAAACCTCACGTTGATGGCAGAAGACACCACAGACACATTTAAAAGATATATTTCTCTTAATGCCTGTTATTCATCAGAATTTTTTATTACCTACATTCACAAGTTATGTTAGTACTCAATGTACCTCAGTGTAATCTCACGACCTCCCATTAAAGGACAACAACAGGCAAAAAATACATTGAGTTTAATTGAAAAGTGTTAGCATTTTAAATAGAAATCCTTTGATGAAAGAAATAAAATAAGCTACCTTACGCCAATTGTTTGTCTGACCCAAGATTCTGAACTATGTCAGTCCTTTGACACTAGCAAAGAGAGCTCAATAAGGAGAATTATCTGTATTCTTACATTATGGAATTTCTATTTAAAATGCCTACACTTCTTTCAATGCAATCTTTCAAGTAAGTGGTTTTTTTTGTCGACAGTTGTCCTTTTACATAAGCAGCTTACGTATAAACGAATTCATGGATAGAAAAAAGGCAGGTCGACAAGGGCCGATCCTTCCATGGGGTAGACTGGAGCAACTGCCTCTGGCAGGGGAGGCACTATGCTGCTTCTCCTTCTTCCTGTGTCCGTGGGAGCCTCAGTCCGGGACAATGAAAAGCCCCAGATTGAGAGCTCTGATAAAAAGAAGGTCTCAACCAATTAGTCCTCTCAACTCTCCTGATTGGCTGAGAGTTCAGAAGCCATCCTTCACATGGAGCTCAGAACTAGAGATGCCTGCACCAGATAAGGTAAAATCTCTAGACAGTATGTGTCAGTGTGTGTGTATAACCTCCACTGATATTGCCTATATCTGTCTAGCCACCCAGGGGTCAACTCCTCTGACACTGCCTATATCTGTCTAGCCACCCAGTGGTCAACTCTTCTGACACTGCCTATATCTGTCTAGCCAACAAAGGGTTAACTCCTCTGACTCTGTCTAGCCACCCAGGTGTTAACTCCTCTGACTGTCTAGCCACCCAGGGGTTAACTCCTCTGACTGTCTAGCCACCCAGGGGTTAACTCCTCTGACTGTCTAGCCACCCAGGGGTTAACTCCTCAACTCCTCTGACAGTCTAGCCACCCAGGGGTTAACTCCTCTGACGGTCTAGCCACCAAGGGGTTAACTCACCTCACACTGCCTAGATCTGTCTATCCACCCAGGGGTTAACTCCTCTGACACCGCCTATATATATATATATATATATATATATATATATATATATATATATGGATTTTGTTATAGGTCACATATATTTTAGGGAATTGCACAGCCTATTATCATAATAATGTTTTACCATTACTTTCGTTTCACCTTATTGGCAAGCTTCTTGAAAAAAATATTATTATGTATATAAGAGGTGCTTTGGTGGGCATATAAAAATAAAATTTATTTTTATAAGAGCCCACCCACAAGGTGAAAATAAAGTAATGGTAAAACAATATAAGTATAAATAAGCTGTGCAATACCTCAAAACATAATATGTGACCACTGACCTATAACTTGACTTGTTCAAATATTGTATATTGAGTTTAAATGCTCAAACATTTAGGGCACACATTTTAATCATGGCCTGCCTATACTCAGGCCAATACAGTATTTCGTATAATTTTGCATATAGAAAGGTGTTCTTGCATTAAATTATCACTTCCTGATAAGTTTCATTTTAGTTTGAATTATGATGACTGTGGGCTTTTTTTCTATAGGCTGTATAGACTGCCACAGCATTCACTGTGCTCTGCATGTTGCAGAGCGGATACATACATTGCATAAGGTTTTAGGATGTTTAAACTACATGATAAGGGATCATCAGTAATTACCTCTTTCCGTCACTGTTCAGGATAAATTTTGTCTTGGAAACAGTCATGTGCCAAAGGGATTCTGAGTCAGCCACATTGAGAACCATAATATTAATGGGGTCCAGGCGTATAGAGAACAGCTGTTAAAGTCCAAACATAATTAGCATGTTTAATGATTATAACAGTTTACAGGTAAGTGTTAATCACAACTACAAATAAGACTTTAAGTAGTTATATGCTAGTTGTAGGATGGGTTCTATTATCTACCACTACCCACTGTATATCAGGCTTTCTTGTTATGGTAGTTGCTGCTGCTGACCAAGGCAGGTTGCCCAGACAGGGGTGACTGCACGTGTACTGGAGGAGATTAGATTACCTGTTGTATTCATCACAAGCCCTAGGGGCCAGTGAAGGATGCAACAATGGTGGGTCTTGGATTTGCTGTAAGAGGGTTTTGCATGTCTTCCTGTTTCTCTGATTCTATAAATAGTGATATTACCAAGTGATTTTACCTTTTATGCAAATGCCACACCCACCATTGCTGCATCCTTCCCTTTGTGCTGAAAAGCCACAAACTGGTAGCTGCTTGGTATATCTCCAATCCCCCAATGTCAACCTGTACACACCGGCATTCATTTTAATCCCATTACCTGGAGCCAAGTTTTGGTCTTGTCTGACCTTTACTATTTATTTAATTCAGGAAGTCATGCAGATTGATAAAAAACAGTTACCGGCATTCTGCAACTCCTTTGCAGTTATACCTAAATTAACCTTTCAGTGGAGGAAATGTTTCTTTCTATATTGATTACTAATAAAGCTTGGAATCTTCTCTTTGAGACCAGATGTGCATTGCCTGCTCTCTCTCCCTACAACAAATAGTAATTATTACCTGAGACAGGACTTTCAGCAGTGAGGGGTTAAAAACAGTCTTGCCCCCGTCCTCTCCCGTTGACTCATTTGGTGGTTTAGGGGCATGGTGAGGAGTGATTGGTTTTCCTTGCAGGTCAATTCGAATGCGCACCTCCCGAAAGCACAGGACAAAGTAGTGCCTACAATTTAAAAAAAGGACATGGATTATCAACAACAGAGTTGGAGGTGCAATGATGGGACGCATGGAAAACTAGAAGGTATAAAAGGAATTGCATTTTAAGTTGCATGAAGAATCATACAGGGACCATGCACCGCACAACAGCTTGTATAATTTAAAGTAAATGTATAGATCAACAAAATACATGGTTTGAAATTAGGTTGTCCCCTAGTTTGTGGCAGTCTACAACATGCATGAATATTATTCTGTATTGTTATATTAAATTATATTTTGTTAAAGAGAGAGTCCTCCCTAGGTATTGACTGTACACAGAAAGCAATAAGCCACAGGGACCGAACAACCAAAGAGAATAATAATGGGAAGTAATAGTAAGAAAAGAAATCCAATAGATACTCACGCTAACTCATGGTCCCATAGCTTGCTAGACACCCGGATACTGTCAATTTCCTGAAACAAGGCAAAAAAACCAAACTATAACCACTGATTACCATGTGAAATCTTCCATTACAACCATCTACATTCTGCTTCGACAGCACAACTAGAACTTACCGAGTTAAAGCATGCAAGGTGTAAGCATAAGGCTATCCTGAATATACAATAAGGGTCGACAACCAAATAAGACATCCATATTACATTTAAACATAGCATGTTCACTGCATATTATCCAGAAGACAGGAGTGTCAACTACATAAAGAAAACTTTTGAAAAAGCAGATGAAAGTAATGTGATAATAGTCAGCAGTCTTCCATGGAGGTTCGTCAACTGAAAAAGTTCCAGCTTCTCTTCAGGGCATCCAGGCATACAAACAAACTCAGACACACTCTTCATAAAAGACAAAGCCTAATGTTTATTATAATCAGGAGCGTACCCAACATATTTGGCACTTGGATGGATCTTATATTTGAGGCTACTACTTTAGATACACATTTTGCCACCACCTCTCCTCATCTCGGCCAATGCTGTGGTATAGCTTCCCTAAGATGCCAGAGACATACACATGGTGCCACATAGCTTGCCTAAGTATACCTGTGCCAGAGACATACACATGGTGCCACATAGCTTGCCTAAGTATACCTGTGCCAGAGACATACACATTGTGCCACATAGCTTCCCTAAGATGCCAGAGACATACACATGGTGCTGCATCGCTTCCCTAAGTATACCTGTGCCAGAGACATACACATGGTGCTGCATAGCTTCCCTAAGTATACCTGTGCCAGAGACATACACATGGTGCTGCATAGCTTCCCTAAGTATACCTGTGCCAGAGACATACACATGGTGCTGCATCGCTTCCCTAAGTATACCTGTGCCAGAGACATACACATGGTGCTGCATCGCTTCCCTAAGTATACCTGTGCCAGAGACATACACATGGTGCTGCATCGCTTCCCTAAGTATACCTGTGCCAGAGACATACACATGGTGCTGCATCGCTTCCCTAAGTATACCTGTGCCAGAGACATACACATGGTGCCGCACAGCTTCCCTAAGTATACCTGTGCCAGAGACATACACATTGTGCCACATAGCTTCCCTAAGTATACCTGTGCCAGAGACATACACATGGTGCCGCACAGCTTCCCTAAGTATACCTGTGCCAGAGACATACACATTGTGCCACATAGCTTCCCTAAGTATACCTGTGCCAGAGACATACACATGGCGCAGCACAGCTTCCCTAAGTATACCTGTGCCAGAGACATACACATGGTGCTGCATCGCTTCATTAAGTATACCATTGCCAGAGACATACACATGGTGCTGCATAGCTTCCCTAAGTATACCTGTGCCAGAGACATACACATGGTGCTGCATAGCTTCCCTAAGTATACCTGTGCCAGAGACATACACATGGTGCTGCATCGCTTCCCTAAGTATACCTGTGCCAGAGACATACACATGGTGCTGCATCGCTTTTTTTTCTCACAATCAAGGAAAATAAAAATGTTGGTGCGCTAAGCTAGTCACAGGCTCAAATAATATAAATGTATAAGATGAAGCCTACCAAACAGGTGTGAACATGCTCTTTTCTTACAATACCATCCCTCTACCTCAACGACCCTTTTTACTTCCCTCTCCCCCGAATGTCTCTTTTCTCTCAATACGTCCTGCTCACTTTATTGAAAAATAGAAAAACGGAACAAATAAATTCATACTAAAGCGGACACTTTGAATATGCATGTATTTGTTACAGTGTTTGTACTCTAGTTCTGCAATATATAACTTGAAAACTTATATTATGCAAGCTTTCTCCAGAGGATGTATTCTACTTCTAGCAAAAACAATAAAATTGGCTTCTCCAGCATATTTTGAAGGGCAGTCAGGTGTCCCATGGCAAAGCATGATGATGCCCACTGCACACATGCAGGATATTAGTGATGTCACCAGTTTTATATGCATGTTGTAAACCACCTTAGAGAGGCTGGAAGCCAATCAGAGGTCTCCCATAGCATGAAGATACCCATTGCACATGTGTAGTATGTCACTAATTTCACCAGTGACATCACACACACCTGTCACATTCCTCCAATCACTGCTGCAATAAATAAATAAAAACAGGGAAGCAGTTACCAGTTTCTGACTGATGGTGTTACAGTACATGCTCAGTGCAAGATGCCAGTTTAATTGTACTGATCCTCTTGCAATGTAAAATAAACAGAAGAGGACACGGACATGGAATTTTGAAAAATATCCCCATAGATTTCCTGTAAGCAAAAATCTGTTACTATACAGGTTAGACATTACCAGATGCATAAAGTTAGTTTGATGACTGGTGTGTCCCTTCAAACCTTACGTTCACCTGCAAGATTTCATATAACTCTGGTTATAGGAATGAAATGCATTGTATCCAATCTAGCACTCAAAGTGTTAAACCGACCCTTGCCTCCACTAAGAAACCTGTCATGAAATCACATGTCCTATAGTACACAGGAACTCCAAGAGGAGGAGACAGGAAAGAACATAGGAATATCTGGGATGCAATAAAAATGATTTCTTTGTAGATATACTGATAAAAGGAGCCCAGTCCGATAACTGGATACTCATCATGAACTCCTCACCAGGGTTTGTTGCTGCTGCTTCCCAAACTTCAGGCTGATGTTTTGAGGCCAGAAGAAACCAAGTGACCCAATGTTTAAATGTGCTCCAAGTTTTCTGTGAAACCAGTTAGTAGCCAGGCGATAAAGCAGCCATCTGTAAGAGGGATATAAAAGAGAAGATGTGAAGGAATGAGAAGATGTGAAGGAATGCCGAGTTATTTTTACTATTTAATGCTAGTTTAACAGCTAATCTGTAATTTGTCCTTTATTGGAATAAAAACATTGCCCATGGTCCAAAGCTTTCATTTTAAAATAGGCATGAAGGCAACAAAACTGGCAGCAGGGTCAGTCTCTATCTTCTCCAGAGCTTCTCTCAGCAGTCATACTCCCTGCTTTCACATGGAACCCCTATGATGACATCATCTGACCTCCAGAGTTACTGCTTCCTAGTTTCCTGATGATGTATTACTGCTAAGTGCAACTTCTGTCATGACTGAGCATGATATTATTTGCAGTTCTCAACTCTAGTAAGGACATGCTTGGTCATTCATGGCTACTGTGATCGGAGCTTCTCATCAACTACAGGGAAAACCAGCAATTGCAAACGAAAATGCTGGAGAAGCATTGGCAATGGACAGAATCACTGAAGCAAGAAGGCTCTCGAAATGCTGGATCCAGTTTAAGGTTTCTGTATTACTTTTGTCTTATCTTGGAAACCATATATCACTGCATTAAATAAAAATATAAAATACATTTAGAAGAGCTTATTGTGGCCATTCATTGTAAGAACAGTGTTCCCTGTCCTACGAAAGTAAAGGAACATTTAATAAAATTATTATTTCTATAAATGTAATCAGAGGTTCTATGTTAACACTGGATTATACAGAATCTAAGAAACAGTTGGTAAAAGTACTGTCTTCAGTTGAGCAGTGGCATATAAATAAATACACCGAGGCCCATGGTGATAAGTATGGAGCCTTCCACTACAGGAACAAGATGTGACAGAATATGCAGACATTAGCAAGAGCTAAATATGCTGGGTGTCAGATCAGGCTGCTACGTTATGATGTGCCAGACAGTTCAATAGTAAGACGATGTGTAATGCATGCTAAATTAAAGAATCAAAGCAGCCACAAGGTAAATTACTGCTTATTCATTGTTTTGGTTGCTGCAAAAACAATGATACAGCCCACTCCCTATGTGTAGACCGGTCAAGCAAATTGATTAAAGATGAAATCTGACACATGCAGTTAGCATCCTTTGTTAATGATTACAATAGAAAAAATAGGATTTAACAGAATACCAAAATATTTAAGAAAAACCTTTCCAATGCTTTACAGCGTGAGCATCTAAAGGCCTCATCAGACCTTCTATTGAGGTTATTGTCCAAGTTAGTTCTGGTAATAGATATACATCTATCAAGCATCTCCTATGCTAGACAACTGTATCCCTTTAACTCAACTACTGATGTGGTTAAAGTCAGTGTTTCCCTGACACTTAACATATTTGGCTACAGGGCCGTCTTTTACGTTAATGAGAGCCAAGGAGGGGTTCACCATCTATCCATCCTTACTGGAACACAAACATGGGATTTGTTTTAGACTCCAGCCCATTGGCTGATTTGACATGACACATTATAACATTGACACAATCATAAAACACACAGCTTGGGAGCGCAGAAGAAACATAGGAGAAAAACAAATATATAGTGTAATACAGTAAATAAAAAAGTAATGGTTTGAGTATGGTAGATACGCACTCACAAACACTCCAAGGTATATGTGCCCATCAATATATAGATGCAGAAAATCAACCAACCGAGATAGAAGCAGGCTTTTTTAATGCAAAATGTTCTCAAAACAATAATAAAAAAAACCAACTAAATGGCATAGAATCCATGTCAGTGCAGGAATAAGATATACACTTGCAGGACAAGTAGGGACAGTCGAAATATACTGTGCTAAATCACTGTTTAATAAATGGTTTAAAAGTGGCACAAAGTCCCCAAACATAGATATGTGTTATCAGTCTGCAAACTGTTCCCACCTCACTCTCCTTAAAGGGACACTCCCACCAAAAAATGAAAAGTTTTATTTTTTTTATTTTGTATTGTTGATTCCAGATTTGTCTTTTGTTTTTCTTATGTGACTGTAATAAATAAAATATGTAACTAAACAAGCGTGACTGGGCGCCGCCATTTTATGAAATATAGTGTTTTTGGGTGCCACCCCTCAAAGAATTTACAGCACAAATTTCTCACTTTGGGGCTGGGGACACAGAATGCAGTCTATAAGTCAGAATAGAGGGGACAGAGCAACACGGGGAGGGAGGGGGTGCAGAGATAAACAAGGGGAGGGAGGGGGAAGGAGACAGACAAGGGGAGGGGGGGGAGAGAGAGACAAGGGGAGGGAGGGGGGAAGAGAAGGGGAGGGAGG
The DNA here is from genome assembly GCA_036172795.1 of Pelodytes ibericus. Lineage (NCBI taxonomy): Eukaryota > Metazoa > Chordata > Amphibia > Anura > Pelodytidae > Pelodytes > Pelodytes ibericus. The sequence goes on along the minus strand of CM069857.1, from coordinate 49,587,852 downwards.
GGGGAAGAGAAGGGGAGGGAGGGGGGGAAGAGAAGGGGAGGGAGGGGGGAAGAGAGAGACAAGGGGAGGGAGGGGGGAGAGAGAGACAAGGGGAGGGAGGAGGGAGAGAGAGACAAGGGGAGGGAGGGGGGGGAGAGAGAGACAAGGGGAGGGAGGGGGGCGAGAGAGACAAGGGGAGGGAGGGGGGGGAGAGAGAGACAAGGGGAGGGAGGGGGGGGAGAGAGAGACAAGGGGAGGGAGGGGGGGAAGAGAGAGACAAGGGGAGGGAGGGGGGGAAGAGAGAGACAAGGGGAGGGAGGGGGGGAAGAGAGAGACAAGGGGAGGGAGGGGGGGAAGAGAGAGACAAGGGGAGGGAGGGGGGAAGAGACAGAGACAAGGGGAGCGAGGGGGGAGTCAAAGGGAGGGGGAGAGAGAGACACCACTAAGGGGAGGAGAGAGACAAAGCTGGGGGCAAGGGAAAGAGAGAGGCAGCATTGGCACATAAAAGGAAATAAAAAGAAGAAATGCATTTTTTCATATCATAATTTTTTATTAAAAAAGCAATTTACATGTGAATATATACAAGTTGAACTTTTTTCCTATAGGGTAGTCTTATATTCAGGCTTTTAGTTTTTTTCCTAAAGGATTATCCAAAGTTTGGGAGGTCGTCTTATAATCGAGCAAATACGGTAATTTAATTTTTGCCTTTTATATGCAATTAATTCAATCATATAAAAAACAGTGGCATATGATTTACATATGTGTTTGTTTTAAATGACAAAGTTATCTAGTTACATCTTATGTTAAATGGTAGTGTTCCTTTAATATGCAGAAACCATCTCTCCCTGACAATGTGAACTACAAATGAATCACTTACTCCGATACATGATCACACACAGCACACCATTTCACATTAGTGCTAATTATACACTATAAACACTACATGATATACAGGTTGAGTATTCCTTATACAAAATGCTTTGGACCAGAAAAATTTTGGATTACTGGTCATTTCGGATAACGGATCATTTTCGTCAATAAGATATATTGAAGCCTCTCAGGACTCATGAAATACAGTAGTTTCAATGCACTGTACAGAGCAAATAAATTACTTTTACTGTGATGCAGCTGTGATGTGAGGCATCATTGGGAACCTGCCGTTGGCACATCAGGCCTGCACACGTGCCATTGTATTACCTATTGCCTTTGTGGGCGTGATGGAATCTGAGCATGCATGGAAAAGCTATATTTGCAACTTATTGCAGAGTTTGGAAAATAGATCATAGGATAGATCATTTTAGATAATGGATAATCAACCTTTCGGTGTTGCTTAATGCCTCGACATCAACGCATTAAAGCCGAACTGGCTGAGCTGTGTTAAACATTGGTCGTCCCACCACATGATGGACTAGTTCCGTCCTACGGTTTGCCAGCCAGTACAGACCAAGTACGTTCTATGTCACGAAGAGCTTAAACCATGCTAAATCCCAGCATTGTTAAAACACATTTTATGGAAAGATGGTATTACCAGTCATCTGCTTATGGATGGCCATCCTTCTTTTCATGCCAGTCTCAGAATGATTTACGGACACAACCTCTGCCATGAACTAATTGCAAAACACTGATATCACTGTGCTGTATTACAGAATTATCATTAGTATAACTGAAAAACGCAATACTGGGATGACGTTGATTGAAAATGATGTTAAAGTTGGATTTAATTAAAGTGGAACAACATTTTCTTCTTCATTTATAGAAGCAAAAGTTTAAAAAAACCTAGTGCCACTCTTTCTGAGTAAACCCTTTACCCAACCCACTAGAATACCGGTCACTTTACCTCTAGCTGATCCCACCTAGCTGGAAGACACACAATTCATCTTTGGCCTATCCCACCTAGTGCCACCCATCCACACTACTGTTACTACAACTTCAATCCCTCTGACCTCTTCAATCCCTTATGTGTTTCATGTACCCCATTCCCTCTAGATTGTAAGCTTGGGAGCAGGGTTCTCTACCTCATGTACCAGTCTGTTCTAGTTTGTCTAACTTATTATGTAGTTCCTTTCTATGCTCTGTACCTAGCGCTACGCAAATTGTTGGCGCTATATAAATAAATGTTAATGTAAACATGGGTTTACTCTTAGGCAGAGCTTGTTGGATGAGTGTGCTCATCTAAGCAGAGCGGGCTTACCCTGCGTGTCTGATGGGGACCTGTCTCTCAGTCCGCCCTGAGCAGGATTTTTTTTTTGGGGGGGGGGGCACTTTCTGGATGTAACCCCTTTGTGACGCTAGAAACGTTCTATAACATTTTAATTTACAGTCACTAGGATAGCATAGAATGTGTTTCTCTTAACTGATCATCGTGGCCACCTGCAGGGATCTACAACAGGATCCCACTTGGCAGATGAGGAAACTTTGAGGGGGAAAAAAGTGTCAGGGACCCTTAGGGTTTATTAAGACCCTGACTGGTTCTCTGCCACTGTGTCCATGGCTACCAATCACCTTGTGATCGGGGCTAGGAACAGAAAAAAATATGTTTATGGTGCTTGTATTTTTGTTGTGAACTGAGAGGGGCTCAAAGCTCAGGGACCGCCCTGGGCAGCAAAAGCACTAGCTAAGTCACTGGAAATGCCATTCTCTTTACTTTTTAAAAATATATTCATACTTATCTTTTTGGCTATAAAGCTCTCAGAGATATTGTAAATGCAGTAGCAGTAGCAGGGACATTACACTATGGTATCAGTTTCACTTCCTATTTGGTAAGTCTGGTCCTAATACTAGCAAATAACCTCACTGTTAATATACTCACCACTATTGCTCAGTGAACAGTCCCACTATAACCCACTCACTAGTGCCATCAACCTCAATTACCACCTGCCTGATTCAGTGATGTAAACCTATGATACAGATATAAATATATATTTAATATCCAATCGGAATCGGGGGGGGGGGGGGGGGGGGGCGCGTCTGGCTGAGCCTTATGGGAACTGTAGACAGCAACAGATGGAGTGCCAGTTCACTGCTTTATTGCCACGTCTGACAGCAGCTCCCCATGACAACCCCTTATACCGCTAAGTTCTCCCTCCCACCCCCCGAGTGTTTACTCACCGTCCGATCAGCACAGCGCACAGAGCCAACAGCAGCAAGGCCAGAAGCACCGCCGAGAACACTGGCATCGCGTCTAGCCGGGCCCTTGGGGACCCGACACCGGTAGACCGGTGCTTGGCAGTTTCACAGGGCTCCGGGAGACCATAGAGAGGCTCCTCTGGGTGGAGAGAGAGGCGGCTATCCCGGGAACAGGAAGTGAGTGAGAGCACTGAGCAGCATCATGTGAGGAGAAGGAGGAGCAGGGTGCAGTGTGCATAACAGCGCTGCAGGAAAGGGGGTGAACGGGCCGATTGCAATGAAAGATCAGAGAGGTTTGCATATTGGGTTTGTTTCGGGTAATATAAGGTAGCAAATCATGTGTGGGCAGCATTGGGTGCCAGGATATGGAGGACTGGTGTATTTTTGCTTCATGGTTAAACATACCTTTCATACAGGCATATGCCAACTGACAGGAGATCTACTGATTGGTACAACAACAACAAAAAGACATGTACAAAATACATTTTTGTGTGTTCATTATCTTGAGTTATATTATATTGAGGCTGCGTATCTTATATAGTCATAAAACATTAAATACTATTTAATAATTATTAATATAGATGTAAACCATTTTGATAAATTTAATTATTTGTAAAATGTAAAAAAAAAAAAAAATCACTTCTACTTGCAAGCCTTTGTCACACAGGGAAAGAGACAAGGTTGTGTAATGAGTGTTAATGCACAAACTGCTATGCACAATACAAGAATGGGCTCATGCCTTTTCACTGGTTGAAATCCGGAACAACGGAACGAAATTACTGCCGTTTTTTTTAACAATGCCAGCACTGTTACTCACCCTGTATTACAGGTGTACCAATTTCTCCAGGGGTTTGTGGGAGTGACTTTAGAGGCTAAAAGTCTGACATCATAGGTTACAACTGTGATTATTGTCAGCTACAGGTGGAGTCCAAATATATTCAAAATGTTAAATAAATTAAATATAAAGCATTACAAACATGGTCCATATCTCACAATGATTCACAATCATGCTCAGCCAAAGTATAACTAAATATGCATTCTTTCTCAAAATATTTCACATGCTCAGCCAGTCACAGTCAGCAGAACACAGTGCAGGTATTTACACAACCATTTCCTTGGCATAAAAATTCATAATATGCTCAGCCAAAGTATAACTAAGTATGGATACTTTCTCAGAATATTTCAAATGCTCAGCCAGGGTTTCCACCCAGCCGGTAAAAAATTGGCTTCAGGCTGATGTTAAGTCTATGGAGGCCATTGCATGGCCGGTATTTATCTTTTTTTGCAAAAGGTGGCAACCCTATGCTCAGCCATCACAACCGTAGTTGTGAAGTAAGGACCATTTCATGTTCATAATGCTCCGTCAGTCGCAGTGCTACAGAACGGGCTGCATGTTTATACACAACAGGTGCACTATATGAAAACTGCCATCATGCTCATAGTCTAACGGAATAAGGAAAATTCTAGCATCTGTAGAAATTAATCTGCACAATTTTCAAAGCTTTTTAGATACTTATGTTCTTTAACCACTTAACGCATATAGACGTATATATAGGTCCTGAAAAGCATGGTCCTTTAGGTCCATGCCAGCAGCTACTCTCAGAGGCTGCTTCGGATCGGAAGCAGCCTCTGAGAGTGCTTTGCTGAGCGTGATTGTGATCGAGACATCACGCAACATTTTCTGGGCACCGCGATCACCCGGTGATTGGTGGGTGCTGTTTTGGAGGAGCATGCTCTTCCAATACAGCGTGCCCAGCAGAGAGCGACGGAAGAGAGAGAGAAAAAATCTCTTCTGTTGCTCTGAAACCGTTGCCCCTAGAGTCAGTCAGCAATATTACAGTTAGAGAAAAAATAAATAAATGGAAAAAGCTAACCCTTGATATACTAAACCTAGATCTAGGGTAACTGGGGGGTTTGGGTGAGTACAAGGGTTAGATTAAGGGGTGGGGGTAGATTTTAGGGTTGGGGTTAAAAGGTCACTAGAAAAAAATGGTTAGAAAACAAAAAAACACTAATATTGTTTATTGCCCTATTACTTGAAATTAAACATAGACAAACATGGAAACATTGGTATTTCTAAACTCAGGACAAATATTAGAAATATATAGACGGGGTCTTTTTTACCATTTGTAATTGTTTAAAAAATATAAGGTCAAAGTTAGAAAAAGTGTTTTCTATGGCATATTTTCATCATATTTTATATATATTTTTAATAGTAAATTATATCATATGATGAAAATAATTAGTATGAAATGAAAGCCTTATCTGTCCTTTAAAAAATGATAAATAATTTGTGTGAGTGGACTGAACACAAAGAAAGAAATTCACAGTTCAGTAAACGTATGACAAAAATAATGGAATTCTGGTCTTCAAGGTACATCAAATGCAGCACAGGGGAGTAAAAACATATCATTGCAGGGGCAGTGTTTAGATTTTCCAAGAGTGGCCATGTACCACCAGGACTGTTTTTCATCATTTCTAGCACCCAAAAGTGGTGCAATCTCAGTGAACGCCAATTTTTAACGCATGCTAGAAAAGAATATCTCTATGCTCCCAGTCCTTACTGCACCAGGAAAAGGTTGTTTGCAGAATAAATCCCCTATTTTACCAAGAGGAATGCATTCCTGAGACCAGTATTTACAAGTTACATGAACAAGTTCTGCATTGTTTTCCAGGAGTTCTGGCATCAGGAATAGGGTGTTTGCAGAATTAAATACCTATTTTACCAGCAGGAATGCATTCCCCACACCATTGGTGCCACTGTGTAAAACGATGTTCAGTTCCGTTCTGGATTTTAACCAGTCCCCTAAGTATACTAATGGAGAACATACCCGTATTTGCTTGAATATAAGATGACCCTGCCAATGCATCGCCCCCATAGCCATCTGCCCACCAGTTTTAGCCAATGCTGCTACCCCCTCCCCCATACTTGCTCAATGCTGCCACCCCCTCCCCCATACTTGCCCAATGCTGCCACCCCCTCCCCCAGAATTGCCCAATGCTGCCCCTCTCCCGCGGAATTGCCCAATGCTGCTTCTCCCCCAGAATTGCCCAATGCTGCCACTACCCATCCCTCCCTCAGAATTGCCCAATGTTGCCTCTCCCCACTCCCTCCTTCCCCCAGAATTGCTTAATGCTACTTCTCCCTCCCCCAGACTTACCCAGTGCTGCCTCGCCCTCCCTCAAACTTATCCAATGCTGCCTCTCCCCAAGACTTCCCCAATGCTGCCTCTCCCTCCCCCAGACTTAACCAATGCTGCCTAAACCCCCCCCCCCCACGGACTTACCCAATTTCCCTCGTGGGGTAACATACTCCAGTGCTGCCCGACACTTCCGTCTACTATGGCGGACCGTCGGAAAGGTCATGTGACCTCCAGGCTTCCGTCATGGAAGTCTCGACGGAAGTGTCGGGCAGCACTGGAGGAAGTGCGCATATGTTCAGAAATGCGCAGACATCCTCCGATGCTGCCCGACACTTTTGTCTTCTATGATAGACCGCCGGAAGGTCATGTGACTTCCGTCATAGAAGTGCTGGGGAACACCGGAGGATGCCTGCACGCATTGCGCAGACATCCACCGGCTGCCTGGGAGGGGGATCCAGGTCCCCTGCAGCTCTGCGGGGGACCTCGATTTGAACTCTGATTATAAGACGAACCGCGAATGTAAACCTCATCTTATATTCAAGCAAATACGGTACTTGAAAACCAGCCTCACTGTCCAGTGCGTTGTTTCACACAGAAATATTCCCAGATCACTTAACTGTGAGCTGTAACTAGCTCTTTATCAACCCACCTCTTCTTTACCCTAACCTTACCCCGCACTAGCAGGTTGTCTTGACCCAGGTGCCGGGCATCCAAGTCTTTTATAAAGTGTGCCACAATGTTAGAACTGCATATGTGTTTTGAGCCACATTCCCTTTTTCTTTTCACTAACAGTAACATCGAAACATATAATGCAGGGCTTGACAAATTTAATTAGAATTTAGGAGCCAGCAAAAAAATGTAGGAGCCAGACAATTACGCAAGCATACACGCAATTGATAAACACACAACCATATATACAAACACCTCACACACACCTACTTTACATATACACATATATACAAACCTCACACACACCTACTTTACATATACACATATATACAAACACCTCACACACCTACTTTACATATACACATATAAACAAACCCCTCACACACACCTACTTTACATATACACATATATACAAACACCTCACACCAGTGGCGTAGCGTGGGTTGTCAGCACCCGGGGCAAGGCAAGTAATTTGCGCCCCCTAACCCGTGGATTTTAGCACTCGAGTCTCTTCTATAGATTAGTTAAAGAAACCCTTACCCCCCAAGCACATGTATTGTTTGTTATGAAAATACTTATGTAATTAAAGTAAAATGCATCTAAATACAAGTTTATTTTCCAACACTTTATTGAGTGCGAACATGCATTACACACATTCTCCACATTTTCAGCAGGTTTTAACCCTTCACATGTAAACATAGCAGTTTCAGAGAAACTGCTACGTTTACATTTGCGGTTAAGGCAGCCTCTAGTGGCTGTCTTCCGGACAGACACTAGAGGCGCATCTGCGACGCTGGAGCCTGGAGGCACATTTCGCCTCCATCGCGCAGAGTGTCCATAGGAAAGCATTGAGAAATGCTTTCCTATGGACACTTTGAATGCGCGCGCAGCCATGCGCATTCAGCTCCAGTGACGTCGGACGGGGAGCTGACGTCAGACAGGTCACCAGCACCGAGGGAGCCTGGCGCTGGATTAAGGTAAGTAACTGAAGGGAATTTAACCCCTTCAGCGCCACGGGAGTGGGACCCTGAGGGTGTGGGCACCCTCAGGGTACTAAAGTGTCAGGAAAACCACTTTGTTTTCCTGACACTATAGTGATCCTTTAAGAGTTTAAGGGGTTATTTTGGCCTGGGGAAGCCAAATGGTTATACACCTATGCTTTAAACCAGGAGTAGACATCCTTTGCCACTCCAGATGTTGTGGACTACACCTCCCATGATGCTTTGCAAGCCTTAATGGAGATGTAGTCAAAAAACAAAGGGAGTGTCAAAGGTTACCTACCCCTGCACTAAACCAAAAATATATAATACAGTTCCTACCCCATAAATATAATATTTAATGCTATGATATTTAATGCTCTCATCCAACCCCCTTCCCTCCACAGTTCCTAATAAATATATTACAAATATAATTCCCTCACCCCTGTAGCCCCACCTATTTACATTTCCTTCTACATACACACATATATATAGATTATTCATTAGGCCACAAATGTAAAAAATATAATCATTGCCTCATCTCAAATTCCCAAGTCAGATCTTTCCCATCCCCCCCCTCTTCCCCTAATACACTGCTGACCCCCCTCCCCCTAATACACGGCTGACCCCTCCCTCCCCTAATACACAGTTGACCCCCATCCCCTAATACATTACTGCCCCCCTTCTTCCCTTCCCCAATACATTACTGCCCCCCTTCTTCCCTTCCCCAATACATTACTGCCCCCCTTCTTCCCTTCCCCAATACATTACTGCCCCCCTTCTTCCCTTCCCCAATACATTACTGCCCCCCTTCTTCCCTTCCCCAATACATTACTGCCCCCCTTCTTCCCTTCCCCAATACATTACTGCCCCCTTCTTCCCTTCCCCAATACATTACTGCCCCCCGTCCCCAATACATTACTGCCCCCCTCCCCCATACATTACTTACCTCCCTCCCCCATACATTACTTACCTCCCTCCCCCATACATTACTTACCTCCCTCCCCCATACATTACTTCCCCCCCTCCCCATACATTACTTCCCCCCCTCCCCATACATTACTGACCCCCCCCCTCCCCTCCCCCATACATTACATGAACCCCCCTCCCCCATACATTTAATAAACCCCCCTCCCCCATACATTAATGAACCCCCCTCCCCTCCCCATACATTAATGACCCCCCTCCCCATACATTAATGAACCCCCCTCCCCTCCCCCATACATTAATGACCCCCCTCCCCTCCCCCATACATTAATGACCTCCCTCCCCTCCCCCATACATTAATGACCTCCCTCCCCTCCCCCATACATTAATGACCCCCCTCCCCCATACATTAATGACCCCCCCTCCCCCTCTCCAATACATTAATGACCCCCTCCTCAATACATAATACAATAGGTCCCCCAAGCCCCTTTATTCTTACCTTTACAAATTCCACTTCCAACAGCTCAGGGAAGAAAGGCCGCGATGCAGTTTCAGAAGAGCCTCCGCCGCGCAGCCGCCGGATGTGACGTCACGCCGTCATTTGCCGCTCACACCCGGCAGCTGACAGGAAGTATCGCGCGGTTGTGGCTGCGCCCCCCCAGATATTGCGCCCGGTGCGGCCGGCCCCCCCTGCACCCCCCACGCTACGCCCCTGCCTCACACACACCTACTTTACATATACACATATATACACACACACACCTACATTACATATTCACATATATACATTCACCTCATACACACCTACTTTACATATTCACATATATCATATATACAAACAACTCACACACACCTACTTTACATATTCACATATATACAAACACCTCACACACACCTACTTTACATATTCCCATATATACAAACACCTCACACACACACACCTACTTTACATATACACATATATACAAACACCTCACACACACCTACTTTACATATACACATATATACAAACACCTCACACACACCTACTTTACATATTCCCATATATACAAACACCTCACACACACCTACTTTACATATTCCCATATATACAAACACCTCACACACACCTACTTTACATATACACAAATATACAAACACCTCACACAGACCTACTTTACATATACACATATATACAAACATACACCCACCTCACACAGTCTTTTCTTCTTAACGTGTCCCCCCTCCCTGCTGCTTTACCTCACTGCAAGGGAGGGGGACATTCATGTGACGACACCCGGCACTCAGACGCATGTTGCGCGAGGGGGCGGAGCTTGCGGATGGCACAGACTTTACCCCCTCGCGCTCCGAAAAAATTATTTAAAAAAAAACGGATGGCAGCGGCAAGGGGACCACGAGGCTGACGGCACCCAGGCGCCAGGTCTAATTTCCTGGTCACCATGGCGACCTGGGGTTTGTCGAGCCCTGATATAATGTGTCTGCAGATAAGAACCATTCAGCCCATCTAGTCTGCACGATTTTCTAAATACTTTTATTAGTCCCTTGCTTTATCAAATATCTAGAATAAACCTAAAGAAAAAAAGCTTACCTTAAGTACACTACTTCTCTCCTCCAACTATTAAAAACCCTCCAATGGAAGGAAAATTATTTACTGGTAACTTGTGACGTGAGTTCTCTGTATACAATCATAGACCACAATCTTGGGTGTGAAGTGACAGAATTTTTCTTAAGAGAGGATAATCATTTAAAAGTGAAGTTTATAATTGATGGAATTAACCTAATTTTGAAAAATATTTTTTTTTGTATAATGATGAATTTTATTTGCAGTTGAAGGGCACATCAATGGGCTCGCAATTTGCACCCAGCTATGCCAATCTTTTTATGGCCTACTGGGAGAATGATTTTATTTATTCTCATCATAGCTGGATGTCAAATTTAGTGATCTATAAATGTTAAATAGATGACCTCTTTTTCATCTGGAGGGGTGATGATGCCTCTTTGCAAGCTTTTTTACATATCTGAATACCAATGTTGCTATATTCTGTCATATCAATCTTACGACAGAATATAGCAATACAAGTATAAACTACTTAGACTTAGAAATCTTTATTGATAATAAACAGTTAAAAACTCGTACATATTTCAATAAGGTTGACACAAATAGCTATATCGAAATGAATAGCTGCCATTTTCTCCCATGGCTATTGAACGTCCTCAAAAGTCAATTACTGAGGATTAGAAAAAATTGTACAGATATACAAGATTCAGTGGTTAATGACATTAACGGATGAGAACATAAGAAGCCCAAGCCTCCTCCCCATCCGCAGCATTGAGGAACTCGTTAATCGACGAAATGCTTCTGCATATTGGAGAGAGTGCGGGGGCTTATCTGGAATCCTGATCAGCTGTGTTTTCTAAAGGTTTGAAGCCTCGAGTGTTCAGCGGGACGCCGCGATTGTTCCTGACTTCAGTCTGAGATAACCTTTGGGACTAGGAAGCCTGCTCCATTGCCTGCAAGTGTATTATTGATGTGTGCCCTTTTTAATCCATTTTAAAGTAAGCCTCATGTAGCGGGGACCATTACATTTCGTACTTTTACAGTGTGCATTATGCCATTTTTTTGTGATCAGTTTTAACACCTTCGCAACAAAGGACGTGTCAGGCACGTCCTGGGAGAAACTCCCTTAACGACAAAGGACGTGCCTGGCACGTCCTGCGGTGAATCAAGCGGTTTTTCGCGATCAACGATCGCGAAAACCGCTTTAACAGTGCTGGTCAATAGCCAGCACCGAAATTTCTATTTTGGGGCACCCACGATCGCCCACGGAGCATGCTGCTCCGTCAATATGGCTAAGCCCTCTGCCGGTCTGAGCTTCGGAAGTGAAAGTAACTTCACTTCCGTCGCTCTGAATATGCTACTTGACTGCCCCTAATGGTAGTTAAGTAGCATTGCAATGGAAAATAATTAAAATACATATTTAATTAATTAAAAACAGGTTATATAGCTATATTAGCCTATAGGGTTAAAATTAAATATTTTTTAGCATAAGGGATAGGGTTAAAATTAAAATGAAAAAATATTAAGGGATATAATAAGGATTAGAGTTGGGGTTAAATTTTGTGTTAGGGTTACATTTTGGGTTTGGGTTGGGGTCAAAAGGTCAATATAGGAAAAAACCCCAAAACACTATTTTTGGTTTTTGCCCCATAACTCGCAAAAAAATACCGAAAAATATGCATACAGGCTGATGGATAAGCAGAACCAAAGTCAGGTCCTAAGTGGGAAACTGGTTCTTGCTTGGTGGATGCTTCAGAAGTGCAGCTTTAAAAACACGTTTTATGAGGATATGTGAGGCTAGATCTTGTAACAAAAAATGGAGTGGTGATACCTGCATCCAGACTGAAAGCCATCTTGCAGGAAGTCCAGGATAGTGGAGTTTAGAATGATGGTGCTCAGATCCGGCTTCAACCTGTTATGAGCCAAAATTAGCCTTGCAGCAACCAAGCCGTCAACCGGAACATCTGTCAAGCTTTTCTCGGGACTAGCTGATTTTCCAAAATCGGGTCCTGTTGCAGTAGAACTGCATATGCCAGGGATAATGACCTGCAGGTCCAAAATCCAACTCTGATTTGGCCAATAAGGCAGGATCGCTAGTACTGTTGCATGATCTGTACGAATCTTTCACAGGATTCGAGGAATAAATACGACTGGTGGAAAGATATAGGCCAGCTGAAACTTCCATGGGATTGATAACCCGTCCAGGACCATCGGGTGGTCTGTAAGATAAAGTGAAGCAAAACAATTGACCTTTGCATTTTACTTTGTGGCCATCAGAACTATGTTGGGTCGGCTGAATTTTTTGGTTAGGTTATAAAAAAACTCTTGGGTGCAAAGACCATTCGGTCTGAGTCCATTTCCCCCGGCTGAGATCGTCCGCGATCAGATTGTCCTCGCTTCTGATATACACTGCTGAAATGACCATTAGATGTTGCTGGGTCCAGTCCACAATCTTGGAACACAGGAACTGTAGTTTTAGGCCTCTTGTACCCCCTTGACGGTTTAGATAGATGACTGTAGTACGATTGTTGTAATTTGATTGCCTTGTCTTGTAGCCATGGGGCCAAGGAACTGCCAGCAGTTCCCTCAAATTGCATGACTGAGCAGCTTCTTGGGAGGAACAGTGACCCTGCCGGATTAGGGAGTGCAGGTGGGCTCCCCACTCTTTTCCTGAGGCATCTGTAGTGAGAATTGTACATTGAATTGGTTGAAAGGACAGCCCCTGTTCTAGGGTGTGACACAGCTTCCACCATGACAGCTGGGTTCGTACTCCCTGAGATAGACATATATCTGTATCCAGGTCTTCTTCTCTGTGAGACCAAAATCTCCTGCAGGAGAGGTCTCATCTGAGCTTTTGTCCACCAGACTGCAGGTATAGCTGCTGTTAATCGGCCCAGCATACTCATGGCCGTTCTGACAGAGCATCACTGTTTCACCTGGAGAGCTGTGATCCCATTCCTTATCATTTTTTTTTTCTGACTGACTGGTTTGCCCTCTGGGATTATCTCCTCCCCTGGGGAAATGCCTTTTTAGTGTCAGACATTTGTTTTATAATCTCTTCCAATGAAGATCCAAAAAAATTTGCCTTCTCAAACGGTAAATCGCACAATGAAGATTTAGATTCTGTGACCACGTTCTCAACCCTAGGGCTCTCCTGGCTACTGATAATCCCATTGTTCTTGCAGCTAATTTTTGGACTTCATCCGTCATGTCTAGTAAAAACTCATTAGATAGTCGGAGATTCCTAATCAACTGACCCACTTCAGCATCAGTTTCCCCTATAATGCTTTCCAGGGAATGTAGCCATATGTTCTGTGCTCTTGTCACAGCTGTCCTGGCCAAACGTGCTCTGCATTGGAACCCCATCACTTGGTAAATCTTCCTACAGGAGGTTTCTTCCCGTCTGTCCAAAGGATCCTTCACCCTGGCCACTTCTCCTATGGGGAGGGTTGTTTCATTGGCCAGCTGGGCAGTCTGTACATCCACCTTTGGAAAGTCTTTCCACTGTTCTTCAGACAGAGTCTTAAAGAGCTGTTTGGCCTTTTTAGAGATGAATGCTCTCTTGGCTGGGTTTTCCCACTCCTTGTTTATCAGCGCCAGACTTTTGGGCATCAGCAGAAAACCCTTTAATTTCACTGGGATATCCTGCATATACTGCACCGTTAAGGTAACTTCCTTCACAAACTTTCTAAATTCAGTCTGTGGGAAGCCCTCCTCTACATCCGAGTCTTCCTCTTCAGACCCATAGGATTCATCCTCAGCAGATGACTCCTCATATGAGGAAGGTGGTTCCTGCCTCTTATGCCGGCTAGTGGCCTTAGAGTCAGACTTAAGGATAGGCTTAGAGGGTGTCTCTGCCAGATTTATTGAAGGCATCAAATGTTTGTGCCAGGTTTTCCTAGAACCATCCAAAAAAGGTTTTTATCTCTTTCTGTTTTTCTTGCTCTAAATGGTCAGCAGAGCATGAAGCGCAAAACTTTCTTTTGCATCCATCCGGTAAGGGGACCATACATGCAGTACAACAGACATGTTTGGTTTTACATGTGGTCTTTCTTGGTGTAGGAGCAGATGATTTCTCCTTTTCAGGTGAAGCAGGACTAGACATCTGCACAATTAAAACGTTCTTTTAAAAAACCTGCATTTAAATCCATAGAGGTAAGCTAAGAATGAGAGGAAAAAAAAACATTCTCACCTTAACTTATACCTCTCTGTCGTGTGGGGACTTGGTGACACGATCCTCTCCTTCCTGACAAGCACCTAGTGCTGTCAGAAGAATTTGCACAACTTTAAGGTTTGAATTTTGACACCAAGAGTGAGATCCGCTAAGCGCATGGCAACAGCCTGCTTTCTATTTCCGCCATCACCTGGATGCCTGTCACGAACTCCCACGCAGCGACGCACGGGAAGTTTAAAAGGCCACCAAGCATTTCATTCAGTGCTTGGTTATTCTCCTCGTGAGCCTCCTAGTGATTATACTTACTGCGATTTTGGCTTCCTATTAATGACCTCGGATTGTTCCTGACTCTGATCCATTTCTGGTGACCCTGATCTCGGACTGCCTAACGTTTTGCCTCTTGTCTGATACCCTGAACCCGGACTCCTGACTATCCTTTTGCCTGCTTATTCTGTACCCTGCTACTTAGTTACATTTGTCATCTACCAGGTCTGCTAAGCTGTGTTACCTATTACTGCAAAGTCTGCTAAGCTGTGTTACCTATTACTGCAAGGTCTGCTAAGCTGTGTTACCTATTACTGCAAGGTCTGCTAAGCTGTGTTACATGTACTTGCCAAGGTCTGCTAAAGCTGTGTTACCTATTACTGCAAGGTCTGCTAAGCTGTGTTACTCGTAGCTGCCAAGGTCTACTCAAGCTGTGTTACTTGTAGCTGCCAAGGTCTGCTCAAGCTGTGCTACCTATACCTGATACCAACTTTTCTATGCTATAGTAAGTCTTGTCTTCTTATTGACCTTTTTATATTTTTGTTACATCCCTGCATATTGGTCTCCCATCCTTGGCCTTAAAAGCCAGCAAAAGCAGTTTGCTCCTTAACCCTGACGGGTTAGGAGCTGGATCACTCTGCATACCACCCGGTCAGTGATCGGATCCCCGCGGAGCTGCCCCCCGGCAACAACCTGTGTGCCACACACTTTTCAGGAAGAAAAAAAAACCTCTGAGTACCGTGACCGTCACTGAAAGGGACAAGTAGGAACTGAGGAATACCAGGGGTAACGGGGCTTTATAGGAGGCAAAGGGGGGAGCTTATCCAGAATAAGGAGTAAACCCATCTGTAAGTACTGCCAATATATCTGAGGGGGAAAAAAGGAGTCTTCTTGTTTTGTATCCTTTGTTTCTTCAGCTTACATCGCTATTCTCACAGCCAAAATAAGTGTGTTGACTTATTCTAGTGTCTGTGAGTGAGTGGATGCTGGCTGAGTGTGAATGTCTATGGGTGGGTAAAGGAACTTCACAAGGAAAGAACCTAGCTTGGGAACAAACAAGCACAGAATGGTAGGTGAACAGGGTATAAATAGGGAGTCAGGACCATAACCCCTCCCCTCAGTATCCTCCCTCTGCCATTCACTGTATAGTAAGTGTGCCAGAAAGGAAACACCCACGATACTCCTTCTACCTAGTCTTTAATTAGAGCAGCCATGCCCCTTGGACGTGAAGACATGCCCCCTGGTGGCAGGAGGACGCATGTACTCACTCTGCGTGGGACACATATTACTCAAAGCCGGGGATGCGACCTAGTCCATGACCGCATGGCTACAACGCGGGAGGATGGAGCTCCGGAGGTGAGTGAAGGTGACAGGGGACACCGACGCCTGCGGGTAGCAGGATCTGGAGCCTGACACTGGCTCCTAAATTTTACATGCCATATTTGCTTGAATGTAAGGCAATATTTGCTTCAGAGCATATACCCTCAAAAGAGAGTTCCGATTACAAGCAAAGAGGCATTGCTGCAGGGACCTTGATCTCAGGGCTGCCATCAGGGGGTGACAGGTAAAACACCTTTCACGGACCCGCCCCTTTAAAACAAAATTTATGTAAAAACTGCTGGCCAACAGAGACCTTCCGGTGCTCAAACTTCAGATGAATGCGTGGGGAGTGCGAGAGGCAGCATGCTGTCTCTCACACAGGTGAGTACTGGGGAAGGGGGTGGCATATTAATGGGCAAACTGGCTGTGGTAAATTAATGGGAAAATAGTGGCATATTAATGGACAAACTGGCTATGGCATATCCATGGGCAAAGTGGGGGCATATTAATGAACAAACTGGCTGTTGCATATTAGTGGGCAAACATGCTGTGGACAATTAATGAGGAAAAAGGCTGTGACAAATTAATAGGGAAACTAGCATATTTTAATGGGTAAACAGTGGCATATTAATGGTCAAACTGGGGCATATTAATGGACAAACTGGCTGTGGCATATAAATGGAGAGTTGATCCACTTTATTGCCTATAAGTGGATATATTTCTGGTTTTAAAAAATACTTCACTATATTTTTTCTATATGTTTTTGTTTTTTTCCCTTTGTATAATACTGGGAAGAGAGATTATCTCAGTCCCTCCTTCACATGAGGAGCTCAAAGCAATAGATGCCGGTAAGGTAAAAACTGACTGTGTGTGTGAATGTCAGTGTGAGTGAGAGAGTGTGTATGTGTGAGTGAGTGGATAAAGGGGTTAAGTCCTCTGACACTGCCTATATCTGTCTAGCCACCCAAGGGGTTAACTCCTCTGACACTGCCTATATCTGTCTAGCCACCCAAGGTGTTAACTCCTCTGACACTGCCTATATCTGTCTAGCCACCCAATGGGTTAACTCCTGACACTGCCTATATCTGTCTAGCCACCCAAGGGGTTAACTCCTCTAACACTGCCTATATATGTCAAGCAATCCAGGGGTTAACTCCTCTGACACTGCCTATATCTGTCTAGCCACCCAAGGGGTTAACTCCTCTGACAATGCCTATATCTGGCCAGCCACCCAAGAGGTTAACTCCTCTAACACTGCCTATATATGTCAAGCAATCCAGGGGTTCACTCCTCTGACACTGCCTATATCTGTCTAGCCACCCAAGGGGTTATCTCCTCTGACAATGCCTATATCTGTCTAGCCACCCAAGGGGTTAACGCCTCTAAAACTGTCTTTATATGTCTAGCCACCAAAGGGGTTAACTCCTCTGACACTCTATATATGTCAAGCAATCCAGGGGTTAACTCCTCTGACACTGCCTATATCTGTCTAGCCACCCAAGGGGTTAACTCATCTGACTCTGCCTATATCTGTCTAGCCACCCATGAGGTTAACGCCTCTAACACTGTGTATATATGTCAAGCAATCCAGGGGTTAACTTCTGTCACTGGTTACATTATGTTTTAGGGAATTTCACAGAGTATTGTGATAATTTACCATTACTTTTCACCTTATAGGTGAGCTCTTTGAAACCATGAGGTGAAAAGAAAGAAATGGTAAAACAAACATTATGAAAATAGGCTGTGTAATTTCCCAAAAAAATAATGTTACCACTGAACTGGTAAAAGCTAGATGTGGAGCAGAGGTAGCTGGGGAAAACCTCCACTGTGCAAGCGCAGGTCAGATGCAGCCGCACCCATGTAATTACGAGAACTGCCACTTGTTGGAGGACTTGCATAGGTAAGTAAGAATTCATTTTTAAATAAAAAAAAAACCCAGTGACAGTCTAGTTTACCCTTTGGTGCCTACAAGTTGCACCATAGTCAAATAGGTGACTAGACTGTCCCTTTAAGTTTAAATACTAAACATTTAGGGCACACATTTTAATCACGGCCAATAAAGTATTTTGTTTAATTTTGCATATAAAAATGCGCTCTTGCATTAAATTATCACTTCCTGTTAAGTTTCAATTTAGTTTGAATTATCATGACTGTGGGCTTTTTTTTTGGGGGGGGGGGGGGGGGGTGATTTAGTGTGGCAGCATTTAATTTTTCGCCCCAGACAGCACAACGTGTTGAGCCGACCCTGATACAGTGTATGATTTTGTTGATACGCTGGCTGTAACAGTATTCTGAGTCAGTTACCAGTGTATTATAGCTGGAGACAAAATAAAAAACCCTTAATTACCAGTATTTGTCTGCCATAGCATACAGCAATATATTGCTGAGAGCAAGTTGCACCTAAAGCACATATCAGAACCTCAACTGAACCCAAGAAGACAGAGAAGTCTGATATTACATAATACACATCATACACACAATTTTTTTTCTGAAGTTATTATTGAAATCTTGGTGTTGAGGCAAAAAATTCCAGTTATGACAAAAAAAAGATGGAAAAAGCAACATAAAATCAATAAGATGACACTGGATTACTATGCAAGTCCTGTACAACCTGTATATGCGGTGGTCTAGAGCAGTGCTGCTCAAACCCAACTCGAGTACCCCAATGGTCCAGTATTTAGGGATTATCCAGGTGTTACACATATTCTTACTGAATCACAACTGCGTAATCCCTGACTCCTGGACCATTGGGGGATGTTATGGACAGGTCAATGTCAAGTAAATCACCAATAATCAAGCTCTGTTCAAAATCCCATAGGTCTTCTTGTTAAAGGGACTCTGTCACCAAACATACAACAGATGCACAAGCAATGAAGAAAATACTTAATTGAAGGTATCTGTGCTTTTAACACTGAAACAAATACTGTAGGTTATTTTCAGGCATAAATATGAATGCCATGATGTCATAAATTTGCATAGTTGCGGCCATCAATAGTAAAGTGTGGCATGATATGCTAATTTTGAACACAACCCCTCTCAACGTGTTGCAGATAGAAGCCATGTGACTTAATCTCCCGGCAACTAAACAGCTCAGTACAGCTTGTGTGAAAGGGACAGATTTCATATCTGTTTTTTGACATACTAAATATATTTGATATCTACTGAAGATTTTCCTTCACTATTTATTTGGCTAAGATAAGTGAGTTATTAGGTCTCAGTAGGGCTGTGTTTTATGAGATGCTATTATTTATTAGTCCATGGTGTATAACTTGCTTTTGTCAGTTCTAGTGCTCTTGTTTTGTTAGTTCACCGTTTCCTAAATGGGGAACCCCAGCTCCTCAAAGTGTCATGAACTGGAAGTGACCCCCACTACTTATGCATTACCACATTATTATCGTTTGTAATTGTTATTTTTTTTATGGGAAGCTGAATATGCTGGTTGTGTGCAAAGTGCCATGTGTAACTTGTGCTGCCACCTTGGAGTATTACTAGGCTTGACAAGCAATTCATTTATTCATACTGCAGGGTACACCTGTGATGCTGCCCAAACCTACACCTTATGTCCACTATAGTGCACTCCATTACCCACCCCTAAACAAATGATACTTGAAGCAGCGAGATCTGTGCAGGGTGCATTAGAGCACATCACTGTTTCCTGCCAGCACAAAAGTAGAAACCAACATCCTAACTCCGCCCTGGATGTATCCTCCCAGAAATATGGCTGCTCACATGCTGATTTCTGATAATCTCTGTATGGCTATTATTTTACGTCTTGCACTTTACTACTTATGCACATGTATTACAATAGATATATAGCTGCTTTTGCAATGCTCCAATGAAGACAGGGTCCCTTTAAGGACATGTGTGCCTTTATACACATGATGCTAACCATGCAGGGATATAATTTTACCAAACAATTTACCCAACATGTTTGATACCAGCGGAACCACTGCTGTTTAGCATAAAACTATAGCTTCCTGCAAACCTTCTGTGTTTCCACTTTTTGTCCATTGCCTGTATGTAGGATGGGTTTTGTCCCGGTGACATGCTCAGGGGACATTCTGTCTCTCAATGTCTGTACATGAAAACTGGAAACAATCATGAAAAAGCTGAATCCACTTTTAAAACTTCTTGAAATTTATGGGTAAGCACTCAGGACACAAATGAAATCCTCAGTGAGCTCAACACTGTACGGTTCGGGATGGGGAGAATGACTGTCTAAGTGGGATGTCATAATTCAGAGTGAGTAAAATCAGTCCTAGGAGGCTCACTTGGCCTCATGAAAATGCCTTCCATGACCTTCCAGTAATTGTGCTGGTTGGAGTACGTCATGCCATGCACTTCTCTTTGGCCATTAATTGGGCGCCCGTACTGTTCCCCTGTTACGGACAGCAGCGCGCTGGTAGATGCGTGTTTGAATCGCACCTCGTCATCCCTCTGCCAGAATTCTCCATTACATAGAACTGTCCAGTCATCCAGAATGTCTCCTTCTCCACTATCTCCAAATGCACTGACTTCCTGTGATAAGAACATGAATGCAATGGTTACATATCAAGAACAATAATTCTGGGGCAAAATTTGGAAAGTTCATTACCTTAATGTTTATTACATTAACATTTATTCCGATAACGCCATCAGTTTACACAGTGCTTGGTAATGAATATAAAGGTGTATTACAGACAAAGCAATACAGTAGGTAGAAAGAGACTCACTTACAACCTTATAAGCTAGACATTAATGTAACTTCACGTTACCCACCTTCCTCTGGTTACTAGAGTTTTATGGTGTTAGCAAGCCTATTTCACTCCGTTGCTTCAAAATTAACCTCAATGTTATAGAACATTTGCAATGTGTCCGTAGAATTTTATTTTTGTATTTCACTGAAGAAACTACAAGTTAGCTGATTGATAAATTACTACTTGAGTAGAGACTGTATGTTATTGATCCGGCTCAGCGTATGTTTCTTGCACAAAGTGAATAAAATAAAAAGATCTGTGAATCACTGGTCTAATATTACCACTCAA
Organism: Pelodytes ibericus; assembly: GCA_036172795.1. Taxonomy (NCBI): domain Eukaryota; kingdom Metazoa; phylum Chordata; class Amphibia; order Anura; family Pelodytidae; genus Pelodytes; species Pelodytes ibericus. The sequence continues at coordinate 49,566,691 of CM069857.1, read as the reverse complement.
TGTGAATTGTACTCATAACATGAAATAGGATTACCTGATTTCCCGATAAAGGAGATGTGAAATGATGGCTGTGAAGATTGCGCCCGGTATTGATGTGCGTCAGGCGGATTGACTGGCCACATTTTACCAGTGTCCCTCTCTCACACACAGTGGAGGTTTTTCCACGGATCTGCCAGTAGCTGTTACCATCATCTACAGAAGTTACTCCAGTCACAGACTGCTGGCCACTGCCTGTGGGAAATTCAGAAATGAATACTCATTTGTGTCTTGATGGGATCGGCTTATTCTTAAGAGAGTAAAAGTCTTTCAACATAAAAAAAAACGACTGAAGGAGAAAGTGATGGAGAAGCAGAGGAAGAGTAAACAGGGGTTTTTATGCAGACTGACTTCTGAGCATTGAAGCGTAACATAGCAGTTCCTGTGTCTCAGTATAGTAGAGAGATACAAACTACCACAACTCAAAAAAAAAAAGAAAAAAAAGTAAAAGTTAATTTACCAATAGAACACATTTTTTTTCCTTTCTCTTTTACATAGATAAGGTGTCCAGAACGCAGACTATTGACTTGGCTGAGACACAGGGGAGAGAGTGAAAGTCCCTTCAGGACAATGGTTTTCTTTGTTTTGATGTCTATTCTGGACAATAGCTTTTTTTTCTACGTTAGGTATGTGTGCGTTTAAATCAGGGGTCCTCAAACTTTTTAAACAGAGGGCCAGTTCACTGTCCCTCAGACCGTTGGAGGGCCGGACTATAGTAAAAACAAAAACTATGAACAAATTCCTATGCACACTGCATATATCTTATTTTGAAGTGAAGAAACAAAACGGGAACAAATACAATATTTAAAATGAAGTAAAGTTAAATCAACAAACTTACCAGTATTTCAATGGGAATAGTGTGCCAGTCAGATGCCCAGGAATATTATGCCAGTCAGAGCCCAGTAATATTATGCCAGTCAGAGCCCAGGAATATTATGCCAGTCAGATGCCCAGGAATATTATGCCAGTCAGAGCCCAGTTATATTATGCCAGTCAGATGCCCAGTTATATTATGCCAGTCAGATGCCCAGGAATATTGTGCCAGTCAGATGCCCAGGAATATTATGCCAGTCAGATGCCCAGGAATATTGTGCCAGTCAGATGCCCAGGAATATTGTGCCAGTCAGATGCCCAGGAATATTATGCCAGTCAGATGCCCAGGAATATTATGCCAGTCAGATGCCCAGGAATATTATGCCAGTCAGATGCCCAGGAATATTATGCCATTCAGATGCCCAGGAATAGTGTGCCAGTCAGAGCCCAGGAATAGTGTGCCAGTCAGATGCCCAGGAATAGTGTGCCAGTCAGATGCCCAGGAATATTATTCCAGTCAGATGCCCAGGAATATTATTCCAGTCAGAGCCCAGTTATATTATGCCAGTCAGATGCCCAGGAATAGTGTGCCAGTTAGATGCCCAGGAATATTTTGCCAGTCAGATGCCTGTAATATTGTACCAGTCAGATGCCTGTAATATTGTACCAGTCAGATGCCCAGGAATATTATGCCAGTCAAGATGCCCAGGAATATTATGCCAGTCAAGATGCCCAGGAATATTATGCCATTCAGATGCCCAGGAATATTATGCCATTCGGATGCCCAGGAATATTTTGCCAGTCAGATGCCCAGAAACTGCCCATTGCAGTGCTCGTTATACCTCCCTCCCCCCCCTCTTCCCCATCATACCTCCAGCCGCTGTGTCCCCGGTCGGACGTCTTGCGCAGTGTTCCCCTCCTGCACGGAGGAGGGAAACACAGTTACCGGATCCGGATGTGACGAAACGTCACATCCGGTCGCGGTGATTTTTTTTTTCTCGTTTTCCTGCAGCCGCATCCGCTGCGGCTGCAAGAAGAAAAAAAAAACACCCCCCGCGGGCCGGATAAATGTGTTTGGCGGGCCGCATGTGGCCCGCGGGCCGTAGTTTGAGGACCCCTGGTTTAAATTAAAGTGTAAGATTGCTATTTTAATGAATCCCCACATATAATATATTGTTTTTTTTACGAAAAGATAGGGCTTTCTTTTGCAACCATTTTTTTTTTTTTTTTTTTTTTTTTTTTTTTAAGATTTAACACTTTGTGTAAGGTATACACAAAAAAAATGGTTAAAAAAAGTTTTTTTTTTTTTTTTTTAATATTTGGGGGAGAATGGCAAAGGATTGTGATAAGCCTTTTACAGCTATCACAATCCTCACTGCAATAGTTGAGACAGTCTGTCTCCGCTATTGCAGGTAGGACAGCCCATTTTCTGGGTGATTCAGACTTGCCTCTATCAGAAAAAAAACCCTACAAAGAAATCCTTACATATAATTATAATATATATAATCCGCATGGAGATTCTGGTGGTAAAGTTCTCTGTGCAGTAGTTAAAAAGAAAATCTCCATGGATGATCATTACTATATGTATCCCTGGTTGTTTCTAAGAGGCCAGCAAACATGGGTGGATTCGAGGGGTTTGGCCTGACAGTTTACCTGTCCCGGGCACTAGTGCAGATATTTACCCGACAACACAATAGACTTCCAAAAACATGCCATTTATGCTTTTTTTTATTATCATATTTCTTCTATTTTTGTGAGTTTTTCGACATCAGACATACTGACTTAATGCCTTGGAAATTTTCCATTCTTGTTTCTCATGACAGGAACACCATCCCCTGGTCCTGTTTGGTACCAAACAAGAGGATACAACCTGGGCAATCTAAATATACCGGTATATAATATTTTTTAATCCTAAACATGTACTGTAAACTTTTACTGGCACTGCTCAGAAATGACAGTGCATAAAAATATGCTGACTCTAAATATATTTCAATAATAAAAAATTATAATTATAATACACAATTCATTCATTAGAATGAATCAGTCACCTCTATTTTATGAGGACTATCCCAATATTAACCGTTAAACATTCCTGAGATAAAATCAGATTGTTCAGAGAAACCACATTCCTTTGTGCTGACGTCACAGATTGCCACGAACGAATCCCACGTTACCTGACCCGTATCTGACGTCATGCGAGTGGAGACGAACGTTATGCTTCGTATTCAGCAGTTTAACCACTGACCCGCACGTTACCACGGACAGATCCGAGGCGAAGCTCAGGGGCAACAGCAATGGAGTGACGAATAGCAGGAAGGAGCCAGCTCCGTCCTGTGGCTTCATCTTTATCATTATTCACCGGCCAGGAGACTACCGGAAACTCTGCTCCGGAAGTGAAACTGGATCGTAACCTGTGAGTTACACAGGCCTGCCATATTTAGTACTGGAAACTGAACATATTATTCCGTTATTTCTCTAAAGAGCTCCAGCTCCTCATATATTTATGTCATATGCTCTCGTACGGTGAGATACACTTATTTATCTTTGATTCAAGTATGTGGGCGGAGAATCATTTGTTCATCTCCTAATCATACTATTGCTTTTTACAAACATCATCTGTAGTATTGTTGGCTATCCTTTGAATTAAGTATATAAATAATTATTTGTTCTAAATGTTAGCCTTCTCTGAAGTAAGGTTAACCTGACGCAGGCGCACGGGGAGGTTCATACATTGCCTTACTACGCCTACGTCAATACTAGCGGAAAGCCTGGTTTGGTTCTGCGCATGCGTGTTTGCGGCGCTTTGAGATAGTATCATGTGGTTGGATATCGCGCATGCGCGGGGCTGATTTGCTGCTGGACGTAACATCTAGTTGGACTGCTTCTTCCTCCGCCAGTGCCTTCCAGGCTCGTAGGCCTGCATCCTTACACACTGCGGACGGCTGGACAATAACGGGGGTGGTTAGGAAGCGGGCTTACCCACTACACCTGGAGCCCTAGTCCTAGCAGGTAAGATTTCACGGCTTTATCTTAATTTAGACCCATATTGGCGGCCACTCCCCGGGCTTCTGATCTCCCGAAGGCCCCACACCAGCCAGGGCTATTTATTGTGGAATTTGTGGTCCCTCTGTGTATAAATGATGCGTATTAATCAGGAAAAGTAATTTCGTCGGGGAAATACGAGCTAACATAGTCTTCCAGGAATGGGCAACCTTTGGCACTGCAGTTGTTGTGGACAACGTTTTTATTAGTGTTCAGCCAGCTGGTAGTCTATGTGGTTTTGTGGATATAATGTACTTAATGTAGTCCAGATAAAATGGATTACAATGTTATGGAGCTTACCATTCGACGTGTAGATGTGTTGGGCTTTAGTAAAAGAAAACAAAACCTTACAAATGGTTAGAAAATTGTATGATCCAGGTAAGTGCTGTTTAGGTGGTGACCATGTTGTTTAAAGTTTCATTAGAAGCACATGCATAGAGTTAAACATCAAATATAAAGTAATGCAGCAATATTATGTTTTTAGGAACTACGGCCCAGCACCCCATGGGTTATGGTAAACTATGGTATAAAAAGCGAAATGTTACCATGCATGATCCATGATAAATTATATGCCATGTTTCATATATTTCTAAGTAAAATAACACTTTTTAACATGAATCAAATGTTTAAAATGATAGGAAATATTGGAATAAAATAAAGTATATTTAAGAGTGCACATGTAATCTTTCTGAGTAACTGGTACATGGCATGTTTGAATTTTTTTTTTTGTTAATTTATCTTGGCTACTGATATATCCAAGGTATATTTACACACACATATACTTGGTTTGTATACCATATGGCACTGGTCCCTAGTTCAATAGTTTTTTGTGTTTTTTTTTAATCTCTGATGAGTTTTATATAAATCTTTCAATTTGTGACAAAACTAACTTAAAATAAACTATACCCACACAACACACATGGCTTTTGGTTTATTTAAATATATGGTTAGATTTCCTCTCCCTCACTCTTTTTCTGTAAGTAAATAGTATTAATTTATCCACTTCTTTAAACTCCATTGCATACATTGTATCACTTGTACCCTTTACTGTTCCCTGATTTGGAGATTGAGTAGCTCAGTGTTTTACTTTTACACATTGTGGTGTTTTCACATGTATGAATTGGATTTTTATGTTTTGACACATTCAGTATTTCAATGTTGTTCATTCAACTTGCATAAGTTAAAATATCCAATATGAACATGATATGGTGAAACAGGCCAAGTGTTTTTTTTTCTTCTTCCTACCTATGCATGCCTGTTTCGATAGGTCTTCCTGCTGTATAATATTTGCAGGTAAAACATTTGTTGCTCCTTCCCACATCACATTTGGTGTACCAGATGGTTATAATTTTAATCATGCTGTGCGTATTTTTTTTTTTTTTTTTAAATAATATCCTGTAGGGGAATTAGTCAAATACAAATAGATGTCCGAAAAGCTGATACAGAGTCAATCAATTGTACATGTTTGATGGTTGTTAAACATTGCCGAAATGTTAATATTGATTGAAATTTGGCATGAGCATCTAGCTTGTACATTATGGGGAGGTAGACGTGGGTGTGATCTACTAAAAAACAAAAGGGGAAGGGTTGGGATGTTGATGTGTAGTGGGCTTGTTGGGGAGGTTCTCTGTGAGTTCTAGCCAATGGAACATTGTCTTCCTGCGCCGTTCTTGTCTCCCTATGGACATGTGTTTTGGGTTTCTTCATGGATCGTATGTGCTCAACTTTAGCTATTCACTTGGGGTGGCCATTGCGGGAGATGTCCAGTGAAACGGGATTAGACATTTTACCATGTTTAGGAGTTGTTTGAGATGGGTATCTTGGTGTAGTAGGAAGGGGTAGGATTGGTGAGTTTCACAAAAACCTCCCTGACTGGGTCCTTCCACTTGGTTAGTTTGAGGAGGTTCTCTTGCAGTTCCTCCTGTTTGCCATTTTGCGCTGTGGGGTATGATCGCAGAATGGTGCAGTGGGGTGCCTTAAGCCACTTTTGACATCTCGTGGAATGTAGGGGGAGTTTGTTGAGTGTTGTGCTGGTCCAGGGGGAATTGGTGCCTGTAATGTCTAGTAGCTTTGCTCGTGTGCATTTGGAGGTGGCATGTCCAATGTCGGCCCAGAAGCGATCCAATCAGTTTTGGCTGCTGATGAGCTGGTATAGTAGCCCTGGAGGATGTGTTGTAGAGGGGCAAACTGTGAGCCTTGAGTTGGTCAGGGTGGTGAGGGTAGGCGTGAGATAATTGCAGCGACTGGGTACAATTGTGTTATTTTGCTGTAGAAATGGTTTTGACCCCTTTGGTCTTCGAAGATCTGTGTCCATGCATTTTGTGAAGCATCATCTGCTCCTTCAGGGGATAGTTTTGGAAGCAGCTGATTGTCTTAAGGGGGGCTTGATGCTGGACCCCTGGATGCGAGTGCCAGGTGGACCCATTTCAAGCTGATCTCTGTGTCCGTGAGTCTGCTTAGAATGCCTTTGAAGAAGCAGCTGATGATGCTGTGTAGGTCCTCTGTAAATTCACTTTCCTTGAGCCTTCTATTTTCAAGATCTTCTAGGATCCCCCGCATTCCTTGGAGAGTTCGTTGGTGGACAAATACCATGGTCGGTATCTCCATTAACTCTGCCATAGTGACCAAAGGGTCTGGTTGTGGTTCTTCAGGTGGTGTGTTGCTTCAACAATACAGGACTGAGGCTTGTGGGGAGAGCAGCATTGTGCAGGTGAAGAATTCTCTCAGAGGTTGTTTTGATCGAAGTCTTGGGCTATTCTCTGGTGAGGCATTTTGCCACCCATGGTGGTAAAATTGAGGAGTGTTTTAAGATGAATCTGAGTGGGAGCTCTGTGTTTGTGCACCCCTCACTGAGTGTGGTTTGCTGGAAGTCAGAGTTATTTTGTGAAATTTAGTGGTCAATGGAGTAGATGTTGTTTATAGTTTAAATGCATGTTGATTTCAGTTGTTGCAAACCACACATCTTGTTTAATGTGGGTGAGGTTGTTTGCTCCTGGTGAAGTCGGCCTGCCTTTTAATCGTAAGTTTAAGTATTCAGCAATTAGTTGCTCATGAGCTCATTAATTTCTCTACTAGACCTTATTGACTAAAGGAACCACTGAGTGCTATTGGAGTACCAGTATATCACAAATTAAGGAAAATATTCTGCCTATGCAAGAGCAAGTGTTTTGCTCTAATCTGATTGCTTTAGA